>CM060442.1:100818557-101230545 GCA_030545235.1 Helianthus tuberosus
CAGATAACCTTCTTGTATGATAAATGTCCTGATCTGGAAAAAGATTTGTTACTGCATCAAAATCCAACTTAGAAGGATCAACCACTGGATTACCTTGTGGATCCATATAACATTCCAATTCAGCATTCCATCTTTTGGCTTTCTGAGCTTCTTTGAATGGAGCATTCAATTTTCTAATCTCATATCTCGCACTATCTCTTTGCCATCGTTTATCTTGAACCACTTCGGCTACAAATGCAGATCCGACATAATCTTCTTCTGGAAGAACTTGACTCCAGTCATAACCTTCGTCTTCTTGAATAACCACCATCGCCCTTGATCTTTCCTTTGACGACCCTTCACCGATCTGTTTTTTATTCGCATTTGATGATCCATTGTTGCGATGATAGATTGCTTTTTAATAATAATCATCTTTGAATGGATTCACATCTTCATCAGTTTGCCTGTTTGTGCACTCTCTCTTGAAGTGCCCTTTCTGTTTGCACTTGAAACAGGTAACTTTTGCCTTTTCAAATCCCAATTTCGAATCAGCAGATCCCAAACACGATCTTCCAGTGATCTCCATGAAGCGTTGTGCTCTCCTCATTACGCTAGCCATGCACCATTTTATGTCTATCAGGTCCATCTCCTCTGGATCGATCTGATCATAATCTTCCTTCGTCATATTCGGGTTTCCAACCTTACCCGCGATCAGACTTTCGTACGATTCCAGGACTGATGCTAGAAACACCATTTGTTGCTTGGCAGCTTCTGCATTCAGACTTTGAGAGCTTTTCAAAAATATTGCTATATTGCACTGGACTATGTTCGTATTTGATGAATTTGAACCAATTGAATAATAACCCGAATCTCTTGAAATACTTTGCTGAGGTGAATCCCTTGAGCTTCCAGCACTAATTGCCGTTTTTGACTTTTGATAAATCATGTTTCCTCTGTAGTATAGATCGACATTTTGCTTATACAACTGACTCCCTAATTTGTTTTGTTTCTTTATTTCTAAATCATGCCCCTCAAGCTTCTCAATCAGCCAGTCCAGGGTCACCTTGCTCATATCATTGCTGTTTTTGAGAATCATGACATAATGTAACCAGTCATCTTCATTCGAAACAGCTTCTATCAACCTATCAATGATCTCTTCATTATCTTTTGACACACCAATTCTCTCCATTTCAAGTTTAAGGTGACAAAATCTTTCAATCATCTGTGGTACAGTTTCACCTTTCATACATGCAAATAGATTAAATTCTTTTTTCAATAATGAATGTTTGTTTTTTATAATCTCCTCACTACCAGTACATTTCCTTTCTAATGCCTCCCACAAACCTTTTGATGTTTTCTCATGTTCAAGTAGTGAAACAATATCTTCTCTAACCGATTGATATAACAATGTAATCATTCTTTGTTCAGCAACAATATGTTTTATTTCTTTTTCTGTGAGCTCTGCATCAGTTAATAAAACTCCTCCTTCTTTCGTTGGTTCAATATATCCGTATTTTAATTTTACCCAACTTTCATGTGCAAAAGCTTTTACCCAACCCTCAAACCGATTCTTCCACCAATTATAATCTTCAACACTCATTAATTTCGGTGGTTTCTGTTGGTTTCCGTACATATTGTCGTTCTTCAGACTGTCTGAAATCTCTTTTGAAAAATCTCTTGTTTCTTTTCTTCTTTCAAAGGATTCTGAAGTGAATGCATTATAAAACGTGTTGTAAAATTCTTCACCACCTCCTGACATTTTCAATCTACTTCTTAATATTCGCACCTCATAAATCTTGAATCACTTTGAATCACCTGTAAACGATCAAATAAATGATCAATTTAAAACTAACAAACAGTTGGATCGGATGGGAAACCTATCGAATGAGGTCAACGAAAGTCAAACAGATAAGGTAATCCGATCGAGTGAGAATTTTGGATCGAGTGACTACTCGATCGAGTGACACCACAAAAATATTTTACTTTCAATACAATCTCACATGCAAATTTACAAATCCAAGACAAATGACCGACAATGTTTTAATACTATTATGTAATTGGACCTCAACAAAATAACAGATGTGATGGATCTTGGGCCGATAACAATGATTAGATCATATGGACATGAATCAAGCACACGGGTTGTATAAAATGGCCGACAAAATCAATTAGAGATAAAGCTTCATTGGACCTCTCAACTAAATCATGTGAATATGAATGAGATGGCAGACAATTGATATTCAATTTTAAATCCTATTGGACCGTCAAAATGTATTGGGCTTTAACAACACATGCAGATCTCATATTTATTAAACACACATGGGTCGTCAATATGAAATCAAATCAATTCTCGTGATATATAAAGTGGCCGACAATTCTGATTGCAATTAAGAGTTCACGTGATATCAAAGGGTTCGTCAAACAATTTAAGGTTCGTCAACACATGAAGTGTTCGTTAACCAAGACTTGAGAGTTCGTCGATCGGATCACCGCTCGATCGAGTGGCAATCCGATGATTGTCACAAAATGGTAATTATCGGATGGTGACCCGATCGAGTCACCACTCGATAGTTGACACTTGACAATAAAGGTAGGGGATCAGATGGTCACCCGATCGGATTGCCATCCGATCGGTGAACATCAGCAGCAAGTGTGAATGACAACATTTCCATGCAAGTGTTCGTTGAGAATGATTGTTCGTCGAGTATAAATGTCTCCAAGCAACTAAAGGGTTCGTTGACCAAATAAGTCTTCGTCAACTGCACTAATACAGCAAAAACAAGTAAGATGCCTTGGATCGGATGGTCATCCGATCAGATTGCCACCCGATCGGTGACCATCATGAATGACAACAGCAGCAACAGTTAACATCTTGAACTTTTTCGAACCACAAAAATTTAGATTTTTCTCAAACCGTTAGGAATTAAGATCTGAAACTTTGTAGGCTTATAGATTAACTAATTTTGCACAACATATAAAAAAATCATCAATTTTTAACCGTAAAAACCTGTTTAATTTTGCAATTTTCAGAAGAAAAGTGAAGAAGATGTAAAAGTGAAGAAATTTTGACAAATCTAGATGAAATTGGATCTGAATCTCATGATTCCTTGTGCGATTTCGTGTGTTTGATCCGTGCAATCGAGCTCCTGCTCTGATACCACTTGTAGGACCGGTTTTCGACTCCGAACGATTGCGAACCTATATGTGTGACGTGCGGAATCCGTACACGTACGTGACCAAACCCAAGATCGTACAATAAACGTGATTCTATTAATCGATATGACGAGTACAAGCACCACGAATCACCTTGAGCAATAGTTTCTCTCTCTAAGCACCAAGCTCCAAGATCACAAAATGTCAAAAGTTCCAAAATGAAACCCTAATGCTCCTATTTATAGGCCAAGGCATAAGGGATTTCCCCTTATTTACAAGTTTTCCACCTTGCCTTTTCCCTACTTAAAACACAATAAAATCACGTTTTCTTCTATTCTCTGCTACGAACTGGATTGACGGAGGCGATAGACATTACTGCATTAACAGAAATATAATTTTATTCATGTATACTTACGATATCTTCTCAGAAGTGTATGTCTCGTAAATAGAATAACGGGATTTGTTGGTTTTATCAAGAATAAGAGTTTTAACATTACATGTGATTGGAACTCAGATTCAATTGAAACGGGTGTTCAATTCATTACTATTATCGTTCAAGTCCTTGAGTTGAGCCACAATTCTTCCTTTTTCAAATTCTCTTCTTTTACAGTTTAAATTTGTGTCTCTTTGATTTGTTCATGTAAGCCCGAGGTCACTACTAACTGCATCGACTGCACCTGAATAGGTGGATATTCTTCACCGTCTCTAACCAACTTCTTTTGATCAAAGAAGTATTTGAGACTGTTATGGTCAGTGATAATTGTACATTTCATACCATATTGGTAACGTTAATACCGGAGCACTGGTCAACTTTTCTTTAAGTATTCGAAAGGCATCTTCTTGTGCACTTTCCCATACAAATTTCTCATCTTTACAGTTCAATTTTTTACTGGCATCTCCGGTAATAACCCGCAAGACCTAGTTGGAGGTTTCCATTTAGACATAGCTTCTATTTTGCATGGATCTACTGACACTCCATCAGCACTAATAACATGCCCCAAAAACTGTACCTCACGTAGCCAAAAAGGCACATTTCGAAAACTTCGCGTAAAGTCTTTCACGCCTAAGCGTTTCAATTACTTCACGCAAATGACACTCGTGATCCGTTTCGCTCTTTGAATGCACAAGAATATCGTCGATGAATACTATCACCGACCTGTCTAGCATTGGTTTGCAGATGCGGTTCATGAGGTCCATGAAAGCCGCAGGTGCATTGGTTAATTCGAAAGACATTACTAAGAAATTATAATGTCCATAACACGTTTGGAATGTTGTTTTCGGTATGTATTCTTCTTTTACCTTCAACTGGTGATAACCAGACCTTAAGTCGATCTTTGAAAACCAACTCGTGCATTGCAGCTGATCGAACAAGTCCTCGATCCTAGGAAGCGGGTATCGATTCTTTACCGTGAGTTTTTTTAATTCCCGGTAAGCGATACACATTCGTGTGCTTCCGTCTTTCTCCTTTAGGAATAATACCAGCGCTCTCACGAAGAAACGCCCGGCCGTATAATCCCTTATCGAGATGATCTTGCAATTGCGATAACAATTCTTGTAGTTCCGATGGCACTAATCAATACGGAGCTTTGGCTACCGATTTCGCGCCCGGAGCTAATTCGATGTCAAACTCCACCTCGCGTTCAGGTGGTATCCCTGGTAGATCTTCCGGGAAAACATCCTCCAAATCCCTTACAACTGATACGTCTTTAATTTCTGGAAATTCTTTAGTCGAGTCATGTATGTAGGCCAGATATGCCTTACATCCATGTTGGACAAGCTTATAAGCTTAAATAAATAAGCAAATTAGGGGACTACAACTTTTATCCCCATAATAAGTAACATATTTTCCGCTTGGAGACATTAGTTATATCTCCTTATGGTTGCATATTAATTTTTGCGTGATATCTAGTTAGCCTATATATCTTGATTACCACTTGGAATTCTCCCATTGACATGGGAATTAGATCGATGAAGTATTCTTCATCGTTAATACTCAATTTGCAGTTTCAACAATTATCAAAAACAATAAAACTTTTTATTATTACCTATTTCTACTTTTAGAAGCATAGGTAATTTCGTTAACTCGAATGTAGGGTGTTGAATAAATCGATATGAAATAAAAGATCTATTCCTACCCGTACCAAATAAAATTCATGTTGGAATTGAATTTATAAGAATTATACTTGAAACGACACCAGGTTTAGCTTTAGCCTCTACGACTGTCATGTGGCACGACCTTGCCGTCGATTTCTGGGCATTAGACTTTGTGTCAGTTGTTTCTTTGGTTCCAACCAGCTCTGGACATTCAGACTTCTTATGTCCCGGCTTATAGCATTTACCCTTGTGAATTTTTCCACATATTTTACACTTATGTAACCCCCTTTTGTAACTCCTTTCTTCGGAGCTTTATTACACTTTAATTTCTTTACGAGACTTGGATTCACATCCAACACCCTCCTTTCATCCCTTTCTTGTAAGATATTGTGTTTCAATTTAGTCATCATATCGTCCACCACCGGCAAGATTGTGGTTTGTAATCTATCGATAAACTGTGATAGATTATTTTCTGAAGCCTTTCTGACTTCCTCGGAAATCTTAGCTTTCATTTGTTCAGTTAAGTGAGATGTCGAATTAACTCCAGTTACTCCAGATATTTCTTTAACAGAAACGTCCATAATAGTTAATCAATAACTATTCAATTCATTCCATTTCGTTACATGGAAATTTATATCACACATACTTAATCATAAGTAATGTGTTATTCTTTTTTCGGTTTGGTCAAGTATATAACTTGCCTTACCTTTCTTACTTAGTGTATATCCCCGGGTTCGAGCGTAATAATACACTCCTCCCATACACTTTTCCCATATTTTACATCATTAAATTCTTGAAATCTAAACTCATTTATAAGTAACTCTTACCGGATTTTTCGATCAAGCTTTGAACCGAACACACTTTGTCTTAACGAGGCTCTGATACCAACTTGTAAGACCCTTTACATTCATTTACTATATAATGTATTTAAATGCAGTTTTGATCCAATATCATTTATTTACTTGACATTCATAAAGCATTCAAACGATGTTTACCAAAGTTTAACAAAACATCACGTAGGTGTTTAGTAATTAACGACAAAGTTTCATTTCGGAAGCTTCATCATGTGTGCGTGTTCGGTTCAGAACTAGCTTGATCTTCATCCAAAATTTGATTCAGTTCCCTGTACGCCAAACACCCAAATTTTTGTTACTTATGATAGATAAAACTTGTATAAATAAGTTCATCATACAAACAAATCAACAGCAAAAATATTGCAGAGTTTTTTTTTTGTCGCGGGGCACGACCGAGAAGAACCCTCGCGTGACGCGACGGTGTAACTGGTTCCTGTCGCGTGGCGCGACACACTGGTTTTTCCAGCGAGTTTGTTCTAAAACCTGCATATTTCCCATCTATGATATCTTTTACGAAAATGGACATAACTTGTCCGATATTGATCCGAATTGGGTCACGTTTCTTCTTACATGATTGTAATTCGACCCTCTATAACATAGAATCAAAATCCAACATCTGAATTTACAACTTTCTTAAATTTCAGCTTTCGACTTATAATAATTTTAATTTATTTTGACCCGTTTAAGTTTCAAACATCACTGTTGTCCCAAATAGTTTTCATTTTTACACTAGCCTCACAAAATGAATATTTCCTATTTGTAAGGCGTTAATCATAACTTTCTACATCTTTTATGAATTAAATGCAATACTTGTTCGACCCATTCGACTACAACTAGTCGAACCTTTATTTCTCAATTTCCTTCATATGAAACATTGAAGTTTTAGTCATAATCAAACTGAGTTTTTGACTATAGACCTGCATTTCCTATTCTCGGATAATGCATTTTAGGACTTTTTACCCATAACCGGGCATAATTTCGGAGTCATTTAGCATGAAACTTTTCCGGTTTGCATCAAGACTCACAATTGACCCATTTGGTCTTTTTAACGATATCCATCGCTTTCACATAACTAAACGTAAGATACTAATAAAATTTTATGAAGCGTATAGCCGCGTACCTTTTAAAGCTTTCCTTTCAAATGGTTATCCGATTCTTCTTGATTACTAGACGTTCCAACCAAATTGCCTATAAAATCCAATTCGGACATATCGCTTAGAATTCATAGTTCTATATTCAACACTAAATGCTTCAAACTAGTCAAATAAGTGATTCTTTCATGTTTTCCACTTATTTCAAGTTCATTCAAGCATTTTATCAAACATCTTATGTGCGAAATTATTATTCTAACAATAACAAATTCATGATGAATAATTTTAACCATGTTAATTCATCATATTCAAGATTTGATGTCTCATATCCACCAAGAACATCTAGAAATATATACTAACCCTTAAATAACTTCAATTTATCACTATCATAAAATGATTCATCATTTTTAATCAAAACCCATATACTACACATATGAAAATTCATCAATTCAAGTGATTATGATTCAAAATCATCTAATTCTTATCTAGGGCTTGTTCCTAGACTTGTATTCACCTTAATTTAGCCATAACATGAATAAATTCTTCAACAATTTCAATTATGAGAATTCAAGAATAATCAAAACATCACCACATATCAAACTTACACATACCTTGTGACCTACTAAGTATGAGGATCACGAATTCAACTTAGAATTGATTGAAATTATGTTTCTCTCTTTGATTCTGAGTAGAATGTGGTGAATTAGGGTTTTAAGAATAAGGATGTTGGCTCCTGGGTGTTTGGTCGAACTCAATAACACACACAGAGTGTGTGTTTGATATTATCTAGTGTTTTAAAAACAACTTTCAATTATTAACCAATTGGTCCCTCTAGTTTTTAGAATAGGTAATTTGATTAGAAACCCTTGATTCCCCATATTTTATATCTCATATTTAACTAGGTTAATCATCACTAGTTTTAATTTCATTATTTTATTTTTGATAATGATAATTATACATGTATCCATGCATATATAATTTAATATTTTAGGGGTGTTACATACAGTTATCACTAATGAATCCCGAACAATTTCGTAAGCAATAAAACCTTGTGTTTTATTTATTGGAATGTGTAATTGTTTTGGTAAAAAATTACCTAAGCAATTAAGTGATCAAATTAGTTTTGTGAGGTAGTGTGCTAAGAATGTGTATAAAAAATATCCCGGTTTGGTTGTTTGCAAAAAACAGTTTTGAGGATATAGCTCAGGATATCGAGCTATATCTATAATCAAACAATGAGCAAAAAAGTAAAGGGTGACACGAGATGTACGAGGAAAGCCCTTGATCAATTTAGATCGCCGGCATAAAACCTCGGGAGCTAACAATCGCAGCTGCCTTGTTCTTCTTATTACTTTAAACGTCAGGATACAGTGCAGGATATTGACCAGATCGTTGCTAAGTGTTACAATGTTTTTCAGAAAGTGTGTGAATTGCGAGAGAAAGTATGAGAGCTCGAGAGTAGTGAATGTGATGTCCTAGATGATCTGGTTTATCCGTATATTTATAGCTATAAAAAGAAAACGAAATCTCCTAAAATAGGGGGATGCCAGTGAATATTCCCATGTGAACGTTGAAGGCCATGTAATGCGACTTCAACGTTCTTCTTCGAACAACTTGGACCGAGTCTTCAGGGGAAAAGGTCTTCATGAACGTTGTGAGCTTGTACTCGTACTCCTGCACACAAT
The DNA here is from genome assembly GCA_030545235.1 of Helianthus tuberosus. Lineage (NCBI taxonomy): Eukaryota > Viridiplantae > Streptophyta > Magnoliopsida > Asterales > Asteraceae > Helianthus > Helianthus tuberosus. The sequence goes on from CM060442.1 coordinate 100,827,414, forward strand.
CCGTTAATAATCCTCAGGATACAGTATCAGGATGTTACCAATATCCTGATTCAGCATCCTGGTTACGAACATATACTATGTAATCAAGATATAATTCAAGATACTATCCAGGATATGGGCTCAGAATTTCACCCATAACAATTGTCCCCAAAAATGTTACCGTTAGGGATCCTGAAGCTAAAGGTTACATTTTTCACGATAACCAAGGTAATTAAGAGATAGGACTTTGATGTGACCGCTTGTAACCGCTCAGTCTAAAATTACTCATTGCTTCCCTATATCTTCTCATCCTAATCTCCATTTAACCTCCATCACGAAGGAAAAAGGTAAAAATCCTCTCTCCATTTTCACCTCTCTTCTCCTCTTTTCTGCACCTTATTTCGGTGAAAATATGACGAGGCAAACGAGATCCAGCTCCGGCGATTCTGCCCCTTCGTTCATTCACCAGAATATCCTCCAGATTCGGAGAAGGAAATATGTTCCTTTAACAGTGCTCACCTGTCGGCCCTCAAAACCTTCGGCATCTTCCCGGAGGGGACAGTATTCCGACCGTTTGATCGGGAAATCCGATCGGACATGGTTTCTAATGAATGGTTGTGTTTCAATGCCTTTCCATTCACTTTAGGGCTTCGATTTCCTTTTTCTGACTTCATTACTGAGTTTTTTCACATCACAAAAATTAGCTTCAGTTAAACGATGCCAATGCTTTGGCGGGTGTTTCTTGTTCTTGATCGAATCAAGAACACACACATTCCTGATCTTTCTGTTCATGATCTCCCTTTAGCATACTGGCTTAGATGCCACGGCTCTTACCGATTCTTGTTTTACTTTATCTCTAGTGATCCACTGATACTCCGTGCCACCAGGAACGAGGAAGAATGGAAATCTAAATTTTTCTTTGTAAAAAGAGATGCGATCCCTGGTGGAGCAGAATATCCGGTGAAGTGGTTGAGAAAGGGTAAGATTCAGGGTTTTAGGATGATCCTGTCTTATATCCTGAACTAATTTCTTTATTTCCTTGTATACAGGTGATTTCAGAAAGCTTGCACCTCCTCTTGCCGACTCACAGAAGAGAATCGACACCATCAGACTTCTTCCAGAAGTTGAAAGAAGTTTCAATCCGTACCTAGCATCTTCAAGTCAACTCTCTAGCTCAAACATGTCTGGTAAGAATCCTGCTCAATATCTTGCATACATGTTCTTATTTGATATTGTTTAAAAAGAGTTTTAAAGTTACTCTCCGCATGCAGACTCCAGCAAATTTCCAATTTTTCTAGACCTTGATGAACTTGACAGCTATCCCACTCCTGTCAATGTTAAGAAAGAAACTCCTGCCACCACCAGCTCCAAACTGATCCCGGCTCCTAAGCCTAACCCAAGAACCCGTGCTTCCACCGCCAAGAAGAGAAAGGGTTTCGAGACCACCACTCCAGGTTCTGAAGGGTTCTCTTATCAAGAACTCAGCTTCACCGAGTCCTTAGAGCCTATGACCTTTTTCCTCAACAAGGTAATATCCTGACGCTATATCCTGCGCTTATTCCTGATGAAATATCCTGGTTAGTAAATTTTAATTCATACCTGAATTTTGACTTGCAGGGTCTCCAACATCTGCTCCATCTTTATACCGATACCTGCGGTACAGCCAAGCTCTATGAGGCCAAGATCAAACAACTTGAGACCACCGTAGCTGACCAAGGGACTATTACTGCAGTCCAAACCCGGTATTATGAGGATAAGCTGAAGAAGGTCACCAAGGACGCCGAAGTGAAGCTGGCAGCTGTCCAAGTTGAGCACGAACATGCCATGATCTCCTTCCGGGAAGGAATCAAAAATTCTGCCATTGTCTCCCTGTTGCAAGCTCGCATTAAGATGGCTTATGAGGCCAAGGAGACAGGTCTTGAGTGCCCATCCTGGCCGGTTGACTCCTGGGTGGCAAAGCTTAAGGAGCTTGGAGGCAATCCTATGCCACATCCTGCCAAAGCTAGGGCTGGAGAGACTTCTAAGGCAGCCGAGGTGGCGGACAAGGCTGGAGAGAAGAAGGACGCTGGAAAGGATGCTGGTGAGGATGCTGGGGAGGATGTTGCTCAGGATGCTGAAGCTGAGAAGACGGAGATGGCTGGTGGTGATGCCGCTGTGTGAGGGCATTCAAGTGGGCGATGATGGATATTGATGCCTAGGCCGAAGCCCACTTTTTTTTAATTTGAATGTTGGTCTGTAATCCCAAAACAATTTACTTTTCCTGCATTTTACTTTTCCTGCACTTGAACAATTTATATTTTCTGCATGCTTTTGAACAATCAATAGTTGAAGGTGGAGGGATCTTAGGTTCCAAGACGAAACCTTCAACTGTTTAGGTAAATATATTTTAGAACTATTTGCACTGTTGGTGGATGGGTCTCATTTTGAGATGAAGCCAATAGTGCAACCTTTTGCTCGTGAATAATAAATGACTAACTTTTCATCCTTATCTTTATTGTTGTATTTCTATCGCATGTGTTTAATTTTAAAAGCATCCCTCCTTAAATATCCTAGGAAACATTTTGGGAAAATATCCTGAAAAGTATTCTGAACTCCAAAAAAAAAGGAGAGATTTCAAACTTAAGTTACTCAGATAAGATTTCAAAGGATAAAAAAGGAGAGATCATACCAAACACTCTTTGAGAGTTGATTCCAATCTTCCATCTCATGGATGTCCCCAGTACACATTTAGAAATTTGAGTCCATCCTTTGAATTGTAATAAAGTGTATGTCCCCTGTGTTCAGCATATCTGAAGACTTAGGAATTTCTCAATGTAAACAAAGCCATATTTTGTTTGAAACCTGTCCTTAGACTTTAGTTTTTCTGGGGATAAACCCTGAATATCCTTGGGATAAACCCTTAATATGTTGGGGATAAACCCTGATTTTCATGCGCTACAGGCGGGAGTGTATAAACTCCAAGACTTAGAAAGGTGAAAACCTTTAAACCTTAGAGAGTATGAAAATACCCTTTCGTGAGAGAGGGTGATCAATCCCCATATACCTTAAGGATCCAGGATATAGCCAATAATAACGAAATTGTCAGCCACTTTTACATGAACTGGTCCTGCTATCTTGAACTATTCCTAGATAACTTGCGCTCCAGGCGGGGTGTTTAAACCCAACTCGATTTTAAGGCGAATACCTTTAAACCTTTAAAGGGATAAGGATCCCTTAAACGTGAGAGAGGGGGCCAGTCCTCTAATCTTTCAAATTATCCTGAGTGTATATCCTGGAGCTATATCCTGAAGTATATCCTACAAAACACCTTAAACTAAGGTGGGTGTTAGCCTGGCTAACACCCCTTCGATGCTTAAGTTATTATTGGGTTCAAAAGAATAAATAAATTCAAACATATTTAAAAGAGATAGAATTCATACCATCCTGAGTTAGAAATCAAATTCTAAACTCACTTGAAATAGAGCTTGAGGTGTATGGCATTCCAGGATCTTGGTAGCATATCTCCTTCCATGTTCTTGAGTCGGTATGCTCCTTTCCCAGATTCTGATTCAACTTCATAAGGTCCTTCCCATTTTGGGGGAAGCTTCCCATCAGCAGGATTAGTAGTATTTTGAAAAGCCTTCCTTAACACCCAATCTCTAACTTGAAACCTTCTAGTCCTTAGATTCTTGTTATATGCTCTGGATATTCTCTGTTGATATGCTGCCATCCTTAGCTTTACCGCATCTCTTGTTTCATCCACAGTATCTAATCCTTGGCACAAAGCTTCAGGATTCGCCTCAGGATCCCGGGGGCCTGATCTTGCAGTAGGTATCACAATTTCTGTCGGGATCACTGCTTCTGCCCCAAACACCAAAGAAAATGGGGTTTGCCCAGTTACACTCTTTATTGTTGTTCTATCTGCCTGTTTTGGTCAAAAATCAAGCAATGATAATGCAACCAAACTTTTTGTTGTGAGGTGTGATGCTTGAATCAATGAACAATACTAAGGATCACTCGGAAATGAAATGAACAAGTAACACAAAGATTTATACGAGGAAAAAGCCCTTGATCAATGAATGATCTCCGGCATAAAAAACCTCGGGTGATGGAAACTACCGATCAGTAACTCAGATTAAACAAGAAATGTATTACAACTTCGGATGATAGCGAGCTAATTACAAGGATCACTATAGTGTAATGTGCAAAAAAGTGTGTAATCGCCAAGTGAATTGTCAAGAGCTGGTGAGAGCAGTTGCGAGTGTGTGTGTTAAGCTAAAAATAGCCAAGTGTTTCTATTTAGCTCGCTATCCCCTTTTAAAAATGTAAAATATCTAAGCTAACAAACTGTCCGCATTTTGTGCAAGTCTTCCACGACTTCCATAACGTCCACTTCAGTCATGCACGTGCGGAATAAATATGGAATATGCTCCAGGAATATCGCCAAGACCAAGTCCAAGCTCGTACTCCTGCAAAACAACTTCATATACAAAGCAGACAATCGTTAGTATAAGGATCCTTATGATGATCCATGATCCTGATCCCACAATAACTTCTGAGGATCACTAATTCAAACAGAATTGAGGATCACTAAGCCCAACAGTAATTGAGGATCATTGATCATTGGAAAATCCTCCCCTAACAATTGCCCCCAAAATATAAGGAGTAATTATGTAAAATAACGAGTTATATTTTCTCGTTCTTATCCGTAACCAACTAACGGATATATAGCCGTTGTAATCGAACTATCCGTTGCCAATTCTAACATCATTGAAATGACAATCCTGCAAAATCATCATTATATATTGAAGTTAGAGATAAGGGTTAGAGAGCATTTAAATTCATGCGTTTCCTCTTTAAATCCTCATTCGAAGACTTGATCAGGTATTTCTCTTTCCTTTCTCCCTTCATCTTCTCAATTCTGTTTCTTGTTTTTCACCATCTTCATGACCAAGATGATGCTGAGGTCTTCACCGGTTAAGGATCATAAAAAGGACAGTCCCTTGAAGTCCCAAGGGATCATCAAAGATTCTGCTAAAGAAAGATGCTGCTTTACCGATCCACAGATAGACAGGATCCGACATTGCTTTCCGGCAAACACCGATTTCAAACCATTTGATCCCACCGTTCTAAGTGACTTTGTTTCTGAAACATGGGTAGCTTTTCCGGTCACCCCATTTACGATAGGATACTCGTATCCTTTTCCTGATTTCACCCAATCCTTCTTCTCTCTCACCGGCATCTCCTACATCCAAGCAATGCCAATGATCTGGAGGGTCTTGTATACCCTTGAAAGAATCATTGAGCGTGAAGGTATCGATCTGGGAATGTCGGAGTTTGCATAGATGTACGACTTTGTGAGCCATGGATCTCACCGATATCTACTCAAACATAAACCTGGTGAAGAACACCCCATCTTCAAAGCCACTAAGAATGACACCAACTGGAAACGGCGATTCTTCTTTGTCAGAAGGGATTCTATCCCTGATGGAAAGGATCTGCCTAGAAAATGGACCACTCATGGTAGGATAGAGGATCCTGAGAAGGATCACCAGATGACCTTGTTTTTGTTTGAGGATCACTAACGTCCTTTTGTCTCTATTTTGCAGTTATTACTGTCGCACACCTTATTACAACACCTGCCACGAAGGAAAGGCTTGCTGCTTTCCGGAGACTTGATCCTGCAATAAGATCATTTAAAGCAAATACCCAGGATTCTCAAGAAGTATCCTCAGGTTCTGTCACTATGTCGAGTAAGTATCCATGTTTATATGTAATTAAATGCTTAAATTAAAATGAAATAAGGATACTTATCTGTTTTGGATGTGTAGGTGCTGGAAAATCTTCAAGATCTGCCTCCAAATTCAGTGTCACTGACCTTGACACTGTCCGATCCTCAAAGAAGAAGCTTGCTGCCAGTCCAACTGTCACGATCCCCAAGGCAACCACTTCTAAAGGCAAGGGTGGCAAGAAAAGGAAAACTACCGACACCCTTGAAGGCCTGCCTCTGATCCGCCATCAGTTCCTTGAGTACTTTGCTGAGGTAAGGATCACTGACCTAGCTTAGTTATCTTGCCCACTTGAGGATCATGTTATCCTAAGCTTTATATTGTCTTTTTGCAGAAATTTGCTGAAATCGAGGACTACGTAGGCAATGTTGAAGAAGTTGAGCTAAAGTGCCTGGACCTCCAAAAGTTTATGCTGGCCATGGATCAGAAGATAGCCTCCCTTGAAAATGATGTCAATCTGGTGAAGAGGGAACTTGTCTTGGCTCACATTACTGCTGATCAAGAGAAAAATGAGATCACCAATGATGCTAAAATCTCAGCTGCCATCGCTATGTACAAGACCAAGTTGCAGATGGCCCAAGAAGCTCTGGATCCTGACTTTAACAAGAGCAGCTGGGACGTAGAGGGCTGGAAGGCTAGATTGGCTGAGCTGGACGACGAAGAGGAGGCTGGAGAGGTCCTAGCACTCGAGGCTGGCAGCAGTGGAGTCAAGGATCATGTGGAGGATGCTGGAGCTGGAGGAGATGGTGATGCAGCAAAGGTGTAAGCTGCAGGAATGGGCGATGAAGGACATTTCTAGACGTAGCCAGAGCCCATTTTTTAGAATTTGGTAGTTTTATTTTGGTTATGGTGTTTTAAAACAATCTTGGGTTGTAATAACTTTAGACAATAGTTTCTAGGGTGAAGGATCATGGATCCTTGAACAATAGGTAGGATAATGGGTGGTGGATGGATCCTCTGTTTGGGGGATGAAGCCACTCGTTATCCTTCCGTCTTTTATTTCCTACACTACAAAGACCCGTAAACAATGGACACCCTTTGCCAACCCATGTGGACGGGCCACGTTTTGCTGGTAGAAACGTGGGTTGGCAATTTTGACAACCTTAAAGGGTTTAATGTTTTGTGAATAAAATAACTTTAACTTTTTGGCTATCTCCCGTGTTGCTATCCTTGTTAGTACTTTACTTTTCAATTGTTGTGATATTCATTTTGTCTAAACTTATCAAGTAAAGAAAAAATTTAATAAATATCCTCAAAAAGTTTAGGATATGATCAAGGATCACATATCCTATAGTCAACAAGTTCTGAAAAGTAATATAGTTTATGGATCACAAGTTCAGTTGTCAAAGGATAAGGGTAACTCAGATGAATAATGAATAAAATCAAAATAGTTAAGGATCATACCTGAGAATCCAAGTTAGGATCCTAACCTTTAGGACTTATAATCAGGATATCCAAAAGACAAACCTTAGTAGAAGGTAAGGATCAAGGATCATTGGTCGTTTAGCTTCAAAAACCTGAAATAGGATACAACTTGGGACTAAGCCAATATAAGATAAAAGTTAGCAACTGGGGACAAGCCCAACAATTCTGGGGACAAGCCCAATATACTGGGGACAAGCCCAAAGGATAACTGGGGACAAGCCCAAAGGATCGTGTGTAAACTGGAGTATGGCCCTCACTGGCGACTATCCAAACTTAGTGACATGAAAATGCCAAAACCTTAGCTAACGTGAAAACGTTAGAAAACCTTAGGAACGGATGTATGGTACGTCTACCATTATATGTAGGATCCCGGATACAGCCAGTACAATGAAATTGTCAGCCCCTAAAGCGAGTACTGGTCCCATTGCCATTAACTGTACCAGGATCATCGTGCGCTACTGGCGAAACTGGGGACAGGCCCAAACTGGGGTCAAGCCCAAATAACTGGGGTCAAGCCCAAATAACTGGATACTTCTGTGGATACTCAATCCTTTGTTAAGGATACCTAAACCTTCAAAACTCAGAATCAAGTGAAAGGAGGATAAAGGATACAGGATCCTTATCCTTATATAGGATAATTAAAAAATGAAATAGTTTGGGATTAGATCATTACCAAAATGAGAATCATCTGTCCTATAAGGATCCTTCAAGGATACTTGTCATGTAAGGATCATGGATCCTTATCACATGAAGTATTTCTTCAAGTGGACAGCATTCCAAGCTCTTGGCAGCAAATCACCTTCCATTGTTAGCAATCGATATGCCCCCTTTCCTGCCTCAGCTTCGATCAAGTAAGGGCCTTCCCATTTTGGTGCCAGCTTTCCATCAGCAGGATTAGTGGTATTCTGAAATGCTTTCCTTAATACCATATCACCAACTTGGAATTTCCTGATCCTGACATTTTTGTTGTAGGCTCCAGCCATCCTTTGTTGATAACTAGCCATCCTTATCCTTGCCAAATCCCTGAGTTCTTCTATAGTATCCAAGTCTTGAACCAAGTTTTCAGCATTTTCTTCAGGATCACGAATGCTTGTTCTTGCGGTTGGAACCACCATCTCTGTAGGGATCACTGATTCTGCCCCAAATACCAAAGAAAATGGAGTCTGGCCAGTGGCATTTTTGGGAGTTGTCCTATCAGCCCATATTACATAAGGTAGTTCTTCTGCCCACTTTCCCTTCTTGGATCCAAGCTTTTTCTTCAAATTGTTGATGATGATCTTGTTGGATGATTCTGCCTAACCATTAGCTTGTGGGTGGACTGGTGTTGATGTTATCATCTTAATCCCCCAGCTGTCACAAAAGTTAGTATTTCTATTCCCAATAAACTGGGATCCATTATCACAAACAATTTCAGAAGGGATACCAAATCTAGTAATAATGTTTCTCTTAATAAAGGATATCACTTCTTTTTCTCTGACTTGAGCAAAGGCTTCAGCCTCTATCCACTTGGAGAAGTAATCAGTCATAGCAATCATGAATACTTTTCCACCAGGTGCCTTAGGAAGCTTTCCAACTATATCCATTCCCCATCTCATAAATGGCCAAGAAGAGGATATAGGATGCAAAAGTTATGCTGGTTGGTGAAGGATATTACTGTGTCTCTAACAAGGATCACACTTCTTGGCATATTCCACAGCATCCTTCTTCATAGTAGGCCAATAGTATCCTGTCCTCAGGATCCTTGAGAACAATGCTCTGCCCCCAGTGTGGTTTCCACAATCTCCTTCATGGAAATCCTTTAGGACTTCTTGGATTTCAGGATCCTCAATGCATCTTAGATATGGACCTGCAAGAGATCGTTTATACAACATATTATTCAATATTGTAAATTGAGATACCTTGATTTTGAAAGCCCTAGGGTTTTCTCCTGTAGTAATCTCTCCATGTTGTATGTATCTCATGATTGGGAGGATCCATGATCCTGAATGAGATTGAGTATCATCACTAGGGATGATTGCAGAATCCTCTCCTATCTCCATAGCTACATGATCCTCGATAACAGGGGTCAGGATATGAATAATAGGGATCTTGATATCCTCCGGGATCTTCAAGGATGATCCTAGATTGGCTAATGCATCAGCCTCTGCATTCTCTTCCCTTGGTACCTGTGTCAAACTAAAGGAAACAAAAGAGAGTGCCAATTCTTTGACTATCTCTAAATATTTGATTAGCTTTTCACCTTTAACAGCATAGGATCCATTAAAGTGATTAGTGATTAATAATGAATCTACATGTAACTCAAGATACCTGATCCTCATATACTTAGCAATTTGCAAACCAGCTATCAAGGCTTCATACTCAGCCTCGTTGTTGGTAGTTTGAAATTCACAAGCTATGGAGTGGGGTATTATGTCCCCCTGTGGCGATTTAAGTAGTATTCCCAGCCCTGTTCCTTTTACATTAGAGGCTCCATCAGTGAAGAGTATCCAATGATCCTTAGTTTCTTCAAGCTGTTGGACTTCTAACTCAGCTTCCTTTTGCAAATCACTACTAAAATCTGCCACAAAGTCAGCTAAGGCTTGGGATTTGATGGCAGTCCTTGGTTCATATCTTATATCATATGCACTAAGCTTCACTGCCCACTTAGCCATCCTTCATGACATTTCAGGTTTCCTGAGGACATTCTTAATTGGAAAATTAGTCTTAACAATAAAGGCATGAGTCTCAAAATAATGTCTTAATTTAGTAGATGCCATAATTAATGCAAGGATAAGTTTCTCTAAGTGTGAATACCTGGATTCAGCATCAAGTAAACTCTTACTTACATAATAACAGGATGTTGTGTACCTTGGTGATCCTTAACAAGGACCACACTTACTGCTTTTGAGGATACTACTAAGTATAAGGATAATATATCCCCTTTTTCTGGTTTCATCAGGGCCGGGGCTGAGGATAGGTAATCCTTAAGAGCTTTGAGGGCACTTTCATGCTTCTCAGTCCATTCAAATTTCTTGTTCTTCCTCAGGATGTCATAGAATTCCTTGCACTTTTCTGAGGATTTGGATATGAACCTGTTCAAGGCCGCGATCCTGCCTGTCAATCTTTGCACATCCTTAGCATTGGCAGGAGATTTGATATTCACAATAGCCTTGATTTGCTTTGGACTTGCTTCAATGCCCCTCTTTGTCACCATATAGCCTAAGAATTTACCTGCCTTAACACCAAAATGACACTTGGAAGGATTTAGTTTCATATTAAATTTATCAAGGATATTGAATGCTTCCTCCAAGTCTTTAAGGTGATCCTCAGCTTTCTTGGACTTAACCACCATGTCATCAATATAGACTTCCATAGTGTGTCCAATTTGTTCCTTGAACATCATATTGACTAGCTTTTGATAAGTAGCACCTGCATTCCTTAGTCCAAATGGCATAGCAATATAACAATATATACCAGTTGGGGTCATAAAGGCTGTATCCTCTTGATCAGATGGTTCCATCTGAATTTGTTGAAATCCAGATGAAGCATCCATAAAAGTCAACAACTCATGACCCGCGGTAGCATCCACCATGGAGTCAATGTGGGGTAATGGGAAAGGATCCTTGGGACATGCCTTGTTTAAATCAGTAAAATCGACACATACCCTCCACTTTCCATTTTTCTTTTGAACAACAACCACATTGGCTAACCATCTTGGATACTTAACCTCTCTTATCATACCTGCCCGAAGTAGTTTATCTACCTCTTCCTGGATAATAGCATTCCTTTCAGGTGCAAACTTCCTCCTCTTTTGATGTATAGGCTTGAATGACCTGTCAATGCCAAGCTTATAAGTAATTATATCCTTAGATATACCTGTCATATCCTCATGCTTCCAGGCAAAGGTAGTTTTCCTTCTTTTAAGGAAGGATACTAGATCCTGTTCAATGCTGCTAAGGATCCCTGATCCTATGAATACTATGGATTCAGGATCCCTGATCCTATGAATACTATGGATTCAGGATCATGAGGATCCATGAGGATTTCTTTTACATCCTGCTCTCTTGCCTCCAAGACATCTCTTGAAGGATACTTTAACTGCTATTGCTCCCTTGGTCTTGAGGCTGGCTTCATTGATGATGTATAACAATTCTTAGCCTCTTGTTGATCACTCTCAATTTTCACCACTCCCCATGGACTTGGAAGCTTTACACACTGATGATAGGTGGATGGGACTGCCTTCATATCATGTATCCATGGCCTGCCAATGATAACATTACAACAAGATAAGCAATCTATAACACAAAATTTCTGATAAGAATGGAGTCCTTCAATATAAATAGGGAGTTTGATGTCCCCCAATGTGTTTTTGGTTTCCCCACTGAATCCCACAAGGACTGAGGATCTTGGGACAATATCAGACTCCGGGATATTCATTTTCTTGAGGACATCAAGCTGAATGATGTTCACAGAGCTTCCTCCATCGATTAGGATCCAGCGAACAACGTGGTTAGAAATAAACAATGTAATTACAAGACCATCATGATGAGGATCCTGGACATCAACTCGATCATCCTCATCAAAAGTTATGATCTTATCCTTGGTGACGGTGGAGGTCCGGATGGGTCTGTCCCCATTATCCATCTTGGTTTCCTTAGCATGTCTCTTGGCTGCTGAAAAGGAAGTACCACAAATGTCTGATCCACCGGATATGAATTTTATAACTTGTGCATCTGTTGGAGGAGCAGGAGCCCTTTCCGGGATCCTTTCAGGATCCTGGATCCTTGACTTCTTTCGTCCCAAAAGTTCCTTCAAATGCCCCTTGCTCAACAAGTAACCAATTTCCTTTCTTAGTGCAATACACTCTTCAGTGAGATGCCTGAAATCATCATGATATGCACACCACTTGGACTTATCTTTTGTAGCAGCTGGTTTATCACTTTTTCTCGGCCACCTAGCTTTCTAACCTAGATTCTGCATTGCAAGGATTAGTTCATTGTTATCAACAGAAAAACAGTATTCAGAAATAGGAAGATAATCCTCATCATCCTCTTCTTGTTCCACTGCATGCACGTTCTGGTTATCAGACTTGTTGTAGGATTTGGATTTGTTGTTCCTGAAGTAGGATCCATGTTTCTCCTGTTTTGAGGGTCCTGTCAATCTATCCTGGATCCTTTTGTCATCCTCTAGGCGGATGAACCTAAGGGCCCTGGTTCTTACTTCATCAAGATTCCTGCAAGGTGTCATAACAAGATCATCATAGAATAATGAATCCTTAAGCAATCCCATTTTAAAGGCTTCTACAGCCGTAGCAATATCCAAATTATGAATATCTAAGGATTCTTTACTAAACTTAGTGATGTAATCTCTAAGTGATTCATTTTGACCTTGTGTTACCCTATATAGATCACTAGTTAATCGTTCAAATTTTCTACTACAAGAGAATTGACTATTAAACAAATTAACTAGATTAGCAAATGAAGTAATAGAGTAAGGGGGAAGACTTAGCAGCCATTTAAGAGCAGATCCTGTGAGTGTGGATCCAAATCCCTTGCATAGACATGCTTCTTTTAACCTCTCAGGAATTGGATTGATCTCCATCCTCTCCCTATACTGAGCTACATGCTCTTCTGGATCTGTTGAACCATCATACAGCTTCATGATGGTATCTGGAACCTTTTGGGTATCTCAGCATCACATAAGGGTGGTGCAAAACGAGATATCCTATGGCTACCATCTGCAATTTCAGGAATGGGTTTAACCACTCCTAGTACACTGGATATCATATCCTTAAGTTTCTGTAACTCCTTAGCCATAGCCTGATTGATACCTGTATCCTGCATGGAGCCATGGTTAGTGTTATAGGAATTATTGAAAGTGTTACCTCCCAGAGGATTCACGTTTGGAATTCCAGATGTGAATCCATATTGACGGGACTCCGGTATGATCGAATGACCAGATGAAGCAACGGTCTGCATTGGTATGAAGTCTCCTTGATGAACATCTGTGCTTGGAGGCTGCATACTTCTTAAGAATCCTTGATCCTGAAAGATATTGGATCCTTGAAGCTGAGATGATCCTTGAACTTGAAAGGATCCTTGGGGCAGAGAGGATCCTAAAAACTGGGAGGATCCTGGAGCCATGGAGGATCCTTGAACCTAGGAGGATCCTGGAGCCATAGAGGATCCTTGAACCTGGGAGGATCCTTGAACTGCATGCATTCCCAAATATCCTCCTGATGTGAAGTATCCTTGATGCTGAAAAGAGGACCCCGATGGCTGAGAACAGGATCCTTGCGGCTGGAAGTGGGAGCCAAATGCCTGACTCATAGTTGCTGTTCCGTAACGTCTTTCTGATGGACCACTTTGATGCTGGATGCCCGGAACTGCCGATTGTAGGGTAGTTACAACTGGAGTGTCAAAATTCAATGACCTGGGGGTATCAGAGGAGAGTGATCCTCCACTGATTTCTTCTGTTTCTTGATCTCAGCGATCTCCCGGAGGATCCTTTCGTTGGTTTTGTCCTGCTCTTGTGCGTGATTCCTCATCTGCAAAATCAGAGTGTAAAGATCATTAGTAGTAGGATTAGAAGAAACAGAAGAAGTTGGTGGTTTTGTGAAAATGGGGGTTTGTCTCTTCGCAGCATTTTCAGCATTCTTCTGGGATCCAGAAGGTGGTGGAGGCAAAGGTGGAACGCATTGTGAAGAACTGATTGCCGGCATTGAACTTGAAGTGTTCTTCGCTGAGGAAGCCATCTGCTTGGTTGTGACGAACCGAAATGACCACAAAAATATGAATCTTCTTAGGAATGAAGCACCAATTGCCCCACGGTGGGCGCCAAACTGTTTTGGTCAAAAATCAAGCAATGATAATGCAACCAAACTTTCTGTTGTGAGGTGTGATGCTTGAATCAATGAACAATACTAAGGATCACTCGGAAATGAAATGAACAAGTGACACAAAGATTTATACGAGGAAAAAGCCCTTGATCAATGAATGATCTCCGACATAAAAAACCTCGGGTGATGGAAACTACCGATCACCAACTCAGATTAAACAAGAAATGTATTACAACTTCGGATGATAGCGAGCTAATTACAAGGATCACTATAGTGTAATGTGTAAAAAAGTGTGTAATCGCCAAGTGAATTGTCAAGAGCTGGTGAGAGCAGTTGCGAGTGTGTGTGTTAAGCTAAAAATAGCCAAGTGTTTCTATTTAGCTCGCTATCCCCTTTTAAAAATGGAAAATATCTAAGCTAACAAACTGTCCGCATTTTGTGCAAGTCTTCCACGATTTCCATAACGTCCACTTCAGTCATGCACGTGCGGAATAAATATGGAATATGCTCCAGGAATATCACCAAGACCAAGTCCAAGCTCGTACTCCTGCAAAACAACTTCATATACAAAGCAGACAATCGTTAGTATAAGGATCCTTATGATGATCCATGATCCTGATCCCACAATAACTTCTGAGGATCACTAATTCAAATAGAATTGAGGATCACTAAGCCCAACGGTAATTGAGGATCATTGATCATTGGAAAATCCTCCCCTAACACAGCCCACAAGACAAAGGGTAATTCTTCTGCCCATCTTCCTTTCTTAGCCCCTAGTCTCTTCTTCAAATTGTTGACAATTATCTTGTTCGAGGATTCTGCCTGCCCATTTGCTTGAGGATGTACCGGTGTGGATGTTATCATCTTGATTCCCTAACTTTTGCAAAAATCGGTGGTTCTCTTGCTAATGAACTAAGAGCCATTGTCACATATTATCTCAGCCGGTATCCCAAACCTAGTTAGGATATTCCTTTTTATGAATGATACTACTTCTTGGTCTCTGACTTGAACAAATGCCTCAGCTTCAACCCATTTGGAAAAATAGTTTGTCATTGCTAGCATAAAAACTTTTCCTCCTGGAGCCTTGGGCAACTTCCCCACTATGTCCATTCCCCATTTCATGAATGGCCAAGGGGAAGCAATAGGATATAATGGCTCAGCAAGCTGATGTAGTATGTTGCTGTGCCTTTGACATGCATCACATCTTCGAGCATATTCTGCTGAATCTTTCCTCATTGTCGGCCAATAGTATCCTGTTCTTAGCACCTTCGAGAGTAGTGACCTGCCCCCAGTATGGTTACCACAGTCTCCTTCATGGATATCCTGAAGTACCTTCTTGGTCTCAGGAGCTTCCAAGCATCTCAAGTATGGTCCTGCAAGAGACTTTTTATATAAAATATTATCTATAATAGTAAAACGAGATACCTTCATCCTGAAAGCCTTAGGATTCTCATCTTTAGGGAAGTCTCCTTCTTTAAGGTATTTTATGATCGGAGCTGTCCATGACTCAGGATTCTTTTTAGGATACTCATCGTCAGGATCCTGGATACTTGACACTTCCTTATCCTGAGGCTTGAAGTGTTCCATCGCAGGATACAGGATATGCAGTATCGGTATTTGAGTTCCTTCCGGTATCCTGACTGTAGATCCCATGTTTGCCAAAGCATCTGCTTCAGCATTATCCTCTCTTGGTACCTGTTCAAGTGTAAAAACTTCGAAATATCCTGCTAATTTTTTGACAATTTCAAGATATTCGATTAATCTTTCACCTTTGACTGCATAGGATCCATTGAAATGGTTAGTAATTAATAAGGAGTCAACATATACTTGTAAATTTTTAATATTCATATTCTTGGCCAACTCTAATCCTGCAATCAAAGCTTCATATTCTGCTTCATTATTAGTGGCAGGAAATTCACATCTAATAGCCTGGGGTAATATGTCCCCCTGTGGCGATTTTAGTAGTATACCTGTTAGGGGTGGATTTCTCAATGATCAGTGATCCTCAATTGCTGTTGGGCTTAGTGATCCTCACTTCTGTTTGAATTGGTGATCCTCAGAAGTGTTTCAGGATCAGGATCATGGGTCATCATAAGGATCCTTGAACTAACGATTGTCTACTTTGAATTCGAAATTGTTTTGCAGGAGTATGAGCTTGGACTTGGTCTTGGCGATATTCCTGGAGCATATTCTATGTTTATTCCGCACGTGCCTGGCCAAAAGTGGACGTTATGGAGTCGTGGAGGACTTGCACCATTTGCGGAATGTTAGTTAGTGTAGATATTTTCCATTTTTAAAGGGGTAGTGAGCTAATTAGAAAACACTTGGCTATTTTTGGCTACAGACACACTCTTACAACTGCTCTCACCAGCTCTCGTTAACTCACTTGGCGATTACACACTTTTTCACACAATACACTATAGTGATCCTTGTACTTAGCTCGCTATCATCCGAAGTTGTAACACATTTATTGTTTAATTTGAGTTGGTGATCGGTAGTTTCCATCACCCGAGGTTTTTTATGCCGGAGATCATTCATTGATCAAGGGCTTTTTCCTCGTATAAATCTTTGTGTCACTTGTTCTTTTCATTTCTGAGTGATCCTTATTGTTGTTCATCAATTCAAGCATCATACCTCACAACAGAAAGTTTGGTTACATTGTCATTGCTTGATTTTTGACCAAAACAGTTTGGCGCCCACCGTGGGGCAATTGGTGCTTCATTCCTAAAAAGATCCGTATTTTTGTGGTCATTTCGGTTCATTACAACCAAGCAGATGGCTTCCTCAGCGAAGAATACTTCAAGTTCGATGCCCTCATTCAGTTCTTCACAAGGCGTTCCTCCTTTGCCTCCACCACCTTCTGGATCCCAGAAGAATGCTGAGAATGCTGCGAAGAAACAAACCCCCATTTTCACAAAACCACCAACTTCTTCTGTTTCAACTAATCCTACTACTAATGATCTTTATACTCTGATTTTGCAGATGAGGAATCATGCACAAGAGCAGGACAAAACCAACGAAAGGATCCTCCGGGAGATCGATGAGATCAAGAAACAGAAGAAATCAGTGGAGGATCACTCTCCTCTGATGCCAAGATCGCTGAACTTCAACACTCCAGTCATAACTTCCCAACACTCAGCAGTGCCGGACGTGCAATACTTGGGTGGATTACCAGGAAGACGTTACGGAACAACAACAATGAGTCAGGCATTTGGCTCTCATTACCAGCCTCAGGGATCCTATTTTCAGCCATCGGGATCCTCTTCTCAGCATCAGGGATACTTCACGTCAGGAGGATATTTGGGAATGCATGCAGTCCAAGGATCCTCCCAGGTCCAAGGATCCTCCCAGGTCCAAGGATCCTTCCCGGTCCAAGGATCCTCCCTTGTCCCAGGATCCTCTCTGGTTCCAGGATCCTTTCAGGTTCAAGGATCATCTCAACTTCAAGGATCCAACATCTTTCAGGATCAAGGATTCTCGAGAAGTATGCAGCCTCAGAGCTCGAACGTTCATCAAGGAGACTTCATACCAATGCAGACCATTGCTTCCTCTGGTCCTTCGATCATGCCAGAGTCTCGTCAATATGGATTCACATCAGCAATTCCAAACATGAATCCTCCGGGAGGTAACATTTTAATAATTCATATAACACTAACCATGGCTTTATGCAGGATACAGGTATCAATCAGGCCATGGCTAGGGAGCTACAGAAGCTTAAGGATATGATATCCAATGTACCAGGAGTGGTTAAACCCATTCCTGAAATTGCAGACGGTAGCCATAGGATATCTCATTTTGCACCACCCTTATGTGATGCTGAGATACCCAAGAGGTTCCAGATACCATCTATGAAGCTGTATGATGGTTCAACAGATCCAGAAGAGCATGTAGCTCAGTACAGGGAGAGGATGGAGATCAATCCAATTCCTGAAAGGTTAAAGGAAGCATGTCTATGCAAGGGATTTGGATCCACACTTATAGGATCTGCTCTTAAATGGCTGCTAAGTCTTCCCCCTTACTCTATTACTTCATTTGCTAATCTAGTTAATTTGTTTAATAGTCAATTCTCTTGTAGTAGGAAATTTAAACGATTAACTAGTGACCTATATAGGGTAACACAAGGTCAAAATGAATCACTTAGAGATTATATCACTAAGTTTAGTAAAGAATCCTTAGATATTCCTAATTTGGATATTGCTACGGCTGTAGAAGCCTTTAAAATGGGATTGCTTAGGGATTCATTATTCTATGATGATCTTGTTATGACACCTTGCAGGAATCTTGATAAAGTAAGAACCAGGGCCCTTAGGTTCATCCGCCTAGAGGATGACAAAAGGATCCAGGATAGATTGACAGGATCCTCAAAACAGGATAAACAATGATCCTACTTCAGGAACAACAAATCCAAATCCTACAACAGATCTGATAACCAGAATGTGCATGCAGTGGAACAAGAAGAGGATGATGAGGATTATCCTCCTATTTCTGAATACTGTTTTTCTATTGATAATAACGAACTAATCCTTGCAATGCAGAATCTAGGTGAGAAAGCTAGGTGGCCAAAGAAAAGTGATAAACCAGCCGCTACAAAGGATAAGTCCAAGTGGTGTGCATATCATGAGGATTTCGGGCATCTCACTGAAGAGTGTATTGCACTTAGAAAGGAAATTGGTTACTTGTTGAGCAAGGGGCATATGAAAGAGCTATTGGGACGAAAGAAGTCAAGGATCCAGGATCCTGAAAGGATCCCGGAAAGGGCTCCTGCTCCTCCAGCAGATGCACAAGTCATAAACTTCATATCCGGTGGATCAGACATCTGTGGTACCTCCTTTTCAGCAGCAAAAAGACATGCTATGGAAACCAAGATGGATAATGGAGACAGACCTGTCCGGACCTCCGTTGTCACCCAGGATAAAGTCATAACTTTTGATGAGGATGATCGTGTTGACGTCCAGGATCCTCATCATGATGGTCTTGTAATTACATTATTTATTTCTAACCACTTTGTTCGCAGGATCCTTATAGATGGAGGAAGCTCAGTGAACATCATTCAGCTTGATGTCCTCAAGAAGATGAATATCCCAGAGTCTGATATTATCCCAAGATCCTCAGTACTTGTGGGATTCAGTGGAGAAACTAAGAATACATTGGGGGACATCAAACTCCCAATCTATATTGAAGGATTACATTCTTATCAAAATTTTTGTGTTATAGATTGTTTATCATGTTGTAATGTTATCCTTGGCAGGCCATGGATACATGACATGAAGGCAGTCCCATCCACCTATCATCAATGTGTAAAACTTCCAAGTCCTTGGGGAGTGGTGAAAATTGAGAGTGATCAACAGGAGGCTAAAAATTGCTATACCTCATCAATGAAGCCAGCCTCAAGACCAAGGGAGCAATAGCAATTAAAGTATCCTTCAAGAGATGTCTTGGAGGCGAGAGAACAGGATTTGAAAGAAATCCTCATGGATCCTGATGATCCTGAGTCCAAGATCTTCATAGGATCAGGGATCCTTAGCGACATTGAACAGGAGCTAGTATCCTTCCTTAAGAGAAGGAAATCCACCTTTGCCTGGAAACATGAAGACATGACAGGTATATCTAAGGATATAATTACTCACAAACTTGGCATTGACAGGTCATTCAAGCCTATCCATCAAAAGAGGAGGAAGTTTGCACCTGAAAGGAATGCTATTATCCAGGAAGAGGTAGATAAACTACTTCGGGCAGGTATGATAAGAGAGGTTAAGTATCCAAGATGGTTAGCCAATGTGGTTGTTGTTCAAAAGAAAAATGGAAAGTGGAGGGTATGTGTCGATTTTACTGATTTAAACAAGGCATATCCCAAGGATCCTTTCCCATTACCCCACATTGACTCCATGGTGGATGCTACCGCGGGTCATGAGTTGTTAACTTTTATGGATGCTTCATCTGGATTTCAACAAATTCAGATGGAACCATCTGATCAAGAGGATACAGCCTTTATGACCCCAACTGGTATATACTGATATATTGCTATGCCATTTGGATTAAGGAATGCAGGTGCTACTTATCAAAGGCTAGTAAATATGATGTTCAAGGAACAAATTGGGCACACTATGGAAGTTTATATTGATGACATGGTGGTTAAGTCCAAGAAAGCTGAGGATCACCTTAAAGACTTGGAGGAAGCATTCAATATCCTTGATAAATTTAATATGAAACTTAATCCTTCCAAGTGTCATTTTGGTGTTAAGGCAGGTAAATTCTTAGGATATATGGTGACAAAGAGGGGCATTGAAGCAAGTCCAGAGCAAATTAAGGCTATTGTGAATATCAAATCTCCTGCCAATGCTAAGGATGTGCAAAGATTGACGGGCAGGATCGCAGCCTTGAACAGATTCATATCCAAGTCCTCAGAAAAGTGCAAGGAATTCTATGACATCCTGAGGAAGAACAAGAAATTTGAATGGACTGAGAAATATGAAAGTGCCCTTAAAGCTCTTGAGGATTACCTATCCTCAGCCCCAGCCTTGACGAAACCAGAAAAAAAGGAGATGTGTTATCCTTATACTTGGCGGTATCCTCGAAAGCAGTAAGTGCGGTCCTTGTTAAGGATCACCAAGGTACACAACATCCTGTTTATTATGTAAGTAAGAGCTTACTTGATGCTGAATCCAGGTATTCACATTTAGAAAAACTTATCCTTGCATTAATAATGGCATCTACCAAATTAAGACATTATTTTGAGACTCATGCCATTATTGTTAAGACTAATTTTCCAATTAAGAATGTTCTCAGGAAACCTGAAATGTCAGGAAGGATGGCTAAGTGGGCAGTGAAGCTTAGTGCATACGATATAAGATATGAACCAAGGACTGCCATCAAATCCCAAGCCTTAGCTGACTTTGTGGCAGATTTTAGTAGTGACTTGCAAAAGGAAGCTGAGTTAGAAGTCCAACAGCTTGAAGAAACTAAGGATCCTTGGATACTCTTCACTGATGGAGCCTCTAATGTAAAAGGAACAGGGCTTGGAATACTACTAAAATCGCCACAGGGGGACATAATACCCCACTCCATAGCTTGTGAATTTCAAACTACCAACAATGAGGCTGAATATGAAGCCTTGATAGCTGGTTTGCAAATTGCTAAGCACGTGAGAATCAGGTATCTTGAGATATATGTAGATTCTTTACTGATCACTAATCACTTTAATGGATCCTATGCTGTTAAAGGTGAAAAGCTAATCAAATATTTGGAGATAGTCAAAAAATTGGCACTCTCTTTTGTATCCTTTAGTTTGACACAGGTACCAAGGGAAGGGAATGCAGAAGCTGATGCATTAGCCAATCTAGGATCATCTTTGAAGATTCCTGAGGATATCAAGATCCCTATTATCCATATCCTGACCCCTGCTATCGAGGATCATGTAGCTATGGAGATAGGAGAAGATTCTGCAGTCATCCCTAGTGATGATACTCAATCTCATTCAGGGTCATGGATCCTCCCAATCATGAGATACATACAACATGGAGAGATTCCTACAGAAGAAAACCCTAGGGCTTTCAAAATTAAGGTATCTCAATTTACAATATTGAATAATATGTTATATAAACGATCTCTTGCAGGACCATATCTAAGATGCATTGAGGATCCTGAAATCCAAGAAGTTTTAAAGGATTTCCATGAAGGAGATTGTGGAAACCACACTGGGGGCAGGGCAGTATTCTCAAGGATCCTGAGGACAGGATACTATTGGCCCACTATGAAGAAGGATGCTGTGGAGTATGCCAAGAAGTGTGATCCTTGTCAGAGGCATAGTAATATCCTTCACCAACCAGCAGAGCTCTTGCATCCTATATCCTCTTCTTGGCCATTCATGAGATGGGGAATGGATATAGTTGGAAAGCTTCCTAAGGCACCTGGTGGAAAAGTATTCATGCTTGCTATGACTGATTACTTCTCTAAGTGGATAGAGGCTGAAGCCTTTGCTCAAGTCATAGAAAAGGAAGTTATATCCTTTATTAAAAGAAACATTATTACTAGATTTGGTATCCCTTCTGAGATTATTTGTGATAATGGATCCCAATTTATTGGGAATAGAACCACTAACTTTTGTGACAGTTGGGGCATTAAGATGATAACATCAACACCAGTCCACCCACAAGCTAATGGTCAGGCAGAATCATCCAACAAGATCATCATCAACAATTTGAAGAAGAAGCTTGGATCCAAGAAAGGAAAATGGGCAGAAGAACTACCTTATGTGCTTTGGGCTGATAGGACAACTCCCAAGAATGCTACTGGCCAAACTCCATTCTCCTTGGTATTTGGGGTGTAACATCTGTGCTTGTAATCATTGTGAACAGTTCAGTTATCAATAAAACAATGTTATTTGATCCCAATATTTGTTTGGTTGTGTTTTACATTTTTCATGTTTTGACTTTTATTCAATTTCAAACTCTATATCGCTTTCTGGAGAGTCATACGCCAACTGATGCGTAAACGTAATCAGTTTAATGCGAAAAATACTCCGGAATATCAACATATACTTAACATACCTTAAATAACCTTTACATAACTTAGAAATAAGTTTTGAAGGCTTTGGTATGGCAAAAACAAGTTATTCGCTTACAGGGACTAAACTTGACAAACTGCGAAAGTATGCCAATTTGAACTGTAACAGACATTCCGGAACATGAACATAAGTTAAACATACCATAAATATCCTTTTCATAGCTTAGAAATAGGCTTTGAGGTGTTCGGTATGCTAAAATAAACTTTTGGGTCATTCAGGGACTAAAAGTGTCAAAAAGTGCATAAGTTTGCATTTTCGCGCATAACTTACGTTCTGAATATATCCGGACACCTAAAAATTTATGTAAGCACTAAAATATTTTATTTTAGTGTTTGGCATAAGAAAAATCCATTCGTCACGCATTTTGGATCGTTTTTCGCGCTTATGCGCATTCCGTCGTAATTAAGCGAACATCGCGATCGTACGACCAAACGAACAGACATCCGACATATTTTTGAGCATATTTCATGTCCAAAATGTTTAGGCATCATTTTAGGGCCTTAACGTTGGCTTAACAGGCCTTAAACGTGTCGGAAATGGCTTAAATACGTAACAGGGACCAAAACTGTCATTTATGAAAGTTGGTTTCTGACCAGTCAGGCCAGGCGGCCCGCGTAAAACCAGGGCTATCCTTTACGCGGCCTGCGTCAGGCTCCCAGATCAGATAAGATCAATTAATCAGCAGATTACAGCTGTTAAACTCCCATCCACACACTCACACTTGCCCTTTCAGTTCATGAGAGGCCATTTTTAGTTACCACAACTTTCCAACAAGTGTACGCCTTAGATTCGATCACGGTTTCCAAGAAACGATCCTAACGGTTCGGGAAATCCTATAAATACCCACCCCCATAACTTGTAAAACCCACAAGAATCCTGATTTGAGAAGCTCTAAGTTGAAACCTTTGTTTCATACCTGAGCTACTTGAATTAAGATTAGCATTCGGGGACCCTTCGTAAGTATTCCTTCGTTCTTTTATTGCTTTTCGAGTCCGAAAGTCAAACTTTGTTTAACTTTCTGCGTTGACCAGTTTATGGTCAATGCGAAGTTCGTTTGAACTTCGCAACGTGATTGTAATCACGATGGTTATAGTCCCTTGGGACTATGCCTACTGATTACCACGTTGTCTAGGGTCGTAAGGGTAAGCGATCTAATAAATCGCTTATACCTTCGAACCCGACCCATTTGGTCGATCGTTAGGATCCGACCAAATACATTAGGTGACCATAGTAGGTAGGGAATAACCTTCCGAGGTTATACCTTATGGTCACGACGTTTAAGTAGTTGTATGATAGGTAGTTTATATGCCTTAGGTAAATTACCAAAATACCCCTTTGATGCCAAAATTCATTATAAACATATGTGACATAACTTTTGACATCTAAACTGATTTGGCGACAATATTAGGCATGTTAAGGCATATTCTACTTGTCATAGGACTAGTTAGGCGGTCCGAACGCGTTTCACGCGAACGACGCGTTAAAGTAGCATAACCTACCTAAACGGGTCGTAATGGGTCGTAAGCACTTAGGTTAGGTTTCATTTAGTATGTAGGCTTTGTTAAACCATATGACACGAGTCTCCATACTCGTTTGGTTAATGAACCCTCATTCTATCTAAATCCTCCGATTTAGGTCCGGTTTATTAACATAGTTACCTATATTAGGTGCCGTTTGATTCCGAGATCTCTAGCATTGTTTGGTTGTCACTCAAGGACTTCTGAGCAATCTCAAGTGAGTACATAGACCCCTCTTCTACTGTTTTCCAAACTGTTTTGGGGTGAAACACATGTGCCTACTTGTTACTTTCATGCTTTCCTGCTTTCACATCATATACTTGCTATGTTCATTAGTACATTTATAGTACATGATTTGATTGTGTTCATGCTATGTATGTCCATTGTGTGCATACTTAGTACATTGTTTTACATTACATTTCATGCTATGTATGTCAATTGTGTGCATACTTAGTACATTGTTTTACATTACATTTCATGCTATGTATGTCCATTGTGTGCATACTTAGTACATTGTTTCACATTACATTTCATGCTATGTATGCCCATTGTGTGCATACTTAGTACAATTGTTTCCATCACATGTTTACATTTTGGTATGACATTTGGGTTGTTCAAAATGGAACAATACATTCATTAACATTAGCTACGCCGTTCGTTAGTAGGTAGTGGTACCATAGGAATTGACAACTCCCGTTCCTGAAATCCTGGGTTTGTTTGGATTGGAAGGAATGACCGAATTCGATACACATAACTTAGATAAACCTTTAATTTGTTTAAGGGTTTATCGCCACAGTCTCAAGGCTTGGATGTATGGATTTTCACAATACCGCATAAATGTTTGTATCAGTATAGCATACATTTGTCCCACAAAACATAACTTTGATTTAAACCATGTTTTACTTCAATACCTTGTTTTTGTGCATTTTACATATGGTTTAGTTGATATATTTCACTTACCATACATGATATTTTTGGGTACACATTACATGATCTACATTAAACATAAACATTTTGACATTGATATACACATTTAGTGGTTTACATTGGACATAGACATTTCGATATGGTTTACACATTAACACATGACAATTCATTTATACATAAACAATTTACATTGGTGGTTGGTTTGAGTAAGTGAGTTGAGTAACGAGGCATGTGTAATATGATACAAGCATGGTGGATACGCCGCTGGTACTTCCTATATATAAATGTTTGTATGACATTACATGTCGTAGCGTTACTTAAATTGGTGGTTGGTTTGAGTAACCCTCTATTGTAAGGTTTTGAACCCTATGTTATATGGTTTTGAACCCCTTTGAGTTTTCAAAATCTCGTCAAAGGTTTGGGTCCTAAATAGTGTGAACACGTGCAAACTGGAAGAGTGAATGCCTGTACCCTGGGTTTTCTATCTAAGGCTAGAGTGTTCGTATAAATCCACATAATCGGACCAGTCACTCTTACCTGGGAACTCTTGGGGTGAGTGTTCACTTATAGGCGAGCATGTCTTCGCGATACATTATTTTTTAACCATTTACTTTGATTAGTCACTGTGTGTCTTTGTTTGCTTTGTGATACGAACAAATGACCACCATCTTTGCTATTGTTGATTTTGTTTCATCTCATTCTCTTCATCCAATCATCTCACTCGTTTCCTTTCATGTTTTCCTCTTTTAGAATGCCTCCTCGACGCGAAAACCAGATAGCGATTGCCGAACTGGCAGAAATCATTGCGCAGCAGATGGCTGCTCAATTCCTAAACCTCTTTGCTCAATGGAACCAAGCCAACAACAACAACAATGCTCCATGCAAATACAAGGATTTTAACTCGGCTAAACCACTCAAGTTTAGTGGTTCTGAAGGAGCGACTGGGCTTCTTCAATGGTTCGAGAGCATTGAGAATACTTTTCGCCACGTGCAGTGTCCTGACAATCGCAAGGTCGAGTTTTCTTCGAGTGTGTTTCAGAAGAGGGCTCTCACATGGTGGAACGGGGTTATGAGAGACCGTGGTGCAGAAGTTGCTCTAGCACAAACATGGGCTGAACTTAGGGCCCTTATGATGAGGGAGTTCTGTCCTCGTCATGAACAGCGAGCTTTGGAGAGAGAGTTCGATGACTTGAAACAAGACAGTGGCGAACACAGGGCATATACTGATAGATTTGAGGAGTTGAGTCTGCTTTGCCCGACTATGGTTACCCCACTTGACAAGGCTATCGAAAGGTACATCGACGGCCTACCTGACTCAGTACAAGACATCATTACTGGTAGTAACCCTGCCACACTCCGTCAGGCTATCGAGTTAGCAGCGACATTGACTGAGTCGCAGATTCGGAAGAATAAGTTACACAGGAAGGGTGACAAGGGCAAGAAACAGTCGTCTGACAAGGAAGATAACAAGAAAGGTCAAAACAAGAATGGAAAGAATTCTGGTTCTTCGAGAGGGTCAAGGAAGCGTAAGGCTTCCCAAAATTTTGCTGTCACTGCCCAAGCTAACCAGGCAGCTCCCAACCAACCCGCACAGCCTCCAGCGAAGAAACCCTATTCAGGGAATGCACCTTTGTGCAATAGATGCAACAGTCACCATCAGCCGCAACATCAGTGCCGCTTCTATAATAACTGTGGGAAGTCGGGTCATCTTGCCAATGTTTGTCAGTTTGCTCAGAATCAGGCAGTTCAGAACCCGGCTCAACAAGTTGCTCAGCCTCCTGCTCAGCAACAGGGTCAAGCTGCACGACCACACTACCCACCAGGTGCTTGTTATAACTGTGGGGATCTGACCCACTACCGTAATCAATGTCCAAGATTGGTGAATGCTAATCCAGCTCAGGCTCCGACTCGAGGTCGAGTCTTCAACATGAATGCCCAAGAGGCGCAGGCGGACGATAATGTGGTGAACGGTACGTTCTTTATTAATAATCAGCCTGCATCTGTTCTTTTCGATTCTGGTGCCGACAAGAGTTTTGTGTCATTGTCTTTTGAGCCAATGCTTCGCGTGTCTAGAACGAAACTAGGAAAACCCTTGACTGTAGAAGTTGCTAGTGGTGAACCCATTGTTCTTGATTCTGTTCTACGCAACTGCCAGTTGAACCTTAACGACCATCTTTTTCCTATCAACCTCACGCCTATACAACTTGGAAGCTTCGACGTCATTGTGGGTATGGATTGGTTATCCAAGCATCACGCAGAGGTAGTTTGTTTCGAGAAGATCGTTCGTGTGCCGCTTTCGACAGGCGAGATCCTACAGGTTCAAGGTGAGAAACCGTCTGGTGGTCTCAAGCTCATGTCTTGTTTTAAAGCTCGGAAATATCTGCGGAAGAACTATGTGGCCTTCTTAGCACATGTTACAGCAGATAAAGGCAAGGGTAAGTCTATTTCAGATATTCCTGTCGTTCGGGATTATTCTGAAGTTTTCCCTCAAGAGTTACCAGGTCTACCCCCAGCACGCCAAGTCGAGTTCCGCATTGATCTCGTACCTGGTGCAAATCCCATTGCCAGAGCTCCATATCGTCTTGCACCATCTGAGATGCAAGAGTTGTCTAAGCAGCTTCAGGAGCTCTCTGACAAAGGTTTTATACGTCCTAGCTTTTCACCTTGGGGTGCTCCCGTTCTTTTTGTCAAGAAGAAGGATGGATCCTTTAGGATGTGTATCGATTATCGTGAGCTTAACAAGCTTACCATCAAGAATTGATATCCCCTACCGCGCATAGACGATCTCTTTGATCAGTTACAGGGCGCTTCTTAATTTTCGAAGATTGATCTGCGTTCCGGGTATCATCAACTTCGTGTGCATGAAGAAGATATTCCCAAGACAGCGTTCCGCACTCGTTATGGGCACTATGAGTTCACAGTCATGCCATTCGGTTTGACTAATGCTCCTGCTGTTTTCATGGACTTAATGAATAGGGTCTGCAAACCTTATTTGGATCAGTTCGTCATTGTTTTTATTGACGACATCTTGATATACTCTAAGACATGAGCTGATCACGAGCAACAACTTCGTCTTACGTTGGAACTCCTAAAGAAAGAGCAACTTTTCGCCAAATTCTCCAAGTGTGAATTCTGGCTTAAAGAGATTCAATTCTTAGGACATATTATCAACGAACAAGGTATTCATGTAGATCCCTCCAAGATCAGTGCGATTAAGGATTGGGATACGCCTACTACTCCTACTGAAGTTCGTTCTTTTCTTGGTCTAGCGGGTTATTACCGCCGCTTCATTGAGAACTTCTCAAAGATTGCAGTTCCTCTAACTGCTCTAACTCAGAAGAACAAACCCTTTGATTGGGGATTCAAACAAGAAGAAGCTTTTCAAAACTTGAAGCAGAAGCTTTGCGATGCGCCTGTTCTATCATTGCCTGAGGGTGATGATGATTTTGTCGTGTATTGTGATGCATCGAAATTGGGCCTTGGTTGTGTTCTGATGCAAAGGAACAAAGTCATAGCCTATGCATCGAGGCAGTTGAAGATACATGAGAAAAACTACACCACTCATGATCTTGAGTTAGGTGCAGTTGTCTTCGCTCTCAAGATCTGGAGACACTATTTGTACTGTACAAAATGTGTGGTTTTCACTGACCACAGAAGTCTTCAACATATCTTCAATCAGAAAGAACTCAACATGAGGCAACGACGTTGGGTTGAGCTCCTAAACGACTATAACTGCGAAATTCGCTACCATCCTGGTAAGGCGAATGTCGTAGCCGATGCTTTGAGTCATAAGGAACGTACTAAACTTCATTGTATTCGTGTTCAATCTGTTATTCAAGCTCGATCCGATATCCAAGCCCGCATTTCTCAGGCTCAACAATCTTGTGTTTCACAAGGTTTGATGGATAAGGAATTTCCCTATCACATAACACCTGCTCTGGAACTGAAGGACAATGGATCGTATTACTTCATGGACCGTTTGTGGGTCCCAAGCCAGGATGATCTTCGAACCTTGCTTATGGATGAAGCCCATAAGTCTCGTTATTCTATTCAGCCGGGCTCAGATAAGATGTATAAGGATCTTCGTATTCAGTATTGGTGGCCTGGTATGAAGAAAGACATTGCCTTATATGTATCAAAATGCCTTACTTGTCTTAAGGTTAAGGCTGAACATCAGCGTCCTTCTGGTTTATTGGTGCAACCAAAGATCCCAGTTTGGAAATGGGAAAACATTACTATGGATCTTGTTACTAAACTCCCGCGCATAAAGAAAGGTCATGATGCCATCTGGGTAGTCGTTGATCGTCTTACTAAATCAGCGCATTTCTTGCCAATCCGTGAGGATTTTTCGGCTGATAAACTTGCTAAAATCTATGTGGATGAAATTGTAGCTCGACATGGTGTTCCTTTGAACATCATTTCTGATAGAGATGCTCGTTTCACTTCTCATTTTTGGAGAACCATGCAATCTGCTATGGGGACCCAACTAAATCTGAGAGAACAATCCAGACTCTGGAGGATATGCTTAGAGCTTGTGTGATCGATTTTGGTGGTAGTTGGGATTCACATCTTCCATTGATTGAATTCTCCTACAACAACAGTTATCACTCTAGCATCAACATGGCTCCTTTTGAGGCTCTCTATGGTCGAAAATGTCATTCACCAGTCTGCTGGAATGAGGTCGGCGAGGCTCAGCTTACTGGACCTGCCCTCATTTTAGAGACAACTGATAAGGTCAAGAAAGTTCGTGATAACCTTCAGACAGCTAGAAGCCGTCAAAAGAGTTATGCGGACCCAAAATGTAAGCCCTTGGAATTTCAAGTCGGTGATCGAGTATTACTTAAGGTCTCACCTTGGAAAGGTGTGATCAGATTTGGAAAGAAAGGAAAACTTGCACCTAGATACGTTGGACCATTCAAGATCGTCGAAAGAATCGGTAATGTAGCCTACAGACTTGAGTTACCTCATGAACTTGGAAATGTTCATCCAAACTTTCATGTGTCCAATCTTAAGAGGTGTTTAGCATATGAGAACCTCCACATACCACTTGACGAAATTCGTGTTGATAAAACACTGAAATTTGTCGAGAAACCTGAGGAAATCATGGAACGTGAAGTCAAGTGGCTTAAACGCAAGCGCATTCCTTTGGTCAAAGTTCCTTGGGAAGCTAAACGTGGACCCGAGTTTACTTGGGAATGCGAAGATCAAATGAAGGCGAAATATCCGCATCTTTTCCCACGAGTTTCCTCTAAATAAATTTCGGGATGAAATTTCCACAAGTAGGGGAGACTGTAACATCTGTGCTTGTAATCATTGTGAACAGTTCAGTTATCAATAAAACAATGTTATTTGATCCCAATGTTTGTTTGGTTGTGTTTTACATTTTTCATGTTTTGACTTTTATTCAATTTCAAACTCGATATCGCTTTCTGGAGAGTTATACGCCAACTGATGCGTAAACGTAATCAGTTTAATGTGATGAATACTCCGTAACATCAACATATACTTAACATACCTTAAATAAACTTTACATAACTTAGAAATAAGTTTTGAAGGCTTTGGTATGGCAAAAACAAGTTAATTCGCTTACAGGGACTAAACTTGACAAACTACGAAAGTATGCCAATTTGAACTGTAACAGACATTCCGGAACATGACCATAAGTTAAACATACCATAAATATCCTTTTCATAGCTTAGAAATAGGCTTTGAGGTGTTCGGTATGCTAAAATAAACTTTTGGGTCATTCAGGGACTAAAAGTGTCAAAAAGTGCATAAGTTTGCATTTTCGCGCATAACTTACGTTCTGAATATATCCGGACACCCAAAAATTTATGTAAGCACTAAAATATTTTATTTTAGTGTTTGGCATAAGAAAAATCCATTCGTCACGCATTTTGGATCGTTTTTCGCGCTTATGCGCATTCCGTCGTAATTAAGCGAACATCGCGATCGTACGACCAAACGAACTGACATCCGACATATTTTTGAGCATGTTTCATGTCCAAAATGTTTAGGCATCATTTTAGGGCCTTAACATTGGCTTAACGGGCCTTAAACGTGTTGGAAATGGATTAAATACGTAACAGGGACCAAAACTGTCATTTATGAAAGTTGGTTTCTGGCCAGTCAGGCCAGGCGGCCCGCGTAAAACCAGGGCTATCCTTTACGCGGCCCGCGTCAGGCTCCCAGATCAGATAAGATCAATTAATCAGCAGATTACAGCTGTTAAACTCCCATCCACACACTCACACTTGCCCTTTCAGTTCATGAGAGGCCATTTTTAGTTACCACAACTTTCCAACAAGTGTACGCCTTAGATTCGACCACGGTTTCCAAGAAACGATCCTAACGGTTCGGGAAATCCTATAAATACCCACCCCCATAACTTGTAAAACCCACAAGAATCCTGATTTGAGAAGCTCTAAGTTGAAACCTTTGTTTCATACCTGAGCTACTTGAATTAAGATTAGCATTCGGGGACCCTTCGTAAGTATTCCTTCATTCTTTTATTGCTTTTCGAGTCCGAAAGTCAAACTTTGTTTGACTTTCTGTGTTGACCAGTTTATGGTTAATGCGAAGTTCGTTTGAACTTCGCAACGTGATTGTAATCACGATGGTTATAGTCCCTTGGGACTATGCCTACTGATTACCACGTTGTCTAGGGTCGTAAGGGTAAGCGATCTAATAAGCTTATACCTTCGAACCCGACCCATTTGGTCGATCGTTAGGATCTGACCAAATACATTAGGTGACCATAGTAGGTAGGGAATAACCTTCCGAGGTTATACCTTATGGTCACGACGTTTAAGTAGTTGTATGATAGGTAGTTTATATGCCTTAGGTAAATTACCAAAATACCCCTTTGATGCCAAAATTCATTATAAACATATGTGACATAACTTTTGACATCTAAACTGATTTGGCGACAGTATTAGGCATGTTACGGCATATTCTACTTGTCATAGGACTAGTTAGGCGGTCCGAACGCGTTTCACGCGAACGACGCGTTAAAGTAGCATAACCTACCTAAACGGGTCGTAATGGGTCGTAAGTACTTAGATTAGGTTTCATTTAGTATGTAGGCTTTGTTAAACCATATGATATGAGTCTCCATACTCGTTTGGTTTACGAACCCTCATTCTATCTAAATCCTCCGATTTAGGTCCGGTTTATTAACATAGTTACCTATATTAGGTGCTGTTTGATTCCGAGATCTCTAGCATTGTTTGGTTGTCACTCAAGGACTTCTGAGCAATCTCAAGTGAGTACATAGACCCCTCTTTTACTGTTTTCCAAACTGTTTTGGGGTGAAACACATGTGCCTACTTGTTACTTTCATGCTTTCCTGCTTTTACATCATATACTTGCTATGTTCATTAGTACATTTATAGTACATGATTTCATTGTGTTCATGCTATGTATGTCCATTGTGTGCATACATAGTACATTGTTTTACATTACATTTCATGCTATGTATGTCCATTGTGTGCATACTTAGTACATTGTTTTACATTACATTTCATGCTATGTATATCCATTGTGTGCATACTTAGTACATTGTTTCACATTACATTTCATGCTATCTATGCCCATTGTGTGCATACTTAGTACAGTTGTTTCCATCACATGTTTACATTTTGGTATGACATTTGGGTTGTTCAAAATGGAACAATACATTCATTAACATTAGCTACGCCGTTCGTTAGTAGGTAGTGGTACCATAGGAATTGACAACTCCCGTTCCTGAAATCCTGGGTTTGTTTGGATTGGAAGGAATGACCGAATTCGATACACATAACTTAGATAAACCTTTAATTTGTTTAAGGGTTTATCGCCACAGTCTCAAGGCTTGGATGTATGCATTTTCACAATACCGCATAAATGTTTGTATCAGTATAGCATGCATTTGTCCCACAAAACATAACTTTGATTTAAACCATGTTTTACTTCAATACCTTGTTTTTGTGCATTTTACATATGGTTTAGTTGATATATTTCACTTACCATACATGATATTTTTGGGTACACATTACATGATCTACATTAAACATAAACATTTTGACATTGATATACACATTTAGTGGTTTACATTGGACATAGACATTTCGATATGGTTTACACATTAACACATGACAATTCATTTATACATAAACAATTTACATTGGTGGTTGGTTTGAGTAAGTGAGTTGAGTAACGAGGCGTGTGTAATATGATACAAGCATGGTGGATACGCCGCTGGTACTTCCTATATATAAATGTTTGTATGACATTACATGTCGTAGCGTTACTTAAATCATTTCAATATTTGACATATTACGCTTTACATAAACAACTTATTTTCACAAGACATTGATTTACAAAACAACTTATCTTATACAAATTCATTTTACTTGGTTATTCATTTAACCTTACATTATTCTCTTATTTATACATATGATCGCTTTTTGAATGATTTACAAAACAAAACAATTTACAAGGTTCATGGCTAAACTTTATTAAACATTTTCTTAAACTTACAAGTCATGAACCCTATTTTCACAAATCCTATGTATCTCACAGGCATTTTTATGCTGACGTACCTATTTTCACATGTGTTTTCAGGAGCTATTGCATAGGATGATGATCGTGACACTAGGGCGGACCTGTGCCTTAGAGACTAAAAATGAAGATAGACTAGTTTAATTATGTTATGAACTCTTTGTTTCCTATTTAAGACAATATAACACTCTTGTTTAATAAATAAAATATAACTTTGTATGCCATGGTTGTGAAACAATAATTCTGTTACAACACTCCCCGACGTTTCCGCCACGTTTTGTATGTTCTACGTGGTCGGGGTGTGACATGGGGCAGAATCAGTGATCCCTACAGAGATGGTGGTTCCAACTGCAAGAACAAACATTCGTGATCCTGAAGAAAATGCTGAAAACTTGGTTCAAGACTTGGATACTATAGAGGAAATCAGGGACTTGGCCAGGATAAGGATTGCCAGTTATCAACAAAAGATGGCTGGGGCTTACAACAAAAACGTCAGGATCAGGAAATTCCAAGTTGGTGATATGGTATTAAGGAAAGCATTTCAAAATACCACCAATCCTGATGATGGAAAGCTAGCACCAAAGTGGGAAGGCCCCTATTTGATTGAAGCTGAAGCAGGAAAGGGGGCATATCGATTGCTAACAATGGAAGGTGATTTGCTACCAAGAGCTTGGAATGCTGTCCATTTGAAGAAATATTTTATGTGACAAGGATCAATGATCCTCACCCAACAATTATCCTTGAAGGATCCTTACAGACAGATGATCCTCTTTCTGGTAACATTCTAATCTCAAACTATTTCATTCTTTTATTCTCTTATAAGGATAAGGATCCCGCATCCTTTATCCTCCTTTCACTTGATTCTGAGTTTTGAAGGTTCAGGTATCTTTAACTAAGGATTGAGTATCCACAGAAGTATCCAGTTATTTGGGCATGACCCCAGTTATTTGGGCTAGTCCCCAGTTTGGGCCTGTCCCCAGTTTCGCCAGTAGCGCACAATGTTCCTGGTATAGTTCATGGCAATGGGACCAGTACTCGCTTTAGGGGCTGACAATTTCATTGTACTGGCTATATTCAGGATCCTACGTATAATGGTAGACGTACCATACATCCGTTCCTAAGGTTTCTAACGTTTTTACGTTAGCTAAGGTTTTGGCATTTTCATGTCACTAAGTTTGGATAGTCGCCAGTGAGGGCCATACTCCAGTTTACACACGATCCTTTGGGCTTGTCCCCAGTTATCCTTTGGGCTTATCCCCAGTTATCCTTTGGGCTTGTCCCCAGTTATCCTTTGGGCTTGTCCCCAGTTATCTTTTGGGCTTGTCCCCAGAATTGTTGGGCTTGTCCCCAGTTACTAACTTTCATCTTATATTGGCTTAGCCCCAAGTTATATCTTATTTCAGGTTTGTGAAGATAAATGACCAAGGATCCTTGATCCTTACTTTCAACTAAGGTTTGTATTTTGGTTATCCTGATCATAAGTGTTAAAGGTTAGGATCCTAACTTGGATTCTCAGGTATGATCCTTAACTATTTTGATTTCATTCATTATTTATCTAATTGACCCTTACCCTTTGACAACTGAACTTATGATCCTTAAACTATGTTACTTTTCAGAACTTATCAATTATGGGATATGTGATCCTTGATCATATCCTTAACTTTTAGGGGATATTTCTTAAATTTTTTCTTTACTTGATAAGTTTAAACAACATGAACATCACAACAAGCTGAAAAATAAAATACCAATAAGGATATCAACACAGGATAAGCCAAAAAGTTAAAGTTATTTTATTCACAAAAGATTAAACCCTTTTAAGGTTGTCAAAATTGCCAACCCACGTTTCTACCAGCAAAACGTGGCCCGTCCACATGGGTTGGCAAAGGGTGTCCATTGTTCATAGGTCTAACAAGTGCAGGAAATTAAAGACGGAAGGATAACGAGTGGCTTCATCCCCCAAACAGAGGATCCATCCACCACCCATTATCCTACCTATTGTTCAAAGGATCATCCATGATCCTCAACCCTAATTACTATTGTTTAAGTACAGACCAACCATTGTTCATCAAAACATCATCAAAATAAAAACCATAACCAAACTAAAAAATGGGCTCCGGCTACGTCTAGAAATGTCCTTCATCGCCCATTCCTGCAGCCTATGCCTTCGCTGCATCACCATCTCCTCCAGCTTCCATATCCTTTACCTGATCCTTGCCACTACCACTAGCTTCGATTGCCAGAACCTCATCAGCCTCATCTTTGTCCTCCAACTCAGCCAGCCTGGCCTTCCAGCCTTCCACGTCCCAGTTGCTCATATCAAAGGCAGGATCCTGAGCTTCTTGGGCCATCTGTAGCTTGGTCTTGTACATGGCAATGGAAGCAGATACCTTGGCATCCTCTGTGATCTCGTGCTTCTCATAATCAACATTGATCAGGATTGCAGCTGTCTGAGCTTTGGCATTATTGAGATCCTTTTCAAGGGAAGCAATCTTGTGATCCTTGAGCACCGCCACCTTTTGGAGATCAGAGTATTTCTCCTCAAGCTCCTCAACATTCCCAACATAGTCCTCGATCTTAGCAAATTTCTACAAAGAAGACAATGCAAAGATTAGAGTCAGGTGATCCTCAAGTGGATAGGATAACTAGACTGAGTCAGTGATCCTTACATCATTAAAGTACTCGAGGAATTGATGATGGATCAGAGGTAAGCCTTGAAGGTTGTCAGCTTCAGAGGTCTTTCGTTTCTTTCCACCTCTTCCCTTCGAAATGGTAGCCTTGGGGATTACGACGGAGGGGCTAGCAGCAGACTTTTTCTTGGATCGGACGGTGTCAAGCTCAGTGACACTGAATTTGGATGTAGATCTTGATGACTTTCCAGCGCCTACACACCCAAAACAGATAAGTATCCTTATCCTATTTAATTATTTAAACATTTAATTATAAAAAGAACAGGATACTTACTTGACATCGTGACAGAACCTGAGGATACCTCTTGAGAATCCTGGGTATTTGTTTTGAATGATCTTGTTGCAGGATCAAGTTTTCTAAAAGCAGCAAGTCTCTCCTTGGTGGCAGGTGAAGGTATAATATGTGAGATTGTGATAGTTGTACAAAAGAAATAGAAGCATATTAGTAATCATCATCAGAAGTGAGCTTACTCAGTGATCCTTCTAAGGATCCTCTATCCTACCATGGGTGCTCCATTTCCTTGGCAGATCCTTTCCATCCGGGATAGAATCCCTTCTGACAAAGAAGAATCGCCGTTTCCAGTTGGTATCATTCTTAGTGGCTTTAAAGATGGGATGTTCTTCACCGGGTTTACGCTTGAATAGATATCGGTGGGATCCAAATGTGGTGAGATCATACATCTCGGCCAATTCCGACATTCCCAGGTTAATTCCTTCTTGCTCAATGATCCTCTCAAGGGTATATAAGACCCTCCAGATCATTGGCATAGCTTGAATGTAGGAGATGCCGGTGAGGGAGAAAAAAGACTGGGTGAATTCAGGGAAAGGATACGAGTATCCTATTGTGAAAGGAGTGACTGGGAAAGCTACCCAAGTTTCGGAAACGTAATCACTTAGAACGGTGGGATTAAACGATTTGAAAGTGGTGTTCGCCGGAAAGCAATGTCGGATCCTGTCTATTTGTGGGTCAGTGAAGCAGCATCTTTCTTTCGCCGAATCTTTAATGATCCCCTGGCTCTTGAGAGGACTGTCCTTCTTATGATCCTTAGCCGGTGAGGATCTTAGCATCATCTTGATTATGAAGAATGTGAAGAAAGAAGGAGCAGAGAAAGAAAACGTAAAGGAAGAAGAGGAAGAGAGATACCTGCTTGATCGTCGGATGAGAATTTAAAGGGAGTTTCTCTTGAATTTAAATGCGAAATGATCTC
Organism: Helianthus tuberosus; assembly: GCA_030545235.1. Lineage (NCBI taxonomy): Eukaryota > Viridiplantae > Streptophyta > Magnoliopsida > Asterales > Asteraceae > Helianthus > Helianthus tuberosus. The sequence continues at coordinate 100,864,846 of CM060442.1, forward strand.
TATCCGTAACTCCTATTTATAATGATGATTTTGCAGGATAGTCACCTCAGTGACGTCATACTCGTAACGGCTAGTCCGACTCCAACGGCTAGTTATCCGTTAATTTGTTACGGATAAGAACAAAATACAACTCGTTTATTTACATAATTACTCCTTATATTTTGGGGGCAATTGTTAGGGGTGGATTTCTCAATGTTCAGTGATCCTCAATTGCTATTGGGCTTAGTGATCCTCACTTCTGTTTGAATTGGTGATCCTCAGAAGTGTTTCAGGATCAGGATCATGGGTCATCATAAGGATCCTTGAACTAACGATTGTCTACTTTGAATTCGAAATTGTTTTACAGGAGTATGAGCTTGGACTTGGTCTTGGCGATATTCCTGGAGCATATTCTATGTTTATTCCGCACGTGCCTGGCCAAAAGTGGACGTTATGGAGTCGTGGAGGACTTGCACCATTTGCGGAATGTTAGTTAGTGTAGATATTTTCCATTTTTAAAGGGGTAGCGAGCTAATTAGAAAACACTTGGCTATTTTTGGCTACACACACACTCTTACAACTGCTCTCACCAGCTCTCGTTAACTCACTTGGCGATTACACACTTTTTCACACAATACACTATAGTGATCCTTGTACTTAGCTCGCTATCATCCGAAGTTGTAACACATTTATTGTTTAATTTGAGTTGGTGATCGGTAGTTTCCATCACCCAAGGTTTTTTATGCCGGAGATCATTCATTGATCAAGGGCTTTTTCCTCGTATAAATCTTTGTGTCACTTGTTCTTTTCATTTCTGAGTGATCCTTATTGTTGTTCATCAATTCAAGCATCATACCTCACAACAGAAAGTTTGGTTACATTGTCATTGCTTGATTTTTGACCAAAACAATACCTAATCCTACACCTCTCACATTTGATGCACCATCAGTGTATAATGTCTAGGATTCTAAGGTTTCTCCTAGTTGTTGTACTTCTAGGTCTGCCTCATTTTGAATATCACTACTGAAATCAGCCACAAAGTCTGCTAGAGCCTGAGACTTTATAGCATTTCTAGGTTCATATACTAGATCATAAGCACTTAATTTTACTGACCACTTAGCCATTCTACCTGACATTTCAGGTTTTCTAAGTACATTCTTAACAGGATAATTAGTTTTAACATGAATCCTATGTGTTTCAAAATAATGTCTAAGTTTAGTTGATGCCATAACTAGGGCTAATATCAATTTTTCTAAGTGTGAATATCTAGTTTCAGCATCTAATAAACTTTTGCTAACATAAAGGCGCAGTTGAAAGATATTGCTTTAACTCCTGCAAGGCTGCTTCATGCTTTTGTCCCCATTCGAATTTCTTATTTTTCTTCAGGATATCGTAAAATTCTTTACATTTCTCTGAGGATCTTCATATGAATCTGTTCAGGGCTGCTACTCGTCCTGTTAATCTTTGTACATCTTTCATGTTGGAAGGTGACTTGATATCCAGTATAGCTTTGATCTGTTCTGGGCTCGCCTTTATACCCCTTTTAGTTACCATATATCCTAAGAACTTTCTTGCTCCCACTCCAAAATGACACTTGGCAGGATTTAGCTTCATGTTATACTGATCCAGGATATCAAATGCTCCTTCAATATCCTGAAGATGATCCTCAGCCCTTTTGGATTTTACGACCATATCATCAATATACACCTCCATGGTGTCCCCCAGTTTGTCTTTAAACATCATGTTCACCAATCTTTGGTACGTTGCACCTGCATTTTCAAACCAAAAGGCATAGCAGTATAACAATAAATACTTGTTGGTGTCTCGAAAGCAGTATCCTCCTGGTCTGAAGGTTCCATTTGGATCTGCTGAAATCCTGAGGATGCATCCATGAAGGTTAACATCTCATGACCGGCAGTTTCATCCACCATCGAGTCTATATGAGGCAGAGGAAATGGGTCTTTAGGACATGCTTTGTTCAAGTCTGTGTAATCTACACAAACTCTCCATTTCACATTCTTCTTTTGAACTACGACTACATTTGCTATCCACTTGGGAAATTTAACTTCCCTAATCATTTTGGACTTCAATAATCTTTCAACCTCTTCTTGAATAATCATGTTTTGTTCTGGAGCAAACTTCCTTCTCTTTTGCTGAACAGGCTTGAAAGACTTGTCAATTCCAAGCTTGTGAGTTATAACATCCTTGGAAATACCTGTCATATCCTCATGCTTCCATGTGAATGTTGACATCCTGCATTTCAAAAAGTTAGTTAACTGGTTTTCAATATCATGAGGGATATTGGTTCCTACGAGCACCGAGATATCTGGATTATCCTGGTCCAGGATAACTTTCTTAACATCCTGCTCTGAAGCCTCCACGATATTCTGGGCTCGCATCTTTAATTGCTATCCTGCTTTGGGCTTTGTTGAGGATTTCATCGATGAAGAATAACATTCTTTTGCCTCTTGTTAATCACTTTCCACCTTGACAACCCCCCAAGGAGTAGGGATCTTGATACACTGATGATAGGTTGATGGCACAGCTTTCATATCATGGATCCATGGCCTACCCAATATGATATTGTAGCAGGATAAGGAGTCCATGACACAGAATCGTTGCATTGAGTTGACTCCTTCAACATATACTGGCAGCTTTATTTCTCCCACGGTATTCTTGGCCTCTCCACTAAATCCAACAAGTACGGTGGATTTTGAAGTGATATCCATCGGGGAAACATTCATTCTTTTCAGTGTTTCTAACTTAATAATTTTAACTGAGCTACCATTATCCACCAGTATCCTGCACACAAAATGATTAGCAATATATAAAGTTATAACCAAACCATCATGATGGGGATCCTGGACAGTATCCCTATCATCACTGTCAAACGTTATCACTTTATCAATTGTGAGGGTTGTCATCCTGGTTGGCTTATCTCCCTGTTCTGCCTTAGCCTCCTTTGCATGTCTTTTTGCTACAGAATAAGAGGTTCCACAGATGTCGGATCCTCCTGAAATAAAGTTAATTATCTTGGCATCCGCAGGAGGTGATGCTGCTCGTTCAGGATCCTTCTCAGTATCCTGACCCTTATTCTTCTTTCTTCCCAGAAGATCCTTCAGATATCCTTTGCTTAGCAGATAGCTTATTTCCTTCCTCAGAGCAATGCAATCTTCCGTAACATGTCCAAAATCCTCATGGAAGGCACACCACTTGGATTTATCCTTCCAATCAGCTTTTTGTTGGTTTTTTCTAGGCCACCTCGCTTTGTCTCCTAAACCCTGCATAACATACATTAGTTTAGGTATATTAACAGAAAAACAATATTCTGACAATTCAGGATACTCCTCATGATCCTCATCTTCAACAGCATTCACTTTCTTGCAGTCATTCATGCTATATGGTTTGGAGCGATATGGCTTGTATGAGGATTCTGACTTCCTGTTAGTTGACTCATAGGTTGAGGATGAATTCATCCTTTCTTGCATCTTTTTATCATCTTCCAGTCGAATATATCTCATAGCCCTGTTCCGAGCTTCATCAAGATTCCTGCAAGGATTCATTACAATATCCTGATAAAACTGGGAATCCTTTTGTAATCCCATCTTGAATGCTTGGACTGTTGTAGCAACATCAAGGTGTGGGATGTCCAAGGATTCCCTGCTGAATTTGTTCACATAATCCCTTAGGGATTCTTGCGGTCCTTGGGTTATCCTGTAGAGATCACTGGTTAGTTTTTCAAAACTCCGACTGCAAGAAAATTGACTGTTAAATAAGTTGACTAAGTGAGCAAATGATGTAATCGAATGAGGTGGAATGTTTAAGAGCCATTTTAAGGCTGATCCTGTTAGAGTAGAACCAAAACCCTTGCATAGACATGCTTCCTTAAGATCCGGAGGGATGGGGTTAATCTCCATCCTTTCCCTATACTGAGCAATATGCTCTTCGGGATCCGTGGTTCCGTCATAGAGCTTCATGTTAGGGGTTTGAAATCTTTTTGGGATTTCAGCATCCCAAATAGGATATGCAAACCGGGATATCCTGTGGCTATCCTCGGACACTTCTGGAATTGGCTGGACCACCCCAGGTACACTGGATATCATATCCTTTAACTTCTGAAGCTCCCTAGAGAGTGCCGACGTCACACCTGCATCCTGCAAAGATCCAGCACTGTTAGTAGCAAGAGTATTAGTATTATTAGACACGTTACCAGCCTGAGGATTCTGGCCATATCCTGGAGCATATCCTGAGCTTCTCACAGTCGATATCCTGACCGATGAGGGTATCTCAGGAGTATGACTTTGGAAATGACTAGGCACAATATAGCCCCTGTTATCCTCGGTGTATACTGCCGAACTGAAGTTCAAAGCTCGGGGCTGCAAGGGAGTGACAGTATCCTCAGCAGGCCTGCTTGAGCTAGATTTCAAGAGTTGTATCTCTCTTATCAGCATTTGGTTGGTCTCCTTCTGTTGCTTCATCTGATCCTGTATACTACCAAACAAAGTTAGAATTTCATCATTAGAAGCCATAATAGGGGTTCTCCCTAATGCAACAGATCCTTGAACATTCTGAGTGGGGATAATATCCTGAGCCACATGAGTTTCGGTCCTTCTTGGAGGAGCCTGAGGCCGTGAAGATGCTTGTGTCCTCGGAGGTGGTGGAAGCACCGAACCAATTGTTGCAGAGGTTGTAGCAGACATGGTAAAAGAGCTCATTTTGATTTTGAGGCCATTGAAAATAGTGTGGCAAAAAGTTTCAAAAATAGGAAACCAAGTAGTGATTTTAAGAAAGCTTTTAGCAGAAATAGCACCACTTGCCCCACGGTGGGCGCCAAATTGTTTTGGTCAAAAATTACCTAAGCAATTAAGTGATCAAATTAGTTTTGTGAGGTAGTGTGCTAAGAATGTGTATCAAAAATATCCCGGTTTGGTTGTTTGCAAAACAGTTTTCAGGATATAACTCAGGATATCGAGCTATATCTATAATCAAACAATGAGCAAAAAAGTAAAGGGTGACACGAGATGTATGAGGAAAGCCCTTGATCAATTTAGATCGCCGGCACAAAACCTCGGGAGCTGACAATCGCAGCTGCCTTGTTCTTCTTATTACTTCAAATGTCAGGATACAGTGCAGGATATTGACCAGATCATTGCTAAGTGTTACAATGTTTTTCAGAAAGTGTGTGAATTGCGAGAGAAAGTATGAGAGCTCGAGAGTAGTGAATGTGATGTCCTAGATGATCTGGTTTATCCGTATACTTATAGCTACAAAAAGAAAACTAAATCTCCTAAAATAGGGGGATGCCAGCGAATATTCCCATGTGAACGTTGAAGAGCAACTAATGTGGCTTCAACGTTCTTCTTTGAACAACTTGGACTGAGTCTTCAGGGGAAAAGGTCTTCATGAACATTGTGAGCTTGTACTCGTACTCCTGCACACAATCCGTTAGTAATCCTCAGAATACAGTATCAGGATGTTACCAATATCCTGATTCAGCATCCTGGTTACGAACATATACTATGTAATCAAGATATAATTCAAGATACAATCCAGGATATGGGCTCAGAATTTCACACATAACGGTAATTATCCATGATATTTGCACATTTCAATCCTTGTTCAAATTCGAACTCTTAAACATTTTCTGGAAAGTTATACGTAAACTGTTACGTAAACGTAATCAGTTTAATGCGACATACACTCCGGAACAGTAACATAAGCTAAACATACCCTAAATACCCTTTACATAACTCAGAAATAAGTTTTGAGGGGTTCGGTTTGTGAAAAATAAGCTTATTTGGTCACAGGGACTAAAGCGTCAACACTGCAAAAGTATGCAAATTCGCGCATATTCTGCGTTTTGACCATATCCGAACATCCAAAAAATTTTGTAATCATTAAAATATTATATTTTAGTGATGGGAATACAAAAATACCATTCATTGCGTAATTTGGATAGTTTTCGCATCCGTTCGAACTTTCGTCATAATTAGGCGCAAAATGCGACCCTACGATCGAACGAACGACATCCATGATATTTCTGTAAAAACTGTGCTTGTTATCATTATGAACAGTTCTATTATCAATAAAACAATGTTATTTGATCCCAATGTTTGTTTGGTTGTGTTTTACATTTTTCATGTTTTGACTTTTATGTAATTTCAAACTCTATATCGCTTTCTGGAGAGTTATACGCAAACTGATGCGTAAACGAAATCAGTTTAATGCGAGAAATACTCCAGAACATCAACATATACTTAACATACCTTAAATAACCTTTACATAACTTAGAAATAAGTTTTGAAGGCTTTGGTATGGCAAAAACAAAGTTAATTCGCTTACAGGGACTAAACTTGACAAACTATGAAAGTATGCCAATTTGAACTGTAAAGAACATTCCGGAACATGACCATAAGTTAAACACACCTTAAATATCCTTTACATAGCTTAGAAATAGGCTTTAAGGGGTTCGGTGCGCTAAAATAAACTTTTGGGTCATTCAGGGACTAAAAGTGTCAAAAAGTGCACAAGTTTGCACTTTCGCGCATAACTTACGTTCTGAATACATCCGGACATCCAAAAATTTATGTAAGCACTACAATATTTTATTTTAGTGTTTGGCATGAGAAAAATCCATTCGTTGCGTCATTTGGATCGTTTTTCGCGCTTATGCGCATTCCATCGTAATTAACCAAACATCGCAACCGTACGGCTAAACGAACCGAAATCCGAGATATTTTTGAACATGTTTTAAGTTCCCAATACTTTAACTTCATTTTAGAGCTTTGAAATGGGGTTAACGGGCCTTAAACGCGTCGGAAATGACCTTATAGCACAACAGGGACCAAAATTGTAAATCTGCCAAAGTTACATGCTTACGATGCGTAGCCATGTAACCCCTACGATGCGCAAGCAGTGTCCAGATGCAGCAAATCGTTTTTGGCTGCTGTTATCTGCCCCTAAACATTCTCCAAAGGTCAAGTGCCACTTGTTAAGCTCCTATGGTGGCCATTTTCAGTTACCATAACATCTTGACAAGTGTACGGGCTAGATCATTCCCTCTTCTCCAAGAAACGATCCTAATGGTGAACCGAAAACTATAAATACCCAACACATTTCACTTCATTTCTCACAAGAATCTGATCATTTATGCTCTAAGTTGAAACCTTTGTTTCATACCTGAGCTATTTTGATCTAGATTAGCATTCGGGGACCCTTCGTAAGTGTTCCTTCGTTCTTTTATTGCTTTTCGAGTCCGAAAGTCAAACTTTGTTTGACTTTCTGCATTGACCAGTTTATGGTCGATGCGAAGTTCGTTTGAACTTCATAACGTGAGCGTGATCACGATGGTTATAGTCCCTAGTGACTATACCTACTGATTACCACGTTATCTAGGCTCAGTGACGAGCCGTAGTTTCGGTCAGAATACGTATTCTTGCGTATTTTGTAACCAAACTACTTATGGGTATCAAAACCGATTGTTTTGATACCAAACCTGTTTTCTAAACTTAGTTAAGCATGTTTTAGCATGCTTAGCTCGTCACTTTTAGTTTAGTGCTTATATAGGGTCGTAAGGTAAGCGACCTAAACAATCGCTTATACTTTCGAATCCGACCCGTTTGGTCGATCATTAGGATCCAACCAAGCACTTTAGGTGACCATAGTATATAGGGAATAACCTTACGAGGTTATACCTTATGGTCGCTTCGTTTAAGTAGTTGTATGATAGGTAGTTTATATGCCTTAGGTAAATTACGAAAATACCCCTTTGATGCCAAAATTCGTTTTAATCATATGTAACATAACTTTTGACATCTAAACTGATTTGACAACCATATTAGACATGTTAAGGCATATTTTACTTATCATAGGACTAGTTAGGCGGTCCGAACGCGTTTTACGCAAACGACACGTTAAAGTAGCATAAGCTACCTAAACGGGTCGTAATGGGTCGTAAGCACTTAGGTTAGGTTTCTCTTAGTATGTGGGCTTTGTTAAACCATATTACACGAGTTCCCATACTCATTTGGTTTACGAGCCTCATTCTATCCGATCTTCCGATTTGGGTCCGGTTTATTAATGTAGTTACCTATATTAGGTGCCGTTTGATATTCCGTGATCTCTAGCATTGCTTGGTGGTTATCTTAGGACTTCTGAGCAATCTCAAGTGAGTACATAGACCCCTCTTTTACTGTTTTCCAAACTGTTTTGGGGTGAAACACATGTGCCTACTTGTTACTTTCATGCCTTCCTGTTTTCATATCATATTCCAACTATGTTTGTTAGTACATTATAGTACATGATTTCATTACTTTTCATGCTATGTATGTCCATTGTGTGCATACTTAGTACATTGTTTTACATTACATTTCTGCCATGTATGTTGACTGATAACATGCTAGCACATTGATTTACAAGACTTTTCTGCTTTGTATGTTAACTTAGCATACTTAGTACATTGTTTTCATATGACATGTATACAACTGCTATGACATTTGGTTTGCACAAACGGGTCTTTATTACGTTCATTAACATTTGCTACGCCGCTCGGTAGTAAGTAGTGGTACCATAGGACTTGACAAATCCCATTCCTGACATCTCGGGTTTGTTTGGATGTAAGGAATGACTGAATTCGAATACAATTCTTTTGATAACCTTGACTGAAAGGGTTATCCGACTGTCTCAAGGCTTGAATGTATGCGTTAACTTACCACATAAATGTTTGTATCAATGTAACATGCATCACTTTGCAAAACATAACTTTTTGATATATTCAAAATACTTTGTTTTGTACATTACTACATTTGGACTATGTGACAATACTTTACTTACAATACATAACATTTGTTACACATTACTTGACTCTTTTGGACTATCAACATTTGACATGGTTTATACAAGGACTTTTTGACAATTGGTTTAAACATAGACTTATTACATTGGTGGTTGGTTTAAGTGACTTAAGTAACGAGATGTGAGTAATATGATACAAGCATGGTGGATACGCCGCTGGTACTTCCTATACATAAGTGTTTGTATTATATTACATATCATAGTGTTATTTAAATCATTCATTTTGGACTTATACATTTTACACAAGTGACATGTTTTTTACAAGACTTTGGTTTACAATACAGTTTATTTTATACAACTCATTTTGCATGGTTATTCATTTAACCATACATTATTCACTTATCTATACATATCATCTGGACTTATTGTTTTTCAAGTGATTTACAAAACAAATCAAATTACAAGGTTCATGACTAAACATTTTCTTAAACTTAAGTCATGAATCCTATTTTCACAGAAACCTATGTATCTCACAGGCATTTTTATGCTGACGTACCTACTTTCACATGTGTTTTCAGGTGCTTTTCCGTAGGATGACGATCATGACACTAGGGCGGACCTGTGCCTTAGAGACTTAAAATGAAGAAAGACTTAGTTTAATTATGTTCTGAACTCTTTAATTTCTGTTTAAGACAATGTAACTCTTATGTTAATAAATAAAATACAACTTTTAATACCATGGTTATGAAACAATTAATTCTGTTACAACACTCCCCGACGTTTTCCGCCACGTCTTGTATGTTATACGTGGTCGGGGTGTGACAGAAGAGTTGGTATCAGAGCCAATGGTTATAGGGAATTAGGTTATTAGTAATGCTTTGACCTAGACTATAACCTTTCTAGGACCCTAACACAAGTTATCTTGTGTTTAGATCTTAAAACATGCATATCACCTATCCTTAGGTGATTATCAAAACAAAAATCAAATTTTTCCGACACGATTTTTGAAAAACAATCATCTGTTTTTGAATAATTTATTACAAGGTTTTGAACCCTCTTTTGTAAGGTTTTGAACCCTTCCAGTTTGACTAAATTTTTGGCCTTGTGCCTTCAAATTTTCAAAATCTCGTCAACGTTTTGGGTTTTAAATAATGTGAACACGTGCAAACTGGAAGAGTGAATGCCTGTATTCTGGGTTTTCTGTCTAGGCAAGCACTTCGTATACATCTCATCAGACGCGAGACCAGTTGTGCTTACCTGGGAATTCTTGGGATGAGTCTTCACTTATAGGCGAGCATGTCTTCGCAATACATTATTTTTGATCCATTTACTTTGATTAGTCACTGTGTGTCGTTTGTTTGCTTGGTAATGCAGACAAATGACCACCATCTTTTCTTTTGTTAATCTTGTTTCATCTCATTTTCTTCATCCAATCATCTCACTCGTTTCTTTTCATGTTTCCTCTTTTAGAATGCCTCCTCGACGCGAACACCAGATAGCTACTGCCGAACTGGCAGAAATCATTGCGCAGCAGATGGCTGCTCAATTCCCAAATCTCTTTGCTCAATGGCACCAAGCCAATAACAACAACAATGCTCCATGCAAATACAAGGATTTTAACCAGGCTAAACCACTCAAGTTTAGTGGTTCTGAAGGAGCGACTGGGCTTCTTCAATGGTTCGAGAGCATTGAGAATACTTTTCGCCACGTGCAGTGCCCGGATAATCGCAAGGTCGAGTTCTCTTCGAGTGTGTTTCAGAAGAGGGCTCTCACATGGTGGAACGGGGTTATGAGAGACAGAGGTGCAGAAGTTGCTCTCGCACAGACATGGGCTGAACTTAGAGCCCTTATGATGAGGGAATTCTGTCCTCGTCATGAGCAGCGAGCGTTGGAGAAGGAATTTGATAATTTGAAGCAAGATAGTGGTGAGCACAGGGCGTATACCGATAGGTTCGAGGAGTTGAGTCTGCTTTAACCGACTATGGTTACCCCACTCGACAAGGCTATCGAAAGGTACATCGACGGCCTACCTGACTCAGTGCAAGACATCCTTACTGGTAATGACCCTGCCACACTCCGTCAGGCGATCGAATTAGCAGCGACATTGACTGAGTCGCAGGTCCGAAAGGGAAAGCTGCATAAAAAGGGTGACAAGGGCAAGAAGCAGGCATCTGACAAGGAGGATGGTAAGAAAGGTGAAAACAAGAAGGGAAAGAATTCTGGAGGGTCTAGGAAGCGGAAGGCTTCCCAAAACTATGTCGTTACTGCACAGGCTCAAGCTGCACCAAATCAGCCTGTGCAACCACTAGCCAAGAAGCCTTATTTTGGCAATGCACCTTTGTGCAACAGGTGTAACGGCCATCATCAACCACACCTCCAGTGTCATCAGTGCACCAACTGCGGAAGACCTGGTCATCTTGCTGCCACCTGCCGCATTCCTGTTAACCAGAACCAGGCAGTTCAGAACCAAGCTCAACAAGTTGCTCAGCCTCTTGCTTAGCAACAAGGTCAAGCTGCACGACCTCATTTTCCTCCTGGTTCATGCTACAATTGTGGGGATCTGACCCACTACAGGAACCGGTGCCCAAGGCTAGCCAACCAGAATCAGAATGCGAACCCGAATCAGGCTCAGGCTCGAGGACGAGCTTTTAACTTGAATGCCCAAGAGGCGCAGGCGGATGATAACGTGGTGAACGGTACATTCTTTATTAATAATCAGCCTGCATCTGTTCTCTTTGATTCGGGTGCCGATAAGAGTTTTGTGTCATTATCTTTTGAGCCAATGCTTCGCGTGTCTAGAACAAAACTAGGTAAACCTTTGACAGTAGAAGTTGCTAGCGGTGAACCCATTGTTCTTGATTATGTTCTTCACAACTGCCAGTTGAACCTTAACGATCATCTTTTCCCTATTAACCTCACGCCTATGCAACTTGGAAGCTTCGACGTCATTGTGGGTATGGATTGGTTATCCAAGCATCACGCTGAGATAGTTTGTTCTGAGAAGATTGTTCGTGTGCCGCTTTCGACAGGTGAGATCTTACAGGTTCAAGGTGAGAAACCTACCGGTGGTCTCAAACTGATGTCTTGTTTTAAAGCTCGGAAGTATCTGCGAAAGAATTATGTGGCCTTCTTGGCACATGTCACAGAAGATAAAGGCAAGGGTAAGTCTATTTCAGATATTCCTGTCGTTCGGGATTATTCTGAAGTTTTCCCTGAAGAGTTACCTGGTCTACCTCCAGCACGCCAAGTCGAGTTCCGTATTGATCTCGTACCTGGAGCAAATCCAATTGCCAGAGCTCCATATCGTCTTGCACCATCTGAGATGCAAGAGTTGTCTAAGCAGCTTCAGGAGCTCTCTGAGAAAGGTTTTATCCGTCCTAGCTTTTCACCTTGGGGTGCTCCCGTTCTCTTTGTCAAGAAGAAGGATGGATCTTTTAGGATGTGTATCGATTATCGTGAGCTTAACAAGCTTACCATCAAGAATCGATATCCCCTACCGCGCATAGACGACCTCTTTGATCAGTTACAGGGCGCTTCTTATTTTTCGAAGATTGATCTGCGTTCCGGGTATCATCAACTTCGTGTTCATGAAGAAGATATCCCCAAGACAGCGTTCCGCACTCGTTATGGGCATTATGAATTCACAGTCATGCCATTCGGTTTGACTAATGCTCCTGCTGTTTTCATGGACTTAATGAATAGGGTCTGCAAGCCTTATTTGGATCAGTTCGTCATTGTTTTTATTGACGACATCTTGATTTATTCTAAGACACGAGCTGATCACGAGCAACATCTTCGTCTTACTTTGGAACTCCTAAAGAAGGAGCAACTTTTCGCCAAATTCTCCAAGTGTGAATTTTGGCTTAAAGAAGTTCAATTTTTAGGACATATTATCAACGAACAAGGTATTCATGTAGATCCCTCCAAGATCAGTGCGATTAAGGATTGGGATACGCCTACTACTCCTACTGAAGTTCGTTCTTTTCTTGGTCTAGCGGGTTATTACCGCCGCTTCATTGAGAATTTCTCAAAGATTGCAGTTCCTCTAACTGCTCTGACTCAGAAGAACAAGGCCTTTGATTGGGGATACAAACAAGAGGAAGCTTTTCAACACTTGAAGCAGAAACTTTGTGACGCGCCTGTTCTGACTTTACCTGAGGGCAATGACGATTTCGTCATTTATTGTGATGTGTCTAAATTGGGTCTTGGTTGTGTTCTGATGCAAAGGAACAAAGTCATAGCATATGCATCAAGGCAGTTGAAGATACATGAGAAAAACTACACCACTCATGATCTTGAGTTGGGTGCAGTTGTTTTCGCTCTAAAGATCTGGAGACACTATTTGTACGGTACAAAATGTGTGGTTTTCACAGACCACAAAAGTCTTCAGCATATCTTCAATCAGAAAGAACTCAACATGAGGCAACGACGTTGGGTGGAGCTTTTAAACGACTATGACTGCGAAATTCGCTACCATCCTGGTAAGGTGAATGTCGTAGCCGATGTATTGAGTCGTAAGGAACGAACTAAGCTTCATTGTGTTCGTGTTCAATCTGTTATTCAAGCTCGATCTGATATCCAAGCACGCATTTCTCAGGCCCAACAATCTTGTGTTGCACAAGGTTTGATGGATAAGGAATTTCCCTATCACATAACACCTGCTCTGGAACTGAAGGACAATGGATCGTATTACTTCATGGACCGTTTGTGGGTCCCAAGCCTAGATAACCTTTGCACCTTACTTATGGATGAAGCCCATAAGTTTTGCTATTCTGTTCATCCGGGCTCAGATAAGATGTATAAGGATCTTCGTATTCATTATTGGTGGCCTGGTATGAAGAAAGACATTGCCTTATACGTATCAAAATGCCTTACTTGTCTTAAGGTTAAGGCTGAACATCAACGTCCTTCTGGTTTATTGGAGCAACCAGAGATCCCAGTTTGGAAATGGGAAAACATTACTATGGATCTTGTTACTAAACTCCCGCGCACAAAGAAAGGTCATGATGCCATCTGGGTAGTCGTTGATCGTCTTACTAAGTCAGCGCATTTCTTGCCAATCCGTGAGGATTTTCCTGCTGACAGACTTGCTCAAATCTATGTGGACGAAATTGTGGCTCGACATGGTGTTCCTTTGAACATCATCTCTGACAGAGATGCTCGTTTCACTTCTCATTTTTGGAGAACCATGCAATCTGCTATGGGGACCCAACTTAATCTGAGCACAGCTTATCATCCGCAAACGGATGGTCAATCTGAAAGAACAATCCAGACTCTGGAGGATATGCTTAGAGCTTGTGTGATCGATTTTGGTGGTAGCTGGGATTCACATCTTAAATTGATTGAATTCTCCTACAACAACAGTTATCACACCAGCATCAAAATGGCTCCTTTCGAGGCTCTCTATGGTCGAAAATGTCGTTCACCAGTCTGCTGGAATGAGATCGGCGAGGCTCAACTTACTGGACCTGCCCTCATTTTAGAGACAACTGACAAGATCAAGAAAGTTCGTGATAACCTTCAGACAGCTAGAAGCCATCAGAAGAGTTACGCGGACCCAAAACGCAAGGCCTTGGAATTTCAAGTCGGTGATCGAGTATTACTTAAGGTCTCACCTTGGAAAGGTGTGATCAGATTTGGAAAGAAAGGAAAACTTGCACCTAGATACGTTGGACCATTCAAGATCGTCGAAAGAATCGGAAAGGTAGCCTACAGACTTGAGTTACCTCCTGAACTTGGAAATGTTCATCCAATTTTTCACGTGTCCAATCTCAAGAGGTGTTTAGCTGATGAGAACCCCCACATACCACTTGACGAAATTCGTGTTGGTAAAACACTGAAATTTGTTGAGAAACCTGTGGAAATCATGAAACATGAAGTAAAATGGCTTAAACGCAAGCGCATTCCTTTGGTCAAAGTTCGCTGGGAAGCTAAACGTGGACCCGAGTTTACTTGGGAACGCGAAGATCAAATGAAGGCGAAATATCCGCATCTTTTTCCACGAGTTTCCTCAAAATAAATTTCGGGACGAAATTTCCACAAGTAGGGGAGACTGTAACAACTGTGCTTGTTATCATTATGAACAGTTCTATTATCAATAAAACAATGTTATTTGATCCCAATGTTTGTTTGGTTGTGTTTTACATTTTTCATGTTTTGACTTTTATGTAATTTCAAACTCTATATCGCTTTCTGGAGAGTTATACGCAAACTGATGCGTAAACGAAATCAGTTTAATGTGAGAAATACTCCGGAACATCAACATATACTTAACATACCTTAAATAACCTTTACATAACTTAGAAATAAGTTTTGAAGGCTTTGGTATGGCAAAAACAAAGTTAATTCGTTTACAGGGACTAAACTTGACAAACTACGAAAGTATGCCAATTTGAACTGTAACGAACATTTCGAAACATGACCATAAGTTAAACACACCTTAAATATCCTTTACATAGCTTAGAAATAGGCTTTAAGGGGTTCGGTGCCCTAAAATAAACTTTTGGGTCATTCAGGGACTAAAAGGGTCAAAAAGTGCACAAGTTTGCACTTTCGCGCATAACTTACGTTCTGAATACATCCGGACATCCAAAAATTTATGTAAGCACTACAATATTTTATTTTGGTGTTTGGCATGAGAAAAATCCATTCGTTGCGTCATTTGGGTCGTTTTTCGCGCTTATGCGCATTCCATCGTAATTAACCAAACATCGCAACCGTACGGCTAAACAAACCGACATCCGAGATATTTTTTAACATGTTTTAAGTTCCCAATACTTTAACTTCATTTTAGAGCTTTGAAATGGGGTTAACGGGCCTTAAACGCGTCGGAAATGACCTTATAGCACAACAGGGACCAAAATTGTAAATCTGCCAAAGTTACATGCTTACGATGCGTAGCCATGTAACCCCTACGATGCGCAAGCAGTGTCCAGATGCAGCAAATCGTTTTTGGCTGCTGTTATCTGCCCCTAAACATTCTCCAAAGGTCAAGTGCCACTTGTTAAGCTCCTATGGTGGCCATTTTCAGTTACCATAACATCTTGACAAGTGTATGGGCTAGATCATTCCCTCTTCTCCAAGAAACGATCCTAACGGTGAACCGAAAACTATAAATACCCAACACATTTCACTTCATTTCTCACAAGAATCTGATCATTTGTGCTCTAAGTTGAAACCTTTGTTTCATACCTGAGCTATTTTGATCTAGATTAGCATTCGGGGACCCTTCGTAAGTGTTCCTTCGTTCTTTTATTGCTTTTCGAGTCCGAAAGTCAAACTTTGTTTGACTTTCTGCATTGACCAGTTTATGGTCGATGCGAAGTTCGTTTGAACTTCATAACGTGAGCGTGATCACGATGGTTATAGTCCCTAGCGACTATACCTACTGATTACCACGTTATCTAGGCTCAGTGACGAGCCGTAGTTTCGGTCAGAATACGTATTCTTGCGTATTTTGTAACCAAACTACTTATGGGTATCAAAACCAATTGTTTTGATACCAAACCTGTTTTCTAAACTTAGTTAAGCATGTTTTAGCATGCTTAGCTCGTCACTTTTAGTTTAGTGCTTATATAGGGTCGTAAGGTAAGGGATCTAAACAATCGCTTATACTTTCGAACCCGACCCGTTTGGTCGATCATTAGGATCCGACCAAGCACTTTAGGTGACCATAGTATATAGGGAATAACCTTACGAGGTTATACCTTATGGTCGCTTCGTTTAAGTAGTTGTATGATAGGTAGTTTATATGCCTTAGGTAAATTACCAAAATACCCCTTTGATGCCAAAATTCGTTTTAATCATATGTAACATAACTTTTGACCTCTAAACTGATTTGACAACCATATTAGACATGTTAAGGCATATTTTACTTATCATAGGACTAGTTAGGCAGTCCGAACGCGTTTTACGCAAACGACGCGTTAAAGTAGCATAAGCTACCTAAACGGGTCGTAATGGGTCGTAAGCACTTAGGTTAGGTTTCTCTTAGTATGTGGGCTTTGTTAAACCATATTACACGAGTTCCCATACTCATTTGGTTTACGAGCCTCATTCTATCCGATCTTCCGATTTAGGTCCGGTTTATTAATGTAGTTACCTATATTAGGTGCCGTTTGATATTCCGTGATCTCTAGCATTGCTTGGTGGTGATCTTAGGACTTCTGAGCAATCTCAAGTGAGTACATAGACCCCTCTTTTACTGTTTTCCAAACTGTTTTGGGGTGAAACACATGTGCCTACTTGTTACTTCCATGCCTTCCTGTTTTCATATCATATTCCAACTATGTTTGTTAGTACATTATAGTACATGATTTCATTACTTTTCATGCTATGTATGTCCATTGTGTGCATACTTAGTACATTGTTTTACATTACATTTCTGCCATGTATGTTGACTGATAACATGCTAGCACATTGATTTACAAGACTTTTCTGCTTTGTATGTTAACTTAGCATACTTAGTACATTGTTTTCATATGACATGTATACAACTGCTATGACATTTGGTTTGCACAAACGGGTCTTTATTACGTTCATTAACATTTGCTACGCCGCTCGGTAGTAAGTAGTGGTACCATAGGACTTGACAAATCCCATTCCTGACATCTCGGGTTTGTTTGGATGTAAGGAATGACTGAATCCGAATACAATTCTTTTGATAACCTTGACTGAAAGGGTTATCCGACTGTCTCAAGGCTTGAATGTATGCGTTAACTTACCACATAAATGTTTGTATCAATGTAACATGCATCACTTTGCAAAACATAACTTTTTGATATATTCAAAATACTTTGTTTTGTACATTACTACATTTGGACTATGTGACAATACTTTACTTACAATACATAACATTTGTTACACATTACTTGACTCTTTTGGACTATCAACATTTGACATGGTTTATACAAGGACTTTTTGACAATTGGTTTAAACATAGACTTATTACATTGGTGGTTGGTTTAAGTGACTTAAGTAACGAGATGTGAGTAATATGATACAAGCATGGTGGATACGCCGCTGGTACTTCCTAGACATAAGTGTTTGTATTATATTACATATCATAGCGTTATTTAAATCATTCATTTTGGACTTATACATTTTACACAAGTGACATGTTTTTTACAAGACTTTGGTTTACAATACAGTTTATTTTATACAACTCATTTTGCATGGTTATTCATTTAACCATACATTATTCACTTATCTATACATATCATCTGGACTTATTGTTTTTCAAGTGATTTACAAAACAAATCAAATTACAAGGTTCATGACTAAACATTTTCTTAAACTTAAGTCATGAATCCTATTTTCACAGAAACCTATGTATCTCACAGGCATTTTTATGCTGACGTACCTACTTTCACATGTGTTTTCAGGTGCTTTTCCGTAGGATGACGATCATGACACTAGGGCGGACCTGTGCCTTAGAGACTTAAAATGAAGAAAGACTTAGTTTAATTATGTTCTGAACTCTTTAATTTCTGTTTAAGACAATGTAACTCTTATGTTAATAAATAAAATACAACTTTGAATACCATGGTTATGAAACAATTAATTCTGTTACAACACTCCCCGACGTTTTCCGCCACGTCTTGTATGTTATACGTGGTCGGGGTGTGACAATTTCCAAGCATATTTTAAGTCCCCTATGCTTTAACATCCTTGTAGAGCCTTGAAAATGGGTTAACAGGGGTTAAACGCGTCGAAAAACAAGTTTTGGAGCTACAGGGACCATTTCAGCCAATTTTTGAAAGTTCTGATCTGAGGTGGCTGGCGGGGCGCGACCCACTGGGTCTATCTGGTTCACAGGGCATGAGAGTCTTCAGATCAAAAGCTTCAAAACAGCTTCCCAGCTGTTGCAACTTGATTTCCAACCTAGTTTTTGATCTTGTGGGCTATTTTAAGTGTTCTCCAAGGCTTTTACTCCTGTCCACATACTTGTAGGGCCATGATCTTTCCTTGGTGACCACACAAACACTTGGCAAGATCTTGTAAATCCTTGAACACTATAAATACCCATCCATTTTCATTCTTCCAACTTGCTCAATTCTTTTCTTTCTCATCATACACTCTAAGGGGAGTTGCTACCACTTGTTGGAGGCCTCCCACCCGAGTTCATCTTCTTCCTAGAACACTTGTAAGTGTTCTTCCTAGTCTTGTTTATTTATTTTAGCTATTTTTAGATAAAAGTCAAACACTTTTGGCTTTGACCATTAATTGGTCAAGACAAAGTTCAATTGAACTTTGCAACATGATTGTAATCACGATGGTTATAATCCCTAGTGATTATACCTACTGATTACCACGTTTACAAGTCGTAGTGACGAGTCAAAGTTTCGGTCAAAATGCATGTTTATGTGCATTTTACGACTGAACTATTTTCGGGTTTCAAAACACTTTATTTTTATACCAAATCAGTTTTCTAACTTAGTTAAACATGTTTAACTCGTCACTTCTAGTTTAGTGCTTATTTAGGGTCGTAAGTCAAGCGGTCTTAACCACCGCTTAGACGTTCGAACCCGACCCGTTTGGTCGATCAATAGGATCTGACCAAACATATTTGTGACCATAGTTGTATAGGGAATAACCTACTGAGGTTATACCTTATGGTCACTTCATTTGGTTAGTTATTTGTTAAATCGTTTATATGCCCTTTAAAAATGACCAAAATGCCCTTTTTACGCATAACTTCATTTTAAGCATATATAATCAAACTTTTGGCATCTAAACTGATATGAAAACATTTTTAAACATGTTTGGGCATATAGGACTTAACATATGATATATATAACCATCCGACCTTATAATTACGTTTACGACAAGTTAAAGTAGCGTAAACTACCTTAACGAGTCGTAACGGGTCACAAGCACTTAGGATAATCTTCTAATCAGAATGTTAGGTCTATTAAATCATGCCATATGAGTTCCAATACTCATTTGATTTATAGAACTTCATTCTATCATATCCTCCGGTTTAGGATCCGATTATTAACATAGTTATCTATATTAGGTGCCGTTTGATTCCTTGATTCCCCGAGCTTGTTAGTTCACTTGATTCAAGGATACTTTGCAATCCCAAGTGAGTACATAGTCCCCTCTTTTAATGCTTTCAAATATTTTGGGGTGAAACACTTGTGCCTATTTGTTACTTTCATGCTTTTCATGGCATATACATGTTATGTTCATCTAGTACACATATAGTATATGATTTCAATTATGTTTTGCTATGTATGTTGACTTAGCATGATAGCACATTGATTTCAAGGATACTTTTGCGGCATATGTTGACTTAGCATATGAGCACATTGATTTACATTATATTTTGCTTCGTATGTTGACTTAGCATGCCTAGCACATTGATTTCAAGGATCCATTTTGCTTCATATGTTGACTTAGCATATCTAGCACCTTGATTTCATGAACACTCTACTTAGTATGTTGACTTAGCATACTTAGTACATGGTTTACAAAGACATTTTACATGACATGCTCACATTGATTATGACATTTTGGTATGTTAAACGAGACTAGATACATTCATTAACATTATCCCGCCAACCGATAGTATGTATGGTTTACCATAGGTTTGATAACCACATTCCCGCTTCCTAGTTTGTTTGGAAGTATCCATCTGGGGAATGACAGAACCCGATGAACTTTGATAAACCTTTATCTTTATAAGGGTTTATCTGACAGACGACAAGGCTTGAATGTATTCGTTAACAAACCATATAAATGTTCATATCGATAAAAGCATTGGTTTTCAAAACATAACTTTTGACATAAACTTTTGCTTATTTAAAGACATTGTTTTGTACATGACATTTGGTTACACAAGACATTAGTTATACATGACATTATTACATGTGGTTTGAGTAACGACTTTTTACTTGCCATACAAGACATTGGTTGTTACTTGACATTTGTTATACTAGACATGGTTTATACTTGACATTAGACATTGTTATACATGACATTTGACATTGGTTAAACAAGACATTATTTGGTGGTTTATTGGTAAATAATTTAAATAACGAGACGTGTGTAATGTGATAAAAGCATGGTGGATACGCCGCTGGTACTTCCTATATATAAGTGTTTTTATTACATTACATATCGTGGCGTTATTTAAACTACTTCGACAAAGACAAGACATGACATTTTTAGACAAGACATGACATTTTTATACAAGACACGACATCTTTTACACAAGACATGATACTTTATTTCAAGAAATGACATATTTTACACAATTCATTTTCATTTGGTTATTTATTTAACCATGCATTATTTCTTTTAAATCATTTGATTTTCACATTGATTTTCGTATGATTTTACAAAAGAAATCAGTTTTACAAAGGTTCATGGCTACTTTTTAGTTAAACATTTCTTTTAACAAAAATCAAAGCCATGAATCCTCAACAACAAAACCTATGTTACTCACGGGCATGTTTATGCTGACGTACCTATTTTTACATGTGTTTCGGGTGCTTATGTTTGACTTTGAGCATGTTTTACATAGGGCGGACTTGGGCCTTAGTAACTTTAAAACCTACGAGACAATTGTTGTGTATTAATTGTATTCTCTTAAATAAGGTAACCAATTAACTCAATAAAACAAAACTTTATGAGCCATGTGTTATGAAACAATTTGTAATGTGACTCCCTAATGTTTTCCGCTGCGTGTTGTTGCATTATGCGATTGGGGTGTTAAAATATGCGACAAAAGAACCCCTATCTTTTTTAATAAAATCTCGAGGACGAGATTTCTTTTAAGGGGGTGAGGATGAAACACCTCAGAAATTTGTATCGAATAATATGGCAACATGTGTCCAATCAACTCTCAAATATACCAAGTTATTAGGACGAGAGGGACTAAATGTGTATAATAGTGGAAGATTGGATGTGGAGGGACTAAACATGTCAACATGCCAAAGATTTGGCCTCTGAGTGACCCTTACGGACCGCAAGGCCTAAAGCCTTACGGATCGTAAGGCAAGTAATTTATAATAACTGGCAGTCGGTTATGGACCGTAAGGATTAATACCTTACGGAACGTAAGATGTTTAAACCTGTGGGTGCGTTAAAGGCTTACGGAACGTAAGCCATCACCCTTACTGTCCGTAAGGGGTGCAGCTGGTAGAAATGGTAGTCTGCCATGGTAGCCTGCATTGTGTGCCACCTTGCTCGCGAACTTAACCCATTCTTTTGCTTCCAACACGTCCTAAGACACTAATCAACTCCAGGAGAAGCTTGGGGACACTTGGCATGATTTATAGCATCATGTTCAAGTATAAATAGCATCCCATTTCTTCCATTTTCTTTGCTCATTCACTTCTTCACTTCTCTATCACTCTTGGAGTTGTTTCTTGATCAAAAGGAAGCCTCCCACTGAGTTCTTATTCCTCTTAGAATACTTGTAAGTGTTCTTTCATAGTTCTTTTATTTTGTAGGCTAAGTTATTAGCCAAAAGTCAAGCAAATTGACTTTTGCTTTGACTTTCGGTTATTACCATTATGGTCCAGCCAATGTTCGAATTGAACACGGCTACGTGATCCTAATATGGTAGGCGATAATCCCCTATGAGGGCACCTCCAGAAGATCACGTTAAGTTGGTCAAATGACGGGTCAAAGTTATGTTAAAATAAAAGTCAAAACGCAGTTTTTCAGAAAATGTAAAAAATGAACTTATAAACATCTAAACAACAGTTTTTGACATTATATCAGTTAGTATAACATATTAGAACGTGCTAAAGCATGTTCAACCTGTCATTTCCAGTTTATAGTTCGGTTTGCAACCGAAAGTCAAGCAGTTTGACTTCTACTTTGACTTTCGATTTTGACCCGATTTAGCTAAGTTAGCTACTAATTTGAAGTTGTATTGTGATCATATTTATGTATGGAATAACCCTCTGAGGTCATAACATTTGATCATAATCAGTTGTCGGGTTTTATGCAAGTTCTTATAATATGCCATACAAATGCCAATTTTGCCCTTTTGTACATAAATTGGTTTTTAAATCATAATGAACATATAAATTGTAATACCTACTGATGTGGTAACATAATAAAGATGTTTTGGCATAATGAACTTGACATTGACTCATCCGATCACCCGATACCGCCTATGCGAGTACGGTTGACTTATATAACTTAGTTTATATAAGTTAACCAAATTGACTCAAATTTCTTCAAGATCACTTCTAATCAGAATGTAATATTGTTTGACCCATATTATACAAGTCATAGTACTTGTGAGAGTACAAACCACATTCTATCCGGTCACCGCTTACTCTAGCGAACCGTATCGTTTTTAATATAGTTAACCGGTGGTCCAAGTCATATGACTTGAATAAGACCCGTTAACATTCTAATGGATAATAATTCCATTCATTCCAGATTAGGCGTCCAGTAAATTGCAACCTTATTAGTTGTTTTGTGTGAACGGTTGTGCTTATATATATATTTGGATTGTAAAGATTTAAGCCAGGTAAATACTCTTAACATATTTTTCCTATACGGGCTTGGGATACGGTAAATGACCTATGTGTTCAAGAATCCAAATAGCCCGTTTTAATTCGTATTGCTTGATAACTTAAACATTGGTGGTTAATGCGACCGTGTCCTGGATATCATCGGCTCATTTAATTGCAAATGACCACGACTTAAGCACGTGGTGTAGGCATACACCTGACAAATGCTAATGCTATGATAAAATATTTTTATAACCTAATATGGGTTTGCCCAATAAGGGTATTAAAGTTGTGTGTTGGTTAATCATGTTCTCGACATAGTTTTCGGGCCCCGTATGTATTGACAAGCATGTAAAACTGATAACAAGAGATATAGTTTGTCCAATGTTATTTATGAAAATAAATATACCAAATGGTATATAAATTGATTTTTGAAATATTTTCAAAATGTGTCGGTTATTTGTATTTACCAGTGAAAACCGACGTCTTTTCAAAAGACTAAACGCATGTTGCAAAGAACGTAAATAGGCTGGAAGCTGTCCGGTAATTGCTTAAGTGGAATTTGCAACTCCATGCAAGAAGCCTAGTGGTATTACATAATCTTTTATTATTCGATCCACATGTAAATCTTTTATACACTTTGATCTGTATTTTATTTTATGAACTTTCGGACAATTGTAATTTGTAATAATTATTTTATACTTCCAAGACTTTCGACGTGTTATTGTGAATATCTATATCAATTTTTCATAAATAAACTCCAAGTCCGGGCCCACTAAGAAATCACTGTTGCATCCGAATCATTCACAAGTTTATTCCGCAATTTGTTTTTAATTAGTCGTGATTGATTTCGTAGGAGATCCTAGCTAGGGACTTAAAGGGTTTAAGTTGGGTGATTGTAAAAAAAAAAAAAACCCGATGAAATCTAGGAATAGAGTTACACAGTGTGTGAATTGTCGTAAAAAAATATATCTAGGGGTTAATTTGATAAAGTTGAGTAGCTAAGAAGGTTTTTTTGTAGCCAAGCAATAGATAGAGGATTTGTTGTGTAAAAGTGAAGTATCATCGAAAACAATAATAATCGGAATCTAGAATAGAAAACCCTAATTTCTTCTTCTTCTTCCTTGGATTGAACATCATCGGGTACGAATGAATCTCATCTGAAAATTGTATTTGTATGCGTTTGCCAGTCAGCAGTTGATATACTCTGTCAGTTCCGTGAATGTTATGTTTTAATTGATTGTTAGTTTTGTAAAGTCATATGCTTTCTTTCTTTCTTTCTTTCTTTCTGCAGGGGATGAATAATAGGGCATGTTTGGGATTCCTTCTCAAAACAACTTATTACTTATATTTCACTATTCAAGAAGTTAATAAGTCAGGATTTCCTGACTTATTGACTTCTACACTCACATCAAAAGAAATCTCAAACACTCAAAAAGTCATTTTTCACTATTCAATAAGTTAATAAGTCAATAAGTTGAAAGAATAAGGAATCCCAAACACCCACATAATAATAATAATAATAATAATAAGTGTATGTAAACATAATCATTCATAATAACCTACCTGCCTGCCTGCCTTATATCAAATATATATCCTATAGCGGTATAAATAAAATAAAAGTTGACATCCTATCCTACTGAATTAATAAGTAGTTTACTCTTATCCTGTTGTTGTTGTTGTTAGATAAAGCTCAAGTTCTCACAGTACAAAAACAATAAAGCCATATGCTTTCTTTCTTTTCAATTTGAGGAGGTGAGAGACTAGGATGGCAGGTTATCTCATAACCTGTTTGAATTCCGGAAAACTTGCTCTTTTGGCTATTTTGGTATCTGGAGGGATCGTATTGCAAATACTAGTAAGATGCAAACCCCCTGTATGTATACATGCTTAAAGATATTAGCTACCTCATTTACCTGTTTTCTTTCATCGCAACAGGCATGTGTTTTGTACAATAATTGGTGGCCAATGCTAACAGGTACGAGGAGGACTTTAATTCTTGCATATGAATTTAGTGTTGTTGTTGACAATTCCAATTATTACAATATTCTGAGCACATCACCTCACCTATCATTTTTCAATAAGGTTGCTTCGGTTATGGGCTAAACCGAACCTAGAAACCATTTTTTACTTTTTTATTTTACTAACTGATCAGTTATGTTATTTTCGGTTCATTTCTTTATTAGAAAAGATGGTTTGTTTCGGTTAACCACTGACTGTATTAGAAATCTTTTCTAATTAATATGAGAGAGTAAGTGATATGTTATCTATAAAAAAAAATAAAAAAAATTAATAATTGGTTTTAATTTCAGTTCTGTATAATGCATAAACGAACCATAAAACTTGTTTCAGAATAATAATGATAGAACCATCGGTTTTTCAGCCCACCTTTAGTGTGAACCACGGGTCTAATGGCCTTGTCTAAAAATGATTCACACCAGCTGCTATATTTTCTCTGAGGGTTGAATTCACACCAGCTGCTATATTTTCTCTGAGGGTTGAAAAAGCGATTACTTATTTTTGGAAAGATTCCGAACGAAGTTATTATTATCAGAACAAATAACTTCATATGGTTCTTTTTTCATAGCGCATTTTAACATAAAAAACAGTATACCAAATTTACGTTGTTATTATTGACGATGCAGCATTGATGTATCTGATTCTCCCTGTGCCGTTGATATTATTTGCTGGGTCGGATACTTCTATCTACTACACTGAATCTCAAAGCAGGTATGTATATTCCTTTTGAAATACCACTCTTGCCAATTTACTGTTAGGCTATATTGCTGATGTCTGTTAAATGGGAACGGGTCAATTCGGATTGTGTTCTATTGGCAACAGTTAAAAACAAAAGTAAACGGATAAATTTGGGTTTACATGCCAATAGCTTCTAAGTAGGGTTCAAATGCTTGAGATGTTCTGAATCTTTTTTTTTTTTTTTTTAATAATTGGTTCTAAAAAGTGGGCATGGCTTTCTATTGCATGAGGCACAAGCGCTCTTGTCTTGTACATGGGCAGATTTTGTGCTTCTTTGGTTTGATCCTATATATAGAGGTTTTACCATCTAAATATTGGGTACGTCAGAAGTATAAAAATTATTATTATATAAATGCCCTATGCCTCCTCGCGTACATGGCGTGTCCGCCTTCTTAGGGGGGAGGGACCCTATCGCCTGGGTGAACTATCTTACTTTTTAATGTTTTGGTGATGGATCATATTTATTTAGCACAAATTGAATAATAAAATAAATCAGATGAAGCTAGGTATTTTGACTTTGTATTGTGTTTTACAGCTGGGTGGATGCAACCAAGTTTCTTACAGGGGCTTCAGCAATGGGCAGTGTGGCAATTCCTGTAATCTTGAAGCATGCAGGTGTGATTACATGGGGTGCATTTGCAATGGAGATTTCGTCGCTTTTTGTGTTTGTTATGGCAATATTATTATGTTTGATTGGAATGAATAGTGATGATGGAGGAGGGTATAGTATGATCTGAGTCAAATCATGATCAGCTTTCTGTGGGAGTTTGATGTTTCGGGCTTCATGTACTTGTTTATTTGTTTGTGTGGCAAATATGTAAATTTCTTGACTTTACTTTTATTCTTTGGTGTTTCTTCCTAGCACAGGCTTTTCCAGATCTGAATTAACCACCAATGTAGAAGAATTTGAAACTTTGTTGGAATGCGGTTTTTTCTGTCTGGAAAAAGTTTTGCTTGGTTCCTGTTTGAAATATAAATCTTTAATATTGAAGTTGATGGAATATTTTTAGGGAATCATCATGGTATACATCCTCCTAAGTTTGCATTTGATAAAAAGGTAAACATAAGAATGGAGCGTGGGATAGTTTTGATTTTGTCTTGAACGGAACTATAATCCCACACTTAGGTTATGGATCGATTTTGGTAATAATAATTTTCAAACCGTCGGTTAAGTCATGTTATAAAGAGGCTTTATTACATGACAGATGGTTACTATATCTATTTACTCACCATAATGTTATTACCATTTCACTTTGGCCAATCATTGTAATGCTTGTTGATAGAATAGGACGAGTTTCTCCCTTACTTTCTTCTATTATCAGCATGAGTTGCTGATACGATTAATCCCTCCCTCAATTATTTCCAAAGACAAACCTGATCTGCTACATGTGTATTCTAAAAGGGGCAAAGGGAAAGTATCTACAAGTGGCTAAGAGTTTGTTAGAAAGTATTAGGGGGTAGGGGCGTCTATCACTCACCACTCACTCATCACTCACAACAGTCAATCAATTTCCGCCATGTCATCGAGCATTATTCCATCACTAGTGATGGATTTTAGTTGAAATGCCAATCACTTGCCACATACTATCAAAATCATTCAACAACAACAACAACAACAAAAAAAAAAAAAAAAAAAAAAAAAAAAACTGAATTCAATCGACTTCTTCACGCGTCATGGCTACAACGCGTTTTAGGATCCACGCGTGATCAATATGGGTGACGGCGGTGTTCCCTTGCATTCCACGGGTGATGGAGGTGCCATCACGGGCGCCCCGTCCCCCTTTAGTATAAATAGTATTGAATAATGTTCAGTGAGATAGGTGTGAGTTGTTAGTTATTCTGGCTTTGCATGTTTCATAGAGAGAGAGAGGGCTTGCCCTGGGTATTTTGTAATGATAAAATCTTCCCACCATTTTTCCATTCTCTTTCAAAATTCAGATCTGAGTTCATAATTCACATTCAGTTATCCATCACTGGTCCGACCTGCCGATTCCCTTTCTTCTTCCATGGAAACTTGTACAAATACTCGTTTAGATGCTCAGGAAACTCAGATTAAACAACTTCAGAGTGATGTTGCTGAAATCGAACATACTTTGAAGGCGTTTGAGGAGGATCGTGATGAGTTTCGTAAAGTGGTTCTCGTGTGGATGAAGCATCAGGAGAAGAAGATCGATGGTTTATCTGGATCTGGGTTTCCGGCGGATGTTACCTCTGTTTCGAATTCGAAATTTGGTCAGAGTGATTCTTCTTCCGGCTAACCATGGGTTGTGAAGAAGGTCAAACTCCCTGAGTTTTTTTATGGTTTTGATCCTCAGGGTTAGATTCAAAAGGCAAACGTTCTATTTCGACATCAACAATACTCCAGATCCTTTATGTCTTTGTTTGGCTCAATTGAGTATGGTTGGGGTTGCTCAACACGGTTATCACTCAGGTTCGTGATTCTCTGTCCTGGGTGGAATTTCAATCAGAATTGCTCCAACGTTTTACTGGATTGGAAATTCATAATCCTTATGAACAATAATCTACGATTCAACAATCTGACTCAATTCACGATTATATTGATGATTTTGAATATCTGTAGTCATTGGTTCCTTGTTTGCCGAAATCTCAAGCGTTGGCGTATTTTGTGGCCGGATTGAAAACGGATGTCAAGAAGTGGGTTAGGTTACATCGTCCTCAGTCGCGATTGAATGCGATGTATTTGGCAATAGACATGCTCCGCCTTAATTTCGGTACCAATTCTATTTCTCGTTTTCGTTATCTTAACCGTTATGGGTCCCACCATAATGGATCTGATGATGGGCCTCCGAATCATTATTTTTCCAGTAAATCTAGTGATAGGTTTTCTCGTACTGACGTATCTCGTTCCGATGTCTCTCGTTCTTTTCCAAATTCTGATGGGAAAAATGCCAAACCCGGTCACGAACGGTAAACACAAACGCTGAAGCAAACTTCGTTTGACCAAGACTTTTCCCAAACTAGAATGAACCTGTGAGGATGCAAACAAATAGGGTATACCAACTACAATCTAAGCAGCCCGAAACAGCCCAAAACAGTCCAAAAACAATGACAACAAGAACACTAAATTTTAGCGTGGAAAACCTCTCAAGAAAGGAGAGTAAAAACCACGGGACTACTAGAGCCGCTTCAAATCCACTATCACCAAATTTAGAGCAATACAAAGTCTTCCCTAGGTCTACTAGAGGCATACAATAATCATCATACACTTGGAATCAACAACATCAAGCATATGGAATCAAATACAAAGACAAAAGAAGGAATATCACCAAATTCTGCAGAAATTCTGCAGCTACGAACAGAGGCCGTACAGACGAACTTCCAGACCTGATTTCGACAAACCCACCGTTGGATAAGGTCGCCCTGGTGTGCAAATGACTGTGCCAAAAAATCAGAGCGATCCAACGGTTCAATCTCCGGGAAACGGACGACCTCTGCAGCTAGGTTTTGAAGTGACGGAAATGAGCGAAAATTTTCTTCTTCTTTGTGTGTTGTTTTTGTGAGGGTGTTAACCAAATGAACCCTGCTTCTCCTCTTTTATCCATCTTCAAAAAATAAGATTAGGCCATAGAAAGTATTGTTGGGCTTCCTCATTGGCCCAAAAACCCAACAATTCTCCCCCTTTTTGGCCTATGAGGAAGAGTTCGCCATCCCGGCGATTGAGCAACATATCTTCAACTTCTCCCTTGCCAAAGATTTTGTCAACATATCGGAACCATTATCATCAGTATGAACTTTATCAAGTTCAAATAACTTGTCTTCAAGCGCATCTCTAATCCAATGATACTTCACATCAATATGTTTTGTTCTCTTGTGAAACATAGAATTCTTTGCAAGGTGAATAGCACTTTGATTATCACAAAGAACCACGTAGCGCCGTTGCATAAAGCCAAGCTCCTGCGTAAACCTTTTCAACCACAACAGTTCTTTGCATGCTTCTGTTGCTGCCACATACTCAGCCTCAGTGGTACACAAAGCAACATACTTTTGTAGTCTTGACTGCCATGAGACAGCTCCCCCTGCAAAAGTCATCAAATATCCAGAAGTGGATTTCATGTTGTCTTTGTTTCCCGCCAAATCAGAATCCGTATAACCAACAAGCATTAGCTCTTCATTCCCAAATGTTATACCTAATTTGGAAGAACCACGTAGATATCTAAAGATCCACTTAACTGCTTCCCAATGCTTCTTACCATGATTTGACAAAAACCGACTAACAACACCTACTGCATGGGCAATATCAGGTCTTGTACACACCATTGCATACATCAAGCTTCCAACCGCTGACGCGTATGGAACTTTATCCATGTCTTCAATCTCCTCCTTAGAAGAAGGGCAATCTTTATCAGTTAGTTTAAAATTGGGAGTAAGAGGTGAACTAACCGATTTGGCTTTATCCATGTTGAACCTGCGAAGCACCTTCTCAATGTATTGCTCTTGTGACATGTGCAACTTCTTTGAAGCTCTATCTCTAGTAATCCGAATACCAAGAATTTGTTTTGCTGGGCCCAAGTCTTTCATAGAAAACGACTTGCTCAATTCTTTCTTCAGCTGAACAATTCTCTCTGCATTCTTGCCTATAATCAACATGTCATCAACATAGAGTAATAAAATGATAAAATCATCATCACCAAACCTCTGAAAGAAAACACAGTGATCTGAAATAGTCTTTCGGTAGCCTTGCTTCCCCATAACAGACTCAAATTTCTTGTACCACTGTCTTGGTGCTTGCTTCAACCCATAAAGACTTTTCTGAAGCTTACAGACATAGTCTTCTTTACCTTTAACCTGAAAACCTTCAGGTTGCTCCATATAGATTTCTTTATCCAAGTCACCATGAAGGAAAGCTGTCTTGACATCCATTTGCTCAACCTCAAGATCAAGACTAGCTGCCAAACCAAGAATCACCCGAATGGAACTCATCTTCACGACTGGAGAGAAAATCTCATCAAAATCAATACCCTTTCTTTGACTGAACCCTTTAACCACCAATCTGGCTTTGTACCTAGGCCGCGAGGTATGTTCTTCAGTCTTCACTTTATAGACCCACTTGTTCTTCAGAACTTTCTTGCCTTTAGGAAACTTTACTAATTCAAAGGTATTGTTCTCATACAAGGAATTCATCTCATCTTGCATGGCTTCAACCCACTCCCTTTTGTGTTCATCTTCCATGACCTCTTCATAACACTCGGGCTCTCCCCCGTCAGTGAGCAAGACATACTCATCAGCAGAATAATGGGTGGAAGGATGACGGTTTCTTGTAGACCGTCTGAGTGGGACAAATGTTGGCATACCTGGTACTGGTAACTCTGGATGAGGACCCTCATCTAACTCTTGTTGCTCTGGAATATCATGATTATGAGTACCGTGTTGTTCATCATGTTGAATATCATCTTCATTATGAGGCTCAGAGTACTGTGGAGGAACTGGATCCAAATCGGTAAGATCATCAGTATGTTGAGGAACTATCTTTGTCTTCTCAATATCTTTCAAACTTTGATCTTCAATAAAATCAGCATTGAAACTTCTTATGAGTTTCTTCGAGATTGGATCATAAAACCTATGTCCAAACTCATCTCCCCTATAACCAACGAATATACATGGCTTAGTCTTCACATCAAGCTTTGTTCTTTCATCTTTGGGAATATGCACAAAAGCCTTGCATCCAAAGACCCGCAAATCATCGTATGAAACATCTTTGCCACTCCAAACCCTGTCAGGAACATCAAAAGACAAAGGAACACAAGGAGTACGATTAATAACATTTACTGCGGTGTTCAAAGCTTCACCCCAAAAGGAATTAGGCAACCCTGCATGTGACAACAAACATCTAACCCTTTCAGCCAATGTTCTATTCATCCGCTCTGCTAAACCATTCAACTGTGGTGTCTTTGGAGGAGTCTTTTGGTGCCGAATACCTTTCTCTTTACAATAAGCATCAAAAGGACCAATGTACTCACCTCCATTATCTGTTCGAATACACTTGAGCTTCTTCTCAGTTTGTCTCTCAACTAAGGCATGAAACTGCTTAAACACATCTAATACTTGATCTTTAGACTTCAAAGTATAGGCCCAAACTTTTCTCGAATGATCATCGATAAAAGTGACAAAGTACAAGCAGCCCCCAAGTGTTCTAGTCTTCATAGGACCACAAACATCCGAATGTATTAAATCAAGTATATTGTCTCTCCTATGAGGAGGGTGACTCTTGAAAGAAACCCTTCTTTGCTTACCTGCTAGACAATGAGAACACTTCTTCAAATGAACATTATGCAAGTCGGGCAAGGCATTTTTCTTCAACAAGATAGACATCCCTTTTTCACTCATGTGAGCAAGTCTCCTATGCCACAAGTCGGTCATATCGGCATTCACTAACAAATTGACCGAATCTTTGGAGATCTTAGGATGCGTTCTGTATAACTTTGAACTTCTTTTACCTCTTGCCACAATCAAAGAACCACGAGTGAGTTTCCAAATACCATCACCAAAGGTACTATGGTAACCATCATCATCAAGTAAACCAGCGGAGATCAAATTAAGTCTGATATCTGGAACATGTTTTACATTGTGTAAAACCAACTCCATCCCAGTGTCAAACTTCAAGCAAACATCCCCAACGCCTACAACCTTTGATAGCCCGTTATTACCCATCTTAACAACCCCAAAGTCACCAGGTGTGTAAGATGAATAAAATTCCCTTTGTGATGTCACATGACACGTAGCCCCACTGTCAACAACCCAACTCGAATCATCACGTGCAATGTTCACCATATCATAATCACAACAAATGAAGAACTCTTCGGTAGCAGTATTAACTTCAGCCGTGTCGTTGCCACCATCATCTTTCTTATGATTGTTCTTTTGATTGTTGTAATTAGCCTTCTTTTTCTCCCTTTTTAATTGTCTGCAGAATTTAATTGTGTGCCCTTTCCTACCACAATGATAACACTCATAATCAGCAAACTTACCTCTAGACTTACTACGATGCTTCTCTTTGTTACTCTGACCTCTACTTTGACCTCTCCCCCTGCTGTCTGTGGCCAAGACATCGGATTGTGAAGAGGAACCTTGTGATTTTCTTCTCATCTCTTCATTTAAAATACTGCCTTTAGCCATTTCCATAGTAATAATACCATTTGCTGCAGAGTTGGACAATGATGTCCTAAAAGTCTCCCAAGAATCCGGTAAAGTACCAAGAAGCCATAAGCCTTGTACCTCGTCTTCAAACTTGATACCCATGCCTGCAAGCTGATTAATAATACCCTGAAAAACATTCAAGTGATCAGTAATAGGAGTTCCATCATTGTACTTCAAATTTATCAACTGTTTAATCAAGAACAGTTTATTGTTTCCCGTCTTCCGAGCATACAATTCCTCAAGCTTGTTCCACAAAGTACGAGCGTGAGTCTCCCCGCTAATATGGTTCAAAACATTATCATCAACCCACTGGCGAATATAACCACAAACCTTTCTGTGCAATATATTCCACTCTTCATCTGTTTTATCACCCGGTTTGTCGGTGTTAAACACAGGCATATAATAATCTTTCACATAAAGGAGATATTCCATTTTTCCTTTCCAAACATGATAATTAGAACCATTCAAATTTACAATCCTACTTGTATTAGCTTCCATCGTTCAATCAAGTTTCAACCCAATAACAAGAGCCAATGGCTCTGATACCACTATGATGGGAAAAATGCCAAACCCGGTCATGAACGGTAAACACAAACGCGGAAGCAAACTTCGTTTGACCAAGACTTTTCCCAAACTAGAATGAACCTGTGAGGATGCAAACAAATAGGGTATACCAACTACAATCTAAGCAGCCCGAAACAGCCCAAAACAGTCCAAAAACAATGACAACAAGAACACCAAATTTTAGCGTGGAAAACCTCTCAAGAAAGGAGAGTAAAAACCACGGGACTACTAGAGCCGCTTCAAATCCACTATCACCAAATTTAGAGCAATACAAAGTCTTCCCTAGGTCTACTAGAGGCATACAATAATCATCATACACTTGGAATCAACAACATCAAGCATATGGAATCAAATACAAAGACAAAAGAAGGAATATCACCAAATTCTGCAGAAATTCTGCAGCTACGAACAGAGGCCGTGCAAACGAACTTCCAGACCTGATTTCGACAAACCCACCGTTGGATAAGGTCGCCCTGGTGTGCAAATGACTGTGCCAAAAAATCAGAGCGATCCAACGGTTCAATCTCCGGGAAACGGACGACCTCTGCAGCTAGGTTTTGAAGTGACGGAAATGAGCGAAAATTTTCTTCTTCTTTGTGTGTTGTTTTTGTGAGGGTGTTAACCAAATGAACCCTGCTTCTCCTCTTTTATCCATCTTCAAAAAATAAGATTGGGCCATAGAAAGTATTGTTGGGCTTCCTCATTGGCCCAAAAACCCAACAAATTCCAAATCACCGCTTCCATCTTCTACTAAATCTGGGCAATTATTCTACTATGTAACATTTGTGTCTTTCAATCTTTGTAATTAAGTTTGTAATCAATGAAACATTTTGTTTGATATCCAATAATTTTATTATAACATGTACCTTACATTATTTAGCAAAAGTCCATTTAAAAACCAAATTGTCCAAATCCGCAGAAAAGTACTGTAATCCTGCGAAATGTACAGCATTCCGTAGAACGAAACAATAATTGTCCGAAAAGCCAAAAATAAATATTATTTGTCATAAATAATATAATGGGTATTAAAAGCGACACAAAATCCGCAATTGAATCTTATTGTGTTAAGCTGCACGGCTAGTTCAGTAAACTGCCTGTCAGCAAAGCCGGTACCAGAACTGTGTCAAAAATAATAAAATTTTTAGTCCAAAAAGTTGGATTAATTATTTGGATGATAAAACATGTGCAAAAACAATTTTTGTCATGTATTTATATAAACTAAACACAGTGTCAGTATTTAACCCGGTACAAGACCCGAATCAACTTTTTCGCCCGATCAGTAAACTAATAATTTTCATGGACTAAATTTACCTAGTGTCACACTACTTTAAAATATGAAGGCTTGAAACATTGTAGATATTTTATATAAAATATCAAAGTTCCTAAAGTTTATAGATTAAACATGATTTTATAAAAAAAAAAAAAAATACAAACACCCTTCAATCCATTATGGTGGGTCCCCCATGCCCACTCACCTATCTAATTTGTTGTGTTGGCAAACATGCATGAGTGTCTTGGTGAAAGAATCTTGATTAAAACAAAACCATCAATACTCCACCATATTTCTCATTTCCAACACAACTCAAAAACATTTCATCTCTCTCTTCTTCTCTCTCTTGAAATCGGCTAAGACCAAACACCCACCTACATCACCTTCATTTCCAAATTCAAACTCAAGAACACATGCAAACATGGAGGTTTATGGATGAAACAAGATACTTGTGAGATTAGGAAAGCTATTTGAAGCATTTTGGTGTAACTAGAAGCTCTTAGATCATCAAGATTTTTTCACATCTTCATCCTTATTTTTCTAGCAAAATTGTAAGAACTCTACACTAGTTTCTATTTTATCATTCTTGATTTCTAAAGAAGACAAGTTCATCTTGAACCAAAATCAAAACAAAACCCATATGAAAAACACTAAGAAAAACCAAAAATCATTATTTTTATCTTATGATTTTACTATGATTTTTGGATGAACTTGAAGGAGTTTATTCTAGTAAATATGAATCTTGGTTATTTTTGTATAAAAACAAGATCTAAACACATGCATGTTTAGATCTAACAAGATTCATCAACAAAAAGATATGAACATGGGTTTTTATTCTTAAAATAGTTACATGCATGTTAGAAAACATGTGTATTTATTAAAAATCCAAGACCATGAATTTTTGTTAAAATGAATCAATAAAGTTTCCATTTCTAGAAAGAATCATGAACATGAAATATGTTAGTAGAAAGAGTTTTGAATACATATTTGTGCTTTAAATGACTATATGAGTCACCTAAAACAAGAGTTTTAAATAAAATCTTGTACTACAATTTTTTGGCAAAAACAAAGAATAAAGTTTTCTTTTTGGGAAAGTTAGGAACTATATCATGTTCATGGTACTTTGTTGACAAATTATGACGAATATTGATACTTGATGATGTTTTATGTTGAAATGAATTGAACACAAGTTTTGTAAAAACTTGGGAAAAATCCATTTTTCAAACGAACTATGGCAAAATTTTTATAAATTTTATTATGATCGAAAGTGCTGAACAAAGAAATATGTAACTAGAAAACTATTTGAAGTCTTTGAACATGGTTAAACGAATTTTTGGACAAAGTTATGAATCCATGTTTTATAAAAGATTTCTAAACAAAAATGACAAGTATATATTTTAGATAAAATATATATACTTTCAAAAATTCATCAAGTATCATATTTATATGTTTTTGTGTGTATATATTATGTATTTAGACCAAGTAGGAATAAATACACAAATATGTAAACACAACAAATTACCAAAAATATATATTTTAACACTTGAAAAACGAAAACTACAAAATGAAATGTCCATCCTTGGACATAAACAAACAGTCGGACAATTCGGGCACTTTGGACAATATGGACACTTTTGGAAAATTCGGACAAAATAAAATATATGGCACGGACGAAATAAACAACATAAACGAAGAAAACAAACAAATACAAATATGATAACGGATTCAAGATGAGAAACTTGTACGATGAATGACCATAAACCTAAGTGTCTAATAAGGTTAGAACACTTGTAGGTTGAGTAACAAACGAAGAATCCGAAATCAAAACGAGATTTGCTTAGAACACAAATTTGTTAGTACTTAGTTCCCCTCTTTTACTGCTTTCAATTGTTTTGGGGTGATTCATATGTGCTAAACGATTTTTGAGTTTTCAAAACAAACAATATGGTTTATATTAAACATAATGATTTCAATAATGTGAACGAACTTGTTGGGGCGTTGGTCGAAAGACAATAGAATGACATTCATTAACAATGATCAAGCCGACCAGTAGTATGTTATGGTACCATCGGATCTGACAAATCCCGTTATCGGACTATCACCATGGATATGGGGGTAATGTGGGTAATGACAGAGACTGTTATGTTAACTAACCCTTTGGTGGTTGTTAATACGATTGAACGATGGACGAGTCACACAGGTTTGAATGTGTTCAACGTGACGACCAAAAGTTAGTTTTCACAATTAAAACACGAACAAGTTGAACGATTGAACGATGGTTTATAACACGAACGCTTGAACGATGGTTTATAACACGAACGAGTTGAACGATTGGTTTTGATAACACGAACAATTTGAGAACAAATACAATTGAACGATTGATTTCAAACGATGATACGCTACGATGTTTACTAAATGATATAAACCATACGAGTTTTATTACAAGAACGATTTACAATTTGGTTTACAAAAGCAAATGTTTTAGTCAAGATTCATGGCTACAATATTTTCATAAACCTTTACCAATATGTTTTAGTTGGTTAATTAAATTGCAACAATTCAAATACTTTTGATACATGATTTTCACATATCGACTCTCGTAGATAGTCGAAGTATTGCAATAGGTATACAAAACCATGAATTTGACATACTCACAAAACCTATGTACTCGCCGGCTTTTTATGCTGACTCTCTCTTTTCACATATGTTTCAGGAACTGTTGTTTGATGTTACGATCTTGTTTCACGTAGGATTGGACGCGGGCCTTAGTGATTATAAAACATGAAAGACAATTGTGATGTTTATTTGTTTTATTTCCAAGACAATGTTACTTATCTATTTATTAAAATAATACTTTAAATACCATGTGTTGTGAAACAATTTCCTGTAACGTGACTCCTCGATAATTCCGCCGCGGTTTATTTTATTACGCGATCGGGGTGTTACATACTAAGACACGAGGGTTCGATCTCTCTCTCGCACTGAGTGGGAGGATCGCCATAAGAGGGGTCTGTGTTTTCTTTGTGGGCAACTATATGGGCCAGCTCATAAATGCCTAGAGGGGAAACTTCGGGTGTTATTGCTGGGTGATGATGAGTATGAGTCTGGCGAGGGGGAGATTTTTTTATTGGAACACCAGAGTAGTCCGGATGATTCGAAACTAGGGGATTATTCTATTGGTACTTGTTTGGCTTTAGAGTCGGTGGGCCTGTTGGATGAATTAGGGGGGGTGCTAAGACGTTACGTTTTGAAGGAGCGTTATTGGAAATCCTAGTTGGTAGTCTGGTTGATAGTGGTGCAACCCAAAATTTCGCTTCTCGTCGTGTGGCTCTTGCTTTGGGTCTTCCCTTCAGCACTTTTTTGGGTATTCGTATCAAATTAGGGGACGATCATTATGTGTTTGTCATTGAGCGTTGTTATTGTTTATCTGTTACTATTGGTCCTTGTACTTTTGTCATTGATGCTTTGGTATTTGATATGGGGAACATTGATATGATATTGGGTATGGCATGGTTACAGTCTCTGGGTGAGGCTATGCATGACTGGCAGAATTCTTGGATGCAATTTCAGTACGAGGGTCAATTGGTTCGGTTACAGGGTATCCTTTCGGGCCAGTCTTCTCCAGTTGCTCTCCAACAGTGGCTTCCTATGGAAGAGATGTCTTCTTCCTCTCCTCATCCTTCCGTGCATTATTCCTCTCCTGCGTCTTCATCTTGTCTCCCTGATGGACAACAGTCCACTCTTTCTCATTTACTCATTGAGTTTATAACCATTTTTCTCGCTCCTACCAGTCTGCCTCCATCTCGTTCTTATGATCATTCCATTACTCTCACTTCTACTGATGCCATTTTCGTCAGACCTAATTGGTATCCTCACATCCAAAAATCTGAAATCGAGCGCCAAGTCCAGGAACTTCTCGAGTTGGGCATGATCCAGCCCAGTAAAAGTGCGTACACGAGTCCAGTTATTTTGGTTTGAAAAAAGATAACTCGTGGTGTATGTGTGGTGATTATCGGGCTATCAACAACGCTATGGTTCCGGATAAGTTTCCCATTCCCGTGGTGGATGAATTATTAGATGAATTACACGGTGCTCATTTCTTTTCAAAGTTAGACTTAAAATTGGGTTATAATCAAATTCAAATGAGTGAAGATAGCATTGACAAGACTGGTTTTCGCACACATGATGGTCACTATGAATATTTAGTTATGTCGTTCGGCTTAACTAACGCTCCAGCCACTTTTCAAGCAGTTATGAATGATGTTTTTCGGCCCTTATTGCGATGTAAAGTGGTTATATTCTTTGATGATATTCTTATTTACTGCCCTTCATGGGAGGATCATGTGGTTGATTTACCATGTTGGTATTTTGTATTCTTGTGCAACATCAATTTAAAGTAAATAAACAGGAGTGTTCTTTTGGGCAAGTTTCGGTTGAGTATTTGGGGCATATCATTGACAGTGCCGGGGTATCGATGGATCCAAAGAAAGTTGAGGATATTCCTGATTGGCCGGTTCTGAAACACTTAAAAGGTCTTCGTGGTTTTTTAGGACTTGTCGGGCATTACCGCAAATTAGTAAAAAAATTATGGCAGTACTGCACGACCTCTTACAGATTTAACGAAAAAGGATGCCTTCCTTTGGAGTCCGGATGCTCAGCTGGCTTTTTACCACCTCAAACAAGCTATGGTCACAACTCCGGTATTGATTCTTCCTGATTTCACACAGCCATTTATGGTGGAATGCGACGCTTCGGGTCATGGCATTGGCGTTGTGTTAATGCAAAATCACAAACCCATTGCTTATTTTAGAAAGGCGTTAAGTGACCGGAACTTGGCAAAATCCTCTTATGAACGAGAAATGATGGCTTTGGTTTTGGCGGTGCAACATTAGCGCACTTATCTTTTGTGTCACACCCCGATTTCCCAATGGGCTCGGACTTGGGATTTATGCGTGATGATTGATATAGATATTCACATTTAGCACAACGGAAGTCTTGGGATTAAAAATAATTATTACAAAGTACAAATGTTCGAAAGTTCAAAAATAATATACAGACTGAAAGTGTACTAAAGATCCACAAGCGGATCGAAATAACAAAAATGATTACATAAAGACTACTAGGCTTTTGCGTGGAGTCGCAAATTCCAATATGCTATTATCGAGCAGCTCCAGCCTATTCCGTACTTGTTAACCTGTGCTAAGTCTTTTGAAAATACTTTAGTTTTCACTGGTAAATACAATTAACTGGCGCGTTTTGAAAATCTTTTCAAAACCATTTTATATACCATTTGGTATATCATTTTCATAAATAACTTGGGACAAACTATATTAGTTAAATTACTCACTGCTTTCTTCTTCCCGATGAAAAGCTTTCTTCTTCTCTCACATAAACCATCATCTGCCGCTGAGCTCAGCCGCCTTCCGCCACCATTCGCCACTATCCTCCATCACAATGTTCTATTTTTAACCCCTGTTTTTTCCTTTAAGTTACCTTAACGTTGAAAACTAGAGGTTCAATCTCCAGAAAAAGCTACTACGTGAAGTACCCTGTTACCGGAAAATTCGACCGGCCGGAGGGTCAGCTGACCCCTTGACCCTCCTATGGTTCCGCCATTGCCCACCACCAATGCCCAGCGTCAGACCAAAAGGATGAGACAGAGGAGTCGCTCACTTGTTTCCTCAAAACAGTGTTGATGTCATAACCAGCCTCCAAAATATCACGAGAGACCGAGTTGATGGAGGTCTAATAGTCGGATCTGGAAGGTTTGAAGAGATCTTTAGTAGAAGAGAAAGAAACATTCTGAATGTGTCGGGTCGCCATGGCCCAAAGGGCATCTGCCTCATGAAAGGCTCTCCACTTTCATTTCAAAAGGAGGGCATGATTCAGATTGTGTAAACTTCTGGCGCCCAATCCCCCTTTAGACTTAGGCAGAAGAACATAGGCCCATTTAATCGAACTGATTTTGTTATTATTCATATTTCCACTGTGACAACTGTCAAAATTCCAGGTATCCGTACAACTATTAAACAATGATTAGTGCTTAATGACTGTGCTGAATTACAATTAATGACTTGAATTGCTTGCTGATTATTGCTATGATACAAACATGTGCATCACATATTGTGTAGGATCGTTTTCTGACCCAATGAGTCGATCAGAAGAGTTCTTAGACAGAATCAGAGGCGGAATTCATTGATTAAGTCTTCGTTTAGCTTGTATAACACCAGAATCACTATTAACTGTCTTGTTTATTGATCAAATAACAGTTTACAGGCCAGAGACACTTCGACAGCACTTCGGCGTCGGAACCAAGAAGCCTTCCAAACGAAAACAGATTAAGGGTATATATAGGCTGCTGATTCCGCTTGAACATGCTCAAGCGGAATCACTTTCAAGCGGAATCATACAAACGAAATCAACAACTTGATTTCAAGCGGAATTATCAACTTGATTTCGTTTGAAATGACCCTGTGTCATTTCAAGCGAAATTACCTATAAACATACATTTCCTCGTTTTCCGTGCCCTGATCTATACAATCTCACAAGACTCGATACAAGACGAAGTCGATAGACGTATGCACTAACAGACTCCCCTTCGGATGTTGACGAGTCTGAAGTATCGAGTCTTCAACATATCAACTCTTCAGTCTTGATCGGTCTTTTCAACTTCAGGAACTTCTCCTGGCTTTCCATAGCAACAAGATCAGAAACTTGGCTTCTTTGTCTTCAGACTCCCCCTTTCACTCAACTGGGATCGCAGTCTGGAATTCTTTATCTGTAGCATAGTAATGAAATCCTGGAATTCAACATCAGGAATTGAAACTTTGCTTTGTTCAACATTTCCTGCACAAACTTTCTCACAACCACAAGTTTTTACAATAGTTACATCAAGTTCAAATTAATGATCTTGATTAACTAATCAAACTTTCTTTCTCAAAACAAATTTCTTCATTTAAACACACACTCCCAACCCTGTTCATCATGTTTAGCACTTGAAATTTTGAACTTCAGTTCTTCAACATCATGTTTAGCTCTGATACCACATGTAGGATCGTTTTATCGACCGAAACGAGTCGTTCAGAGGCGTTCTACTCAATATGAAAGGCGGAAACAGACATATCGAGTTCAATTCAGCTAGATATTCATTTTAACTATCTTTCAGATTGATTAGACAAAGTTTTACAGTGAAACGAAACTTCGGCAGCACTTCGGCTCCGGAATCACACATACACCAACCCTGTTCATCATGTTTAGCACTTGAAATTTTGAACTTCAGTTCTTCAACATTAGTTGTCGAAAATCTTTTTGAAT
This sequence comes from Helianthus tuberosus, assembly GCA_030545235.1. Taxonomy (NCBI): domain Eukaryota; kingdom Viridiplantae; phylum Streptophyta; class Magnoliopsida; order Asterales; family Asteraceae; genus Helianthus; species Helianthus tuberosus. The sequence goes on from CM060442.1 coordinate 100,907,158, forward strand.
TTTCAAATAAAAGCTAAACTCTTAGAAAGAACAATATTGAAATACAATAAAGAAATATTTATATACACTATTTTTTGTGAGTTTGTGTAAGAGGATCATATCAGTTTATGTGATCAATCACTAGCACCGTTAAGCTTTAAACATTTTCAGTTCTAAACGATTCACATAGATTGACGATATTTTTGTCCACTTAAACTCAATCTAAAAACTTTCGAAATGCTTACCGATACGTTTAAGGTATATTAATTTTGCACTAAATTCTTATGGACCCCACGATCTCAGCATATCCCCTCATCATGCAATACACTAACTCGAGTAATGCCTTTAAACTTTCATCAACTGTGATTTGAGCGAAAACAAAGCAGAATGTTTAAACATTAACAATCAGGTCGATACTTCCGTATACGCAGTGAAAGTCCAATGTTTAAACAAAATAAGAAAAATAAAACAAGTTGAAGTTGTTTAGGCTTTAACCACCAGGTCGATACTCACGTATACGCAGAGGATGTCCAATGCTTAAACAAAATAAAGAAATAAAACAAGTTTAAAACTTTGTAAAATAAAATGCACAATCACAGCGACTTTTTCTGTAAAGTTGTGAAAGTTCACAGACTTAACCGGTTTTATGTCTTTCGACAATCAGCGATTACCGAGTAGGTACACAGTCAGTCACGAAGGATAAAACTAAGTACTATGCTTTCAATCATGTTTCCCACTAGAACTAGGCTTTTTCATTTAAGTTTGTATCGTTATCGCAAATCTACTAGTCTAGCTGAGCCTACCGTCACATCCTTAGTGAGACCGTTTATCACACTTTATCTCTCCATTTCTTTGGCATGCTGTGACAGTCTAACTGATCTACTATCATTTCCTCTTTTTACAACAAAACTCATTTTTGCAATTTTCAATGTTTTTGGAATTTTCAAATTTTCAAATTTTTTTTTTTTAAATTTTACTCCCCCTAAAATCAAAATATGTCTCAATTTTGATTTTCTGAGAAAATTTGAAAGCAAACTGTACAAGATAAAGTGACAACATGATGAGAATTACTTCAATTCTCCATTCACTTGGCTTAAACAATCAGAACTCCCCCTGACAACAAAACATTTTCCCATAGTGATTTCAAAACACTTAAGTTTGTTTTAATCAAAATGGTTTTTCCGGAAAATTAGTTTTGTGAGACATTTCTCAAACATGGGGATCATTCATCACCTTGTTTTCTTCAACCATATGTATGAATTTAACATTTCCCGATTTAATCAACAATACCACATGTAGAAAATCAAGTACAACTTAATGTCCCTGATTTACCACTTGTAAGACGAAATATCACCGAAGTGAATTTCTCAAGAAAGATGCCGATTCCTGCTCCACTATTACCAACCTGGAAGCTCCGGCAAGTCAGGTTTTTCATTTAAAGAGATCCACCCAAGCCTGACTAACCTTGGGTGTTTTCGAGTGATTGTCACTCGGTTTCTTTTCAATCTTTTGTTTTAAATTTCCGTTTGACAATGATGGAAAACTTGCATCATCAATTGTCTTAACGGAATTATCACTTTTTAGATCAACAGATGGCTCTTCTGGTTTTGACGAACCCGATTCATCGCCCAAACGTGGCTCCTTTGACATTGACAAGTCAAATTCATTGCCAAAACGTAGCTCCTTTGTTTCCGAAGAAACAAATTCATCGCCATCAAAAACTTTGATAAAGATTTTATCTGAAAAATTAACTTTTTTTTATTTTTCATCATTTTGATTAGTCAATTTTTCTTTCTTTATCTTCTCTTTCGTCCTCATATTTGTATCTGATAAATTCGTTTTGCTTGATTTGTCATTCTTTGACGAGAAAGACGATTTATCAGAACTACTATCTGATTTTCCTGTTGTATCCGAGGACAAAATCCTTTCGAGATATTCCCTCGCTTTCTTTCTTTTCTTCCTCAGTCTGTCTTTCTGCCCTTGTGAAAGCTTCACTTTCTTTTCTAGAACTTTCTGTTCTTTGGGCTTTTCTTCGACTTTGACTGATTTCTTTGCCATTTTCTGAGATTCAGCCCTCGATCTTCCCTTTGATCTCATTGGGCAATCTCTTGCAATGTGGCCTTTGATTTGACAATCATAACATCTTCTCGTCTCAAAACTCCTACTCTGGCAGTTAACAGCAATGTGTCATCTAAAACCACAGTTATAGCACACTCTGTTATCATACCATTCACCATTTTCATACCAAACATTCAAATCATAACACTGTTTGGCCTTGTGGTAGTCTTGTCGTCTCGTGTCAAATTGATTTGGCTTTTGAGCACTGTGGTCAAACCTGCACCACTTATTACCAACCGTTTTTTAGTTTTGATTTTCAAATTTTTGTATTTTTTATCACGATTGGATGATTGAACTGATGACCTTTTATTTTCTTTTTGAAAATTTTTCAAATTTTTACCCTTTTGTTTTTGTTCTACATTCTTCTTTACAGGTTTTTGCGTTGAGCAATCACCTTTTTCAGTAGAATGTAAAACCGCTTCTTGAATTTTTTTTTTAATTTCAAAAATATTTTCTTTTTCTCTTCTGTGTCATCAGATCCATCATCACAATCTTCAATTTTGACATTGTCAAAATTTGTGACAATGTCACTATTAGAACTGAATTGATTGGTTTTGGACAAATATAATCTGGTACTGATGATGAAGTCTCAAAACCTTTCAATTTATTCTCTAACTCCTTGATTTTATTTCTATCAATTTCAGCTTCATTCTCAAGTCGAATGATTTTTTGGAGATGAGAATTATTGCAATCTGTTTTTCAATATTATTTTTAAAAATAACAGACTTTTCATCTTCTAAAATCTTTAATTGACTTTGAAAATCTTTTTCAATTTTTAATTTTTCATTTTCAAACATTTTTATTTTATTTTCAAAAACTTTTTCTTTTTCTTTAAAAATTTTGTTTTCCAATGTCAAACTCTCCATTTCTTTTAAGAGTTTGACATTGTCTGCTTCAGATATGTCACATTTTGAACATTTCCCAGGCATCTTTTCAGCATCAGCTTTCTTCTCAATCTTGAAAGCTGGAATTTCTTCAACCTGTTCTTTTATCACTTGAACTTTTTCTTCAGATTTAACTTCATCATTCTGTGACAACCCATTTGTCTCATCTTGTTCAAATGTTTCTTGGTGAACACTGTCAATCTGTTTCTTCTCGGTTTCAACAATTACTTCAACATTTGCTGCCTTTTGATTCTTCTTTTTCACAGCAAGTTTATTCTTGAGCTTTTCAATTTGTTCTGCAAAGGATTCATTAAACATTTCAGACGAAAATAACCTCTTATAAAATTCAAGTTTTTCAAGTTCTCTACTATCATCATCACACTCTTCGTCAGATGAGTATGAATGATCAAAAACTGGAGCTCTTTCTGAAACAACTTCTGAATTTTTTTCATTCTTTTCTGAAACATCACCTAAATCCTTTTCAACTTTTTCTAAAACAATTTCTGAATCATTTTTAAATTTTTCTGAATCAACTTCTGAATCCTTTTCAGCTTTATCTAACACAATTTCTGATTCATTTGTTATTGAAATTGGTTCTCTTGAAATTGATTCTTTTAAAACTGTTTTTTCTTCAATCTTAAAAGAACTCTCATCTTGAGATATATAGTAATACACCATTAAATCTTCTAAAGTATCCATGTTTCGGTAACAAATTTCACAAAATCAGTCACTTTCAAACGAGATAACAATCTCAAACGGAATAACACTCTTCACACGGAATACCTGTTCAAGCGAAATAACACTCTGAAACGAAATTACACTTTCAAACGGTATACCTCTTTACACGGAATCACTTGTCAAACGAAATACCTTTTTTCACACGGAATTACCTGATTTCGTGTGAAATAATACCCTTTCAAACAAAATATCTGATTTCGTTTGAAATACTCAAACGGAATTATACTTTGATGCGAAATAAAGCTTTCAAACGGAATTACCCAAGCGAAATCTGATTTCGAGCGAAATTAACAACAACTTCAAGCGAAATTAGGTGTAATTTCAAACGAAATTATGCTGATGTCATCATTTCGGACAGTTTTTGGCAAAATTGATCAAGTTCTAGGCCGATTTTAGGTCTGATTCTTTCAAGGATTTGTTAAAACTATGTTTCGCACGTTATGTGTGAAAATCAGTCCATTTTAACTGTTAAATCTTGATTAATTTTGAAAAGAAGGTGTAGAAATCAGAATTTTCCAGTGAAAACAAGCTAACAGGTAAGAACTATTCCTCCTGAGCTCTGATACCACTTGTAGGATCGTTTTCTGACCCAATGAGTCGATCAGAAGAGTTCTTAGACAGAATCAGAGGCGGAATTCATTGATTAAGTCTTCGTTTAGCTTGTATAACACCAGAATCACTATTAACTGTTTTGTTTATTGATCAAATAACAGTTTACAGGCCAGAGACACTTCGACAGCACTTCGGCGTCGGAACCAAGAAGCCTTCCAAACGAACAGATCAAGGGTATATATAGGCTGCGGATTCTGCTTGAACATGCTCAAGCGGAATCACTTTCAAGCGGAATCATACAAACAAAATCAACAACTTGATTTCAAGCGGAATTATCAACTTGATTTTGTTTGAAATGACCCTGTGTCATTTCAAGCGAAATTACCTATAAACATACAATTCCTCGTTTTTCGTGCCCTGATCTATACAATCTCACAAGACTCGATACAAGACGAAGTCGACAGACGTATGCACTAACATATTGCTTAATGTCATATCATTATTGCATGAGAACTTTATTGACTCAAATGATGCATGAAACACAGTTAGCACAGTTATCAGATAAATCAGAAAAATGTTGACAGAGTTCAGTACATAGACAGACAATGTGTTGAGACACAGAATGGGCCAGAAACCAAGTATTACACTAGTATAGTGTGTAGGAAAGCAAGGTTCACAAAACTGCCTTCCTAGAGATAGTTTAAGTGCCGGAAAGTGCCTAAAACTCACACAAACTGCAGAATTCTGCAGAAAATCAGCAAGTTCAGCATTTAAACATTATAATATCATGCAGAAATATGGTTAAATGGTCCTGAATGCTTTCCTAAGTGTCGGGAATTAAAACTGTCACAAAAGGTAACATAAAGCGCACTAAACTTCATAATTTAGCACCATAACGAACCGGTAGCCAACCGGACACTACCCGAAACACCAAATTTTCACTAGAAGCACTGATTTAACATTACCAACCTAGTTATGGTCCCCGAACATCATAAGACACTAAATAAATATCTAATAACTAAACACCTAACTATATACTTGATTTTAAACTATGAACTAATCATATGGTTAAACCCTAGTCTACTACCCCCCCCCCCCCCATGGGACGGCCCAACATGCCCCCCCACCTTGAGATTTTCTTTCAATATAATATTTGACCTTGTTTCCTCTTTAATGACATATTACACAATGGAAGATCACTTGTAAATGGTTATAAGTATAACATACTAGTAACATAACTTCATTTCATCATTCACTCATTCAACACCACTTCTTTCTCTTCTCTCCTTCTTGGCTTCGGCCGTAACCAACACCACCATCATCACCATCATTCAATCATCCTCCATGCATTCCAAGCTTATACAAGAGTGTTAGAAGGTGCATAAGGAAGCTAGGAGCATTCGGAAGTTCAAGGACCTTCTCTATTTGCTTTTATCCACCTCTTTTCTTCTCTTGATCATCCCTAGCCTTGAGCTAGTGGTAAGAACACTAATCTTTCCATTTTACATCTTATGTAAGTGGTTAAAGAATGATACATGATGATAAAATTAAAGAACACTAAGAATCAAGAGAATGAATCTTGAACATAAGCTTAAATCATGAAGAAATCATGTTGTTTATGTGTTGATTTACTTGTTGATTGTTGATTTCTTATGTAAATGATGTAGATCATCATATGATCTTGCTAGATATTAAAAACATAATCTAGCAAGATGAGAGGATGGAAATGTTAAAGATTAATAGATCATCCTCTTGAAAAACATGAACTTGAAAGAATATCTTGTTTTCTTATAAAATGATGATTAAAGTGAGTTGTAAGTCTTGTAAATCTAAGATTTCAAGAGTGATTTTTCAAGAAACCAAGTTAAAAATACAAGTTTTACTTAATCTTGGTTCTTAAACAAATAAACCTCATTTTTGGTGGTTAATAAAGTGTAGAAGCACATATGTGACAAGAAAAATCCATGAAAAAACATTTTTAGAAAATGTGATTATAAATTGTAAAGATCTAGATTCTTCAAAAATGATGTTTTTAAAGAATCAACCACACTTTAAAGGGTAACAAGACTTACTAAATACACTAGTAAGTTACTACAAATTTTTGTAAATTTTCAAGTTCATGAAGTGGTAGTTTATGCTTGTTGTTGGCAAAATTGGTAAGTGTAGATTGTTTATGGTTGATTGTTGATTGATTGTGTTGATTTACAAAAGAAAATGATATACCTTCAAGGTATGAAAACCTCCATTTTTAGGAGAAACTATGGCAAAAATTTTCTAAAAATTACACACTTAGAAAAATATTTCCAAACAAATATTTACAAGAATATTTTAAACCATGAATTTTTACATAAAGTTTGCCATAAATTTTATTACAAAAATTATAAATATTGGTGGTTGGTTTTTATAAATAAAAGTGACTAAATATGTATTTAGGAAAATATATATTTAGATGTCACCATGTGTGTGATTATTTGTATATTATGTGTATTAGTTATATTATTTTAGGACTTGAAATAATATAACTCATCAAAATACCAAAATTACAATCCAAAATATTACCAAAATTCCAAGGAATAAATATACAAAGAATACCCAATTTATTGGTGGAACCGAACAAAGGAATATAACTTACAAAATATTCCGAAAATATTATTCGTAAGTATATTTTGGTAAATAATATTTTGGACACCAAGGAAACAAAAATATGATTTTTACAATTATTATAATATATATCATATTTTTGAATAAGAGAAAATATATTATTTTTGGAAGAAATATATATTTTCTCAAACAAACATGAAATACATTATTTTTGGGAGAAAATGTATTTTCTTAAGTAAACTTGAAATATATTGTTTTTGGATGAAAAATGAGTTAATATATATTTTCCAAGTTAGACTTGAAAATATATTATTTTTGGAACTTGTATGGAAATTACAAATATTTTTGCCAACGGAAAAATTATAAATAATTTTTCTAAGTAATATTCCTTAAAATTTATATTTTGGAAATATATATTAATGTAATTTTTACTAGAAATATTATTCCGGAAAAAGTAATACAAAATTAAGTATAAGAACACTTAAGGATTACAAGAAAATACGTATTTTTTGTACGTATAAATACACACCGGAATACGACACCAATACATGGCAAAAATATACAAGTATAAGAATACAAATATAAATACACCCATCCTTGGGAAGGAAATACATGTATAAATACTTGAAAAGTATCAAGTTAATATATGTTGTTTTAACTATTATTCCAAATTTAATAAATATAATTTAAGTTAAAATATTTATTATTTTAACAAATAATTATATAACTTGGATTAATATCGAAGACATGAAGAAACGTAACTCAAAGACACTAAATAATACCAAGTCAAGGCACGACCCGCTCGTCTAATAGACCTTAGTACGTTGTAGGTAGTCGTGTATATCCGAAGAAGCTTTGAGTTTGAGTTACCGTTGAAGAACGTAAGACTGTGAGTTCATGTCCCCCTTTTCTTTTAACTGTTTTCAGTTTTATAACTTCGGGGGTGAAGTACATGTTGTAAACTGTTTACAAACGTTTATATGAGGTATGGTTAGCTAAGGAAGGGTACTGCTAGATCATGTGAGTGGTGGGTATAACGCTTAAGACCGTTAATCCTTGTTGTAGGATCGAGGGACATGAGTGATAGATCTATTTGGGTGTAGCGAGCCCCACCCATGTGGACCGGGATTTAGCCCATGAGGTGACTATGTCTTATAGCCGGAAGCCCGGTGCAAAATCTGCTAGGATTGAGCCTTCCTGCATCACGTCAGACATATTAATGGCCTTGCAAACCATTAATGATATGTTTTCCTTGTTGCTTTCATACCAGGAGTTTACAAACATACATACATTCTTTCACTGATTTCAAAGGTTTATTCGTGCACGCAAACAAACACATGAACTCGCTCAACTTTTGTTGATGTTTTCAAACTACATGTATTTCAGGGAATTAAAAGTGGATCTGGCGGGCGTTTGGAGGTTCCAAGTTATGTTGAGAATAAAAGATGTCATCCGTTGTTTAAAGGGTTTGGATAGTGTGTCTCATCTTAGATGAGACACGTCTTTCAAAACCTGGTTTTATTTAGAGTCTTTTGTTGAGTCCTTATGGAACTCTAAAACTATTTGCATGGTTTGTATTTGGATTTGAAGTTGTGTTTGGTTTTCAAGACAATGTTGTTATGTTTTTTTAAACTTCTTATTTAATGGATGATCATCTTTAGTTTTATCATATAGTTGTTGTTATGATTGAATGCAATGATATTAAGCAAGTCACACATAATCACGCTTCCGCAAAAGTCAGGGTGTAACAGTTTGGTATCAGAGCTTCGGTTGTAGCGAACTAGGATTCTATCTCGAGTCTAGACTACAATCATTAGGGCTCTCACGAAAATATTTTTACAACATGTTTTCATTGCATACACGAAACGCCCAGATCCAGGGAAACATACATTTTACAAACGGAAAGACACGAAGCACGATTACAAGGTTCACTTTTGTGGTTTAGTCTGGGAGACTAGGTGGTTTAGTCTGGGAGACTGGGTGGTTTAGTCTGGGAGACTAGGAAGGATACATGATTTCGTGATACATTGTCTTTGATTGCATATTAAATGATAGTGGTTAATATAAGTGCATATGTTATGATTGTTCTGTTACAGACACTATGTCTTCATCCGAGAGCGGATTGTCCGATACTGATGACCCTATGGCTATTGTGTCCGATGACGAGATCGCACCAGAGCCAGAGATCTTTACCTCAGATACAGAGAGCGACCCAGATATGCTATCAGATGACGACGATGACTTCCAGCCATTTGCGTTGCCTGATTTTGGAGATGACTTACCGCTTGCTGATGGTATTCCAGACGAGGATCCTTTTGTTATTCCCATTCCAGTCCATGATCATCTTATCATCGGGCATCCCGATGGTGAGCATATCGTGGCACCGATCCTCGTTCCTATTCCTTTAGTGGTCATCCCTCCTGAGGATTGGCCTTTTGATGATCTGTTTGATGATGATGTTGATCTGTTTGTTGATGGTCCTCCTGATGATGCCCATGGTGATGGAGAGCTAGATGAGGACGTTGTTGCTATTCCACTTCTTGAGATCCCTGTTATTGAGATTTCCTCTGACTCTAGCATACACTCTGTCTCAGATTCCTTTGAGTCTATGACGTCTTCCGCCTTGCAGGTAGTTGGATTGCGACGCTATGCCACTGATTCTAACGATGATATGGCCATGTCTGCTACACCATCCCCTCCACACGAGCTTGAGCCTGGTCTTGAGCCAGATTTTGTTCCTGTGGATCAGCCTGATGCTGCACCTGCTGATCCTGAGCCTTTACCTGATCATGACCCTATTCCTTTTGGCATACCAGACATTGCACCCCTCATACCTGATCCAGTTCCTGTACCCGTTGACCCTCCTGTTATTGAGCCATTCATTCCTCCACCTGCACCCGCACCCGCCGATGTTGCTCCTTTTCACTCCGTGGAGTCTGATGTTCATCGTGTTGATCTACCTATCATTTTCTTGCAGGATATACTCGCACCCCATCCAGGGGAAGGTACTTCAGGCCAGCAGCCTAGTCATGATCCTCATGTTTCAGCCGCTTATCCACATATTCCCCAGTCTGCACCTTTTACTCCTTTTACTTCTTCGCCACTGGATGAGCCACTCTGATGGTTCCCACCGTACACCATACCGATTTCGGATCCCTACCATCCCTCACAGTTTGTTGGTTATACACGGGATGAGTTACTCTTATCACTGCAGCTCCAGTACGAGATTATGAGTGGCGGGATTTTGGAGCTTGAGATGACACCGCGTCCTTTACCATGTCCTTGCCAGCCTGCTTTTGTTCCCCCTCGTTCATCACCATCTCCATTTCCAGAGTTTGATGCTCGATTTCTTACGGTCGAGCAGCAGATCAGTTATCTGTTGCGTCATGTCTATGAGCTTGAGGAGGAGCTTGCGCATGTGCGCAACTTGCTTTTCTTTCCTCCATCTCTTCCTCCACCACCATGAGCATAGTTGGTTTTTGGTTTTATGTAGGTTGCTTTGCTTTTTATGAGAGCACCACTATTGAGCTGAGCTTGTGAAGCCTTTTGGAGACCTCCTTTTGATTGTATGAATTTTGTAGACTGATAGACTTATTGGACAAGGGTAGTGTGACCCTGTGATCCTTTTGATATGGTACATTTTGTAAAACATGTAACAATATTTGTGGACGATGATTAATGAAAGCTCAATCGTCATGTTCTCATTAAATACGCTATTAATTTACATGTTTGTAATTTGATTGTGATGCTAAATGACATACTTGCTATGACGAACGCTATTATATATACGTACTACTTATTATACAAATAAGACCTAACCTATCCAATCTTCTTATTAGAAGATGCCTCCTCGAATAAACACTCAGTTGCCCACAACCGAGGCAGAATTGCAAGAACGAATTTCACAGGCAATCGCACAACATGAGGCCCTACGCTCTGAACACAGCGGAGGTACCTCAGGGAATAGCCTGTCACACCCTGGCTTTGCGGAAGCGTGGTTAATTTGGTGTGACTTCTTAATACCATAGCTTAACCATAACAAAGCTATATGAAATAAAATCATGCAAGATCATCCATTTAATTAAGTTTTAGAAACCAAATACAATAACATCGTCTTAACGGAAACACATCCTAACGACATAAACATTGTTCAACAACACAATATAACATAAACATAGTTTAAGGACTATGACTTGTCCAGGAAAGAGTCACATTCCCCAAACCCGGATGACCTCGTAACTAGTGCAGCGGGAAAACGTGTCATACCGCGCCAGATCCTTTAATTCCCTGAAATACATGTAAGTTGAAAAATCAACAATAATGTTGAGCGAGTTCATGTGTAAGTGAGTAAATCAACCTTTGTAAGTATAAAAATCCTGGTATGTAGCAAATAAGGAAAAAGAGATCACCAATGGTTTGCAAGGCCATTGATATGTGTGAAGTGCAAGTAGGAAGACTCAAACCTAGCAGATTTCGCGATTGGGTACAAAGTCACCCCGAGGTCCGTTACGCTGGGCCTGGGGTTGGGCTCGCTACACCCAGATAGATCTACCGCTTACGTCCCTCGGTCCTATAATGAGGATTAATGGCCTCCAGTTCCCGCCTACCCACTCACATGATCTAAATAATAACCCTCCTTACGCTAACCATACCATGTAAGAAATATTCGTAATCATAGTAACATGTATTTCACCCCCGCAGTTAAAAACTGAAAACAGTTAAGAGAAAAGGGGGACATGAACTCACAGTGGTGCGTCTCTACCAAGTATACCTCCAAATCAAGCAGCTGTGTGACGACCTACACGTACTAACTCTATTAGACGGACGGCCGTGCCTTAGCTTTAAGGTTTAAATTTTTGGGAAATAGTTAGGCAACTATTTCGTGTTTACATTCTGTATACTTGGTAATTATTTTCCTTCCCAAGGATGGGGGATTTAATACATGTGTGTTCGAGATATATTATTAAGTCTCACTTAAAATATATTCTATTTCTAACTCTAAAATATAATTATTTTTCTCAAAAATATTATATTTTCTATTACATAAATTTTCCCAAAATAATACCTTGACAAAAATACGTGTTAAGTCATATTTTCTTAAAATTGCGTAAGTTTCGTTTTAACGATCGAGTGGTAATAATAATTACCGGTGTAACTTATCTATTTATCGTAGTGACGTTCGTATTATTTTGGATCCATTATCATTCGTTAGTATTATTTTTACCCTGAAAATAATACTAGTATTTTCACAAAATAATCATAAACACATATCAAGTGACTTTATGAGAAATATATACTAAATATATATTTACCAAGTTTTATTTTGTGAAATCCCACCTCCGATGTTTTGTAAATAAAGTCGTGGCGAAACTTATGTTTTGGAAACATGTCGAAAAGTATTTCTAACACTTATAGTGAAAATAACTCTAAGTGTTAGGTTTTTAGAAAAAATTTCGCCAGAGTTTCCTCTGTAACTGGAGGTGGCCACGCTTTTAAGCGTATCATTTTCTTTTATAAATCAAACCAACATTCTTCTTATTCAATCAAAACAATGTTCAATGCATCAAACTAGTTAAACATGTAATTCGCAAGAATCTCATGAACTTGTAGTTGTTCCAACACTATGACGTAAATCCCCATGCTTTTAGCGGATCTTTATATAAAGCAATCCGATTTCGTAAAAACCTCGTTTTTAAAGAAATTCCATCTTTACAACTTCTCGTCATCTTTTTCAAAAGTAGTTATTTTGTCGAAGGTGTGTGCTACACAAGTGTTTACACACTTGTGTGTTCTAAAAATCATTCGTGTTAGTGTAAGATCCGTCTTTAGAAAACATAATTTCTTTGATACTTGGTTCTTTGAAAGTACCACTTGTAGATACGTAGATCTACTAGTTTTAAACACTATTTTACAAGCAAAATCGCTTTTACACAAGTTCATGATTCGTGTGTGGTAGAGTTTCATCCTTTAACCCTTGTTACTTCCAAAACAACCTTATGTCATGATCCATGATCATGACCAACCCGGGTTAAATGATGATCCGAGCTACCACAACATAGATCGGGTCTAAATAATCACACAAATCGATTACTACAAGATTTACACAACATATGAGCTTTTAACCATCACTTTTAGTGTTTTTAGTAGACTTTTATGCTTCATCTTGTATGTTTGCGACTTTTAACCGTTACATATCATATTAACCACTTCAAAATAGTTTGAGAAGGTGATTATAGCAACTTACTACTAGCTCGAGGCTAGGGAAGAATCTAAGCGAAAAATGAGTGGATAAAAGCAATGTAGTGAGGTCCTTCGCCTTCCGAATGCACCAAGGTTCCTTATACGTGATCCTTAACGCTTGTATGAACTTGGAATGTGAAGATCAAAGCTCGAAAAATTGATGGGTGCAAGGGGGTGTTCGGCCGTGAGTTCTTGAGGGAGGGAGAGAGTGTGTGTGAGTTGGGTTGTGAGATGGAAATGTTATGTTGTGCTAATCTTGCAACTTATAGACAATTCTTATGATAATTATCCAATGGATCATATGCTATCTAGATATTAAACATGTTAGATTATAATAATCATCAAAGGACAAGGGTGTCCCCCTTCTTGGGGACGGTTTGTAAAAAGGGGGGGGGGGTAGTAGTTCGATTTCAACCAAAGGTTAAGTATATAGTTAGGTTAATCTAGTTAAGTTAAGTGATTAACCCGGTTAGTAGTGTGTTGTGCTTTACAGTGGGTGTTAGGGTATTCAGGGACCCTAACTGGCTCAGAAAAAGATAAATAATGTAAATGTTAATATTTTCATGTTCCGGATAAAGTCCGGTTGTTCGGTTGGATAGTAATCCGTTAAAGCGTTAAACAAGCTTTAAAGTGTCGTTATAATTATTTTTAGTGACACAACTTATTCCTCCAAAGTGTTAGGATTATTTTCTCATGTTTTGGCACTTTATTAGTTAGCTAAAAGCTGGATTGTTTATTAAAGTGCTGAGTTTTTGTGCTTAGAGTACGTTTTAGGCACATCCAGTCATTATAAGTTATTCCTAGAGACGCAGTTCTACAACCCTTGTATCCCTACACTCACCACTAGTGTAGTAAAATATTTCTGGCTCTTACAGGCCTTAGAGGCAGTGCCTGCCTGGTGCTAGTTATGACAGCACGTTTAATAGGTTATCCGTTCATTGTGCTACTGTGTGTTTGGTGCATCAAGGTTGTTACAAAGGTGCTGTAAGCAAAACATGGAGTGTCAGCAAGTAAAGTATGATGCAAGTAAGTACATGTATCAGCATTCAAGTAGCAGTTTATCCACAATTTCAAGTAAGCACAGTAATTAAGCAGTAATTAATTATTAATTAAGTCGTACGGATACCTGGTTTAGTGAGGGTTGTCACATTCTCCCCCCGTTAAAGAAATTTCGTCCCCGAAATTTGTACTACCTTATCTCCTTATGGTCACGTCACACATGTATACATAATTAATATTGTGGTAGATAGTCATTAAACCGAATCAACCCTTACTCACACTTGGGGGTCCAGGAATACTTAACAATCCGTACCCTAGGGTTAAGTAGGTGGGTGCTCATAGCAGCTGATGTTAGAAGTACAAAACGTACTTTACGTATAGCCTAATATATTTCAGCTAGCAGGGGGTCCGCAAGAGAGGAGTTTCTACTAATAAGATCCTTAAACAACCGTTCGCAGTATCCAAGCGAGTTTTCACAAAACAGAGCGCCCACTATATAAATTCAAAAATTATCTACTCAAATGAAATGGTAAAGTGATCTGTCAACTCCCATGTAGACGAGTGGCAAGGTTCAGTGCGTTGAACATTTTGAACTACGAGAATGCACCGAAAGAACACAAACGAACCTGGTGTATTCTTGCTTTGATTTGTAGCTGCATCAGGAATATGTAAATGACAAGTCAACAAAAAGTTTATGTATTTTGCGTGGAACGGTTGACCATGATTAGCACAAGCTACGAGTTTGTAGTGACACCACAAGGTATCGCAACGACATGATTCCATAACAGCGGTGACTGAACAAATTCACCGAGTTTGAGACCAGATGAAAGGTGTACCGGAACAAGCCGGAAGATGAAACTAAGTACTGCAAGTCATTTGATTGGGAACGAAAGAATCGTTAGGGGGTACATCATGATATGAAATGAATTTATGTACCTTTGACTCAGCACGCAAGTGTGTTGAGAGTGATTTAATTGTGATAAAGAAACGGATTTAGGGCAAGTTGTCAAATAATCAATTAAATCCGTATACGAAGTGAGTATTCAAATAAGCGCAAGCTTCGGTTCTGTGAAAGTATCACTGTAAGGTATCGAAGTCTATCAACGATTTAGTGGAGTTTTAGACCAAATGAGTCTACTACGACCCGAAACAAAAGAATCTGTGCAAAGTATTAGAATATGATGCTCTCAATGCATCATGTGGCGTCTCAAATTAAGCATGTGAACTGGATAAGTTCAAGCAGTTGAACCTAGTTTCAACGTAACCAAACAATAAACGTACATATCAACAAGGAAATCTTGACATGATAGCAAACATGTAACTTGAAAGAAGGTAGTTCCAATAAGTGTGTTGACTTGATAACAAAAGAGTCAACAATGACAAAAATGTAGGTCATTCGAATCACAACCAGTAATTAGATTTGACAACGTAATATCTGAACATTCATGAAGCGTTTATTCGAAATGAAACCACATGCGTAGCAAATGGTGCATGGGTTATATATAGGTTTTCAAGTGATGAAATGAAGCATTCTTACCAAACGAAGAAGTGACCAAATATACGAAACAAACGTGCGTTCGCTCTCAGCGAAGGAAAACAACGTGATGCAACTACTTGAGGGGTGTAGAAATGCAAATTTCTACCTGTTAGAAGTGAAAATGAAGGCTTCAACGGAAGGAAATTTAAGTACTTTCGGGTTCGTTAGCTGCAATGACAAGTTGGTCAAGTTAATGGTGCTTGATTGAGTTGACAGATATGGTTCCTAGATGTAGGGCTTCTAGCTTTTCTAGATTCCGCACCTCGTGTGGATCTGGTTAATACATTGTGTAGGAAGTAGCATTTTGTTTATGTCTAAGCACAATCATTGTCCCACAATTTCATCCTGGTATGTTCCCTGAGTTGCTCCGCTAACGATGTTCGATCGTTGATCAGTCGTGTAGTAGTAGTTGAATCATCATTGTCGCTCGCGTAAGAAGTCCGCTAATTTTAGCAAGAGTCTCTGACTCTGGTGGGTTAGTTCGTTTGGTTCCTGGTAGCTGGCGTTTATTTGAAAATCATCATTCTTATTTTTTACGAGCAGATATGGGGTTACCCAACAGGGTATTTTTGGTCTGTTATCTTCCTTCTCTATCAGCTTCCGAAACTTCACTGTCAATCCTTGCATTCCCAAAGATGTAAGTCATTGGAGGGTAATGACTGCAGATGCAATGCCGGGAATGTATCTGGTGTGAACGGGATTAGCCGTGGGAGAGAACATTCTGGCAAATCCTCGGGGAAGAGCTTAGGGCATTTCGTTGTAATAAGAAGATCTTCTTGCTTAATTCTTCGGCTCCTCCTGTCCATTGCCTCATGTGTCGTGATTGCTTCGTCGTTCGACTCCGGGATGCAGATAACGATTCTTCGCTTGGTTGCTCGACCGCGGTTTCATCCTAGCTACTATGGCGAGGTCGTTTATTAACCAGCCTCATTAAGAGTGGGTTGTCTAACTTACTCTCTACTAAACTAAGTAGATTCCTAATTCCATGAGATGCGGGGCTATGGTTGGCACTGGTAACAAATAGCATGAATGCAAAATTTTAGGTTGGTAAAGAACGTACCAACGACCATATCTGGGTCCTGGCATGCTCCACTGGCTTTGGTGTTGGATGTTCCTTCATGGTCTTGGTTAATCTCCCTTGGGCAATCCTTCCCAAGCTGCCCCTTACCATCGCTGTTACAACCTTCCTTTCCTCTTTTCGTCTCCTGCCAACACGTTTCCCTGTCGTGTCCCCTTTTACCACAGTTGTCACACTTCGTATTACCACATCTCCCGTTATGATGGCGCTGGCATACTTCACACTTAGGTAGATTACCCAGGTACATCTTTCCCTTTTTGGCCTTATTCTTTTTATTTGCCTGATTACCTCCCTGAAATTCACCGAGCTTTCTTTTCTTCTTCCCAGATGTCTCCACCGGTGTTTCCTTTTTCTCATTCGGGATCGAAAGTTTCACCAGCCTAAGTGCTTCCTTAGTGAACTCCAGTCCTATCATATGGGCAATCACGGGTGATGGTGGTGTTGATACCATCATCAAGCTCAAGGCTTGAGGTGTCAGTTCCCAAATGGATTGTTCCATTTTCTTCAACTCGGGTTCCACTAGGTACGGAATGACCCGCGACAAATCGTAAAGCCTTCGCACGTGCTTCACCACATCTGGACCTTCTTTCTGTAGCTCCCAGAACTCTAGTTCCAGTCTTTGGATATCAATCTGTGAACAATACTCCTTCCGCATTATTTCTTTCAGTTCGCTCCACGACATCGCATACGCTACAGCCTCGTCCAATTCCCGAACCTTACGGTCCCACCATAATAGAGCTCCATCTTGTAGCAATCCAGAAACGTACGGGACTTGCTGCTCTGGCGTGCAACCACTCATTCGCACAACGGCATCCACATTCTCAGCCCATTTTACAAAAGCTATGGCACCTCCCGTGCCACTGAAATCCAGAGGGTTGCATTCTAGGAAATGCTGGTAGGTACAACCTGTATCCAAGAATTCATCATCACAAAAGGTATTAGCAAGGCACTTTGGGGACTTTCCAAATGTATCGTAATGTGTCTTAGGTGACTTAAACATTACCGTTAGGTAGGTTTCTCCCCGAGGCACCTTCGCCATGTTGGTAGCGAAGAACCTCGTGCCGAGCTCTGACTCGAGAGGCGTGCGCTAACCATTCTGCCTCAGTCAGTCGGGTGATCTCTTGATGCGACATCTTCTAGGAAGAAGTTCATGTTAGTTAGGTCACTTCTATTCGGGGAACATAAATAGTTGTTCGAAACATGTGTATCACACATGTTTAAGTCATCATATTACCCATCCCGCCATTTATTAAGCAAGTAATTGGAATCATTTTTACCGAAAGTATATCAAACAAACACGTGTTTCTCAGTCATAGCACATTCCCATTATATTGGTATCACGTCTTAAGGTTAGGTTTTCGTTATACGGGTAAGCACATTGCATCAAACTCATAACATTCATACGTAATTTGAGGGTTTCGTTTAATGATAGTATAGCAAGTAAACATGTAGTATTAAAATTTTAGTACGCACATAAGTGTTACTGATTGCATTTAGTAATGACATGGCGACTGTGCTTTCGTTGGTTATTGGCCACGGTGCTTTGGGGTGCATGCTTAATGACAATTGGTTCCCATCGTTTCTCGGCTACAACTTCATCGTCTTACAAAATGTATCACATTATCCGGGTCACCGGGTCTCCCTACCCTTGCCCAGCAAGTATATCAGCATATCCAAATTACGTAGTCAGACGTGGTTTTCACAAATTTCCACAATCTTGGGTTCTCTACCCAAACATAACGCAGTCTGCGTTATCCAGACACCAACCTTTCTGGGGAGGAAAGAAAAGTAAACTGTCGACATGCTTGAATTCCTCTGCGAGCTCGTATATTCCTCGAAGTAGTCAACTGATTTGCCGCTTAATGGTAAAAGGAACGAGTATCGAGATCCTAAGGACGGTGAAATTTCAGAGGTCAAGAGCATAAAAGGGATCCTGATGTACGTGGCGGATCAAGGCATGCTGGTGGAGGACGTGGTGTTTTAAAATTTCCAGGCAATATGCTGTCTTGTGATGTAGACACTTAACTCATGTTTTTTTGGTTACGTAACGTTTTGCACTTGACGTTGCTCTTTGTGGTGTCAGCTCAAGCTTCCACATTTCGCGACTCATATCCTCAACTGCAGTTGATGTTACAGGAGCAACTTGTGTGGATTTTCATAACGCGAGAAATGGTGAGGATTTGTAGTTAGCATAGTGCGTTTATAGGGACCATCAAATCGGCTTATCGAACGTTGTAGAGGTGAATGTAGCAAGCGGTTCGGCCTGGAGCATTTCTACTAGGCGCGGGTATGTCCAGACAGAAAGTGTTAAGCACGATGGTGCACGGGCGTCGATCTTCACAAGGGAAAACGAACCTCTCCACAGAT
Organism: Helianthus tuberosus; assembly: GCA_030545235.1. Lineage (NCBI taxonomy): Eukaryota > Viridiplantae > Streptophyta > Magnoliopsida > Asterales > Asteraceae > Helianthus > Helianthus tuberosus. The sequence goes on from CM060442.1 coordinate 100,926,251, forward strand.
GAGGGGGGTTGTCTGATGCAGGAAGATGTAAGGGGTGCAACGTCCGGCAGACAAAAAGAAACAGGATCGTGTCCGCGTAAAGGTGTAGGTTCAGTAGGCGCAACATCAAGCTGACCCAAATTGTGTAGTAGCTGGTCCAAGTGCAGGCTCTGGGTCATATAACGGTGTGGAGGACATCAGCGGCGAGTGTGGGTAGCAAAGGTGCATCCATAGGAGCTGAAACAAGGCTGAAGCAGGGGCCACAAGAGAGCGTCACAGGAAACTCGAAAGGCGGGTAATCATTGTCATCGTCTATCCACCCATTTCGGGTGTGCGCGTATCGAGGATCAACTTGGATTACAAAAGGCACACGATCGAACTGTACAAGCACAGGTCAGGGTGGGGTGCGACAAGAGAGTCAGCAGGTATAACAGTGATAAGTGGGGGATCAACATGACCAGCAGCAATAACATGGTCACCCTCCAGTACTGGTGCATCAGCAGGGTGATCATCAATGGGTAGGTCAGCAATCACAGGATCAATAGGCATGCCAGCGTGAGCAGAGTCATGTTCAAGCACTGGGTCAGGAGCAGGGTCCAGTGGCTGCTCGGGATCATCAAGGGCCATCTCAAAATCAAACTCAGGGTCGATGGGATCAACTGGGTCAACTGGGTCGACCGGATCCTCCATAGGCTGATCCATGGGTATAAACTCTATCTCCTGGTCTGGGTCAAACCCAGGGGGAAGAACAGGGTCTGAATCCTCATCGAGGTCGTGATCGAAAGCAAATCTAGGAGGAGAGACAGCAGATGCTGCCCTGTCAGAATCTGAACCGTGTGAATAGTGCTGTGCGCTCCGAGTGTGACGGTGCGGAGGCCACAGACTCGAAGGAGTCTGGAGCGGGTGAGTGTGCAGGTGACTCCTCAGCTGGAGCATCTGCGAGTAACAAAAGACCACCGTCAGCTAGAAGGGCCTCGCCCTCAACATCGTCCTCCAAGGGTTCATCATCAAACAGATCGGCGTCGTCGTCAGCGTCGGCGTCGAGGAGCATATCGTAGGCAGGATAAACGGCCAAAGGTATGGGAGCAGGGATCTCCACTAACGGTAGGTCCCCGGCCAATGGGCCATCAGCGAGCTCATCAGCACCATCAGGTAAAGCAAAGGGCTGAAAGTCATCCTCGTCCGTGCTAGTAACGTCGGATGTGTGGACCTCGTGCTCTGAAGTCTCTAGGTCATCGGATACTATAGGTCTAGGGCCTGTGGTGTCTGAGTCACCTGTGCCAGAGGTGTCCATGGTGTCTGTAACATACATACATGCACAATCAGTCAATCATACAATCAATTAATCACATAAGTCACCAAGTAAGCAATCAAATAATTCTCCTAGTCCCACTAGCCTCCCAGCCTCTCAGACTGCTCTTCCTAGTCCCACTAGCCAATTCTCCTAGTCCCACTAGCCAATTCTCCTAGTCCCACTAGCCAATTACCTCGATCTCCCAGACCGAGCCTCGGCCTCCCAGACCGAGCCTCAGCCTAAAAATAAATGTGCTCAACATTTGTTTGTAAAAAGTTTTGGATCTGGACTTAAGTGGTATGCAGTAAAAATGTTTTCGTGAGAGCCCTAGTGATCATAGTCTAGACTCGAGAAAGAATCCTAGTTCGCTATGATCAGAGCTCTGATACCAAGCTGTCACACCCTGGCTTTGCGGAAGCGTGGTTAATTTGGTGTGACTTCTTAATACCATAGCTTAACCATAACAAAGCTATATGAAATAAAATCATGCAAGATCATCCATTTAATTAAGTTTTAGAAACCAAATACAATAACATTGTCTTAACGGAAACACATCCTAACGACATAAACATTGGTCAACAACACAATATAACATAAACATAGTTTAAGGACTATGACTTGTCCAGGAAAGAGTCACATTCCCCAAACCCGGATGACCTCGTAACTAGTGCAGCGGGAAAACGTGTCATACCGCGCCAGATCCTTTAATTCCCTGAAATACATGTAAGTTGAAAAATCAACAATAATGTTGAGCGAGTTCATGTGTAAGTGAGTAAATAAACCTTTGTAAGTATAAAAATCCTGGTATGTAGCAAATAAGGAAAAAGAGATCACCAATGGTTTGCAAGGCCATTGATATGTGTGAAGTGCAAGTAGGAAGACTCAAACCTAGCAGATTTCGCGATTGGGTACAAAGTCACCCCGAGGTCCGTTACGCTGGGCCTGGGGTTGGGCTCGCTACACCCAGATAGATCTACCGCTTACGTCCCTCGGTCCTATAATGAGGATTAATGGCCTCCAGTTCCCGCCTACCCACTCACATGATCTAAATAATAACCCTCCTTACGCTAACCATACCATGTAAGAAATATTCGTAATCATAGTAACATGTATTTCACCCCCGCAGTTAAAAACTGAAAACAATTAAGAGAAAAGGGGGACATGAACTCACAGTGGTGCGTCTCTACCAAGTATACCTCCAAATCAAGCAGCTGTGTGACGACCTACACGTACTAACTCTATTAGACGGACGGTCGTGCCTTAGCTTTAAGGTTTAAATTTTTGGGAAATAGTTAGGCAACTATTTCATGTTTACATTCTGTATACTTGGTAATTATTTTCCTTCCCAAGGATGGGGGATTTAATACATGTGTGTTCGAGATATATTATTAAGTCTCACTTAAAATATATTCTATTTCTAACTCCAAAATATAATTATTTTTCTCAAAAATATTATATTTTCTATTACATAAATTTTCCCAAAATAATACCTTGACAAAAATACGTGTTAAGTCATATTTTCTTAAAATTGCGTAAGTTTCGTTTTAACGATCGAGTGGTAATAATAATTACCGGTGTAACTTATCTATTTATCGTAGTGACGTTCGTATTATTTTGGATCCATTATCATTCGTTAGTATTATTTTTACCCTGAAAATAATACTAGTATTTTCACAAAATAATCATAAACACATATCAAGTGACTTTATGAGAAATATATACTAAATATATATTTACCAAGTTTTATTTTGTGAAATCCCACCTCCGATGTTTTGTAAATAAAGTCGTGGCGAAACTTATGTTTTGGAAACATGTCGAAAAGTATTTCTAACACTTATAGTGAAAATAACTCTAAGTGTTAGGTTTTTAGAAAAATTTCGCCAGAGTTTCCTCTGTAACTGGAGGTGGCCACGCTTTTAAGCGTATCATTTTCTTTTATAAATCAAACCAACATTCTTCTTATTCAATCAAAACAATGTTCAATGCATCAAACTAGTTAAACATGTAATTCGCAAGAATCTCATGAACTTGTAGTTGTTCCAACACTATGACGTAAATCCCCATGCTTTTAGCGGATCTTTATATAAAGCAATCCGATTTCGTAAAAACCTCGTTTTTAAAGAAATTCCATCTTTACAACTTCTAGTCATCTTTTTCAAAAGTAGTTATTTTGTCGAAGGTGTGTGCTACACAAGTGTTTACACACTTGTGTGTTCTAAAAATCATTCGTGTTAGTGTAAGATCCGTCTTTAGAAAACATAATTTCTTTGATACTTGGTTCTTTGAAAGTACCACTTGTAGATACGTAGATCTACTAGTTTTAAACACTATTTTACAAGCAAAATCGCTTTTACACAAGTTCATGATTCGTGTGTGGTAGAGTTTCATCCTTTAACCCTTGTTACTTCCAAAACAACCTTATGTCATGATCCATGATCATGACCAACCCGGGTTAAATGATGATCCGAGCTACCACAACATAGATCGGGTCTAAATAATCACACAAATCAATTACTACAAGATTTACACAACATATGAGCTTTTAACCATCACTTTTAGTGTTTTTAGTAGACTTTTATGCTTCATCTTGTATGTTTGCGACTTTTAACCGTTACATATCATATTAACCACTTCAAAATAGTTTGAGAAGGTGATTATAGCAACTTACTACTAGCTCGAGGCTAGGGAAGAATCTAAGCGAAAAATGAGTGGATAAAAGCAATGTAGTGAGGTCCTTCGCCTTCCGAATGCACCAAGGTTCCTTATACGTGATCCTTAACGCTTGTATGAACTTGGAATGTGAAGATCAAAGCTCTAAAAATTGATGGGTGCAAGGGGGTGTTCGGCCGTGAGTTCTTGAGGGAGGGAGAGAGTGTGTGTGAGTTGGGTTGTGAGATGGAAATGTTATGTTGTGCTAATCTTGCAACTTATAGACAATTCTTATGATAATTATCCAATGGATCATATGCTATCTAGATATTAAACATGTTAGATTATAATAATCATCAAAGGACAAGGGTGTCCCCCTTCTTGGGGACGGTTTGTAAAAAGGGGGGGGGGTAGTAGTTCGATTTCAACCAAAGGTTAAGTATATAGTTAGGTTAATCTAGTTAAGTTAAGTGATTAACCCGGTTAGTAGTGTGTTGTGCTTTACAGTGGGTGTTAGGGTATTCAGGGACCCTAACTGGCTCAGAAAAAGATAAATAATGTAAATGTTAATATTTTCATGTTCCGGATAAAGTCCGATTGTTCGGTTGGATAGTAATCCGTTAAAGCGTTAAACAAGCTTTAAAGTGTCGTTATAATTATTTTTAGTGACACAACTTATTCCTCCAAAGTGTCAGGAATATTTTCTCATGTTTTGGCACTTTATTAGTTAGCTAAAAGCTGGATTGTTTATTAAAGGGCTGAGTTTTTGTGCTTAGAGTATGTTTTAGGCACATCCAGTCATTGTAACTTATTCCTAGAGACGCAGTTCTACAACCCTTGTATCCCTACACTCACCACTAGTGTAGTAAAATATTTCTGGCTCTTACAGGCCTTAGAGGCAGTGCCTGCCTGGTGCTAGTTATGACAGCACGTTTAATAGGTTATCCGTTCATTGTGCTACTGTGTGTTTGGTGCATCAAGGTTGTTACAAAGGTGCTGTAAGCAAAACATGGAGTGTCAGCAAGTAAAGTATGATGCAAGTAAGTACATGTATCAGCATTCAAGTAGCAGTTTATCCACAATTTCAAGTAAGCACAGTAATTAAGCAGTAATTAATTATTAATTAAGTCGTACGGATACCTGGTTTAGTGAGGGTTGTCACATAGCCCACCTCACGGTAATGTTTAAGTCACCTAAGACACATTACAATATGTTTGGACATTTCCATGTGCGTTTGCTAATGCTTTCTGTGAATGATGTTGCTTGTACAGGTTGTACTTACAAGCAGTTGCTTGACTGCAAGCCTCTGAACTTTGATGGCACTGGAGGTGCTGTAGCTTTCGTAAGATGGGCTGAGAAGAAAGATTTTATGCTGCGAATGAGTAAGTGTGCGCCAGAGCATCAAGTCACTTACATTTCTGGATTATTTCTCGATGGAGCCCTGTCGTGGTGGAACCTTCAGGTTCAGACTCTAGGTGAGGCTGCAACATATGCTATGACTTGGGATGAGCTGAAAGAGCTGATGCGCAAGAAGTATTGTTCAAGGGCTGAGATTCAGAAGTTGGAAACCGAGTTTTGGAATCTGAAAATGGATGGTCTTAAGATAGCTGAGTACATGTAGAGATTCCATGATTTGTCTCGTGTTGTCCCCTACATGGTAGAACCAGAGTTCAAGCGAGTTGAACGTTTCATTTGGGGATTGGCACCCCAAATACTGAGCATGGTGACTACTTCTAAGCCTCCAATGATTACTGAAGCCATTGATTTGAGTGTGGCTTTGATTGAAGAAGCAATCAGATTGCGCAAGTTTTCAATCTCCGTGCAGAAGAAGAAAGTGACTCATGTCGAGTCGTCTGGAGAGAACAAAAGGAAGTTCTCGAATTTCAAGAAGGGTACCCAAGGAAACAACAGTGGTACTAACAAGCGTAGAGATGCTAACCCACCAGCCGAGGCCAGGACTGGTGCTGCAAGTTCAGAGAACAAGGGGAAGGGATATATGGGCACCCTGCCCAAATGTGATGTATGTCAGTTCCATCATGCCGGCCAGTGTAGGTTTAGGAAATGTGAATCCTGTGGAAAGAATGGTCATTCGAAGGAAACGTGCTGGGTTGGTAATGGCCATGGGAATAGTGGTCAGAAAGGAAATGGCAATGGCAATGGTAACCGTGGTGGAAACAGATATGGGAATAGAAACCAAGGTGGAAACAATAATCAAGGAGGTAATGGAAATCGTGGTGGATCTGGAAATCAAGCTGGTAATGGAAACCGTGGAGCGAACAACAACTAGGGCAGAAATGGGAATGGAAATGGTCACGGCCAAGGTTGCTTTGGCTGTGGTGATGTAGGGCACTTCAAGCGGGATTGCCTGAAGAACAATCAAGCCCAAGGAAGAGTTTTCAACATTGGAGCTAGGGAAGCTCGTCAGGATCCAAACGTAGTCACTGGTACATTCCCTATCAACCAACATTTTGCATCTGTGCTATTTGATACTGGTGCCGACTATAGCTTCGTATCTCTAGAGTTTAAGGATATACTTGGGTTAGTTGCCAATAAGTTAGATATCCTGTATTCTATAGAACTAGCTAATGGAAAGCTAGTAGAAGCAAACGAAGTAATTAGAGGCTGTGTGATAGAGCTTGGAGAGTGTGAGTTTACGCTTAATCTGCTGCCAGTTGAGTTGGGAAGTTTCGACGTAGTAGTTTGAATGGATTGGTTGTCGAGTAACCGAGCTGAGATCGTATGCCATGAAAAGATTATCCGCATCCCGATGACGAATGAAGAGACGATCGTGATTCATGGGAAGAAGCATGATACGCCTCTACGGATTATCAGTTGTTTGAAGGCCCGAAAGTTTTTGCGGAAAGGATGCGTTGCCTTCTTGGCTCAAGTTGTTGATAAAGAAGCCGAAGAACCGAAGCTCGAAGATATCCCTGTGGTAAGGGAATATCCTGAAGTTTTCCCCGAAGACTTGCCAAGATTACCTCCTCAACGACAAGTAGAATTCCATATTGACTTGGTTCCAGGCGTCGCGCCTGTAGCCAAAGCACCTTATCGACTTGCGCCCTCTAAGATGCAAGAGTTGTCGACACAGCTTCAGGAGCTACTGGACAAGGGATTCATTAGACCAAGCTTCTCGCCTTGGGGAGCTCCAATACTGTTTGTCAAGAAGAAGGACGGTAGTTTTCGTATGTGCATCGACTACCGAGAGTTGAACATGTTAACCATCAAGAATCGGTATCCTTTGCCGAGGATTGATGATTTATTCGATCAACTTCAGGGTTCGAGTTACTACTCCAAGATCGATCTTCGATCAGGTTATCACCAGCTGCGGATTCAAGAAGAGAGTATACCAAAGACTGCCTTTAGAACTCGTTATGGACATTACGAGTTTCTAGTGATGCCGTTTGGTTTGACAAACGTGCCAGCAGTATTCATGGATTTGATGAACTGAGTTTGCAAGCCATATCTCGATAAATTCGTGATTGTATTTATCGATGATATTTTGATCTATTCGCAGACAAAAGAATAGCATGAGCAACACCTTAGAGCCATCTTAGAGCTACTCAAGAAGGAGAAACTGTATGCTAAGTTCTCGAAGTGCGAGTTCTGGTTGCGTGAGGTACAGTTTCTTGGTCACGTGGTAAACAAAGATGGAATCCATGTGGATCCCACCAAGATCGAGGCGATTAAGAATTGGGAAACTCCGAAGACGCCAACCGAGATCCAACAGTTTTTGGGTTTAGCAGGGTATTATCGCAGATTCATTGAGGATTTTTCTAAAATCGCTCAACCACTGACCTCCTTTACTCTAAAGGATAAGAAGTATGAATGGGGAGATAAACAAGAAGAAGCTTTTCAGCTGCTCAAGAATAAGCTTTGCGATGCACCTATTTTATCCCTACCCGAAGGCACCGACAACTTCGTGGTATACTGTGATGCCTCGCGCTAGGGATTGGGCTGTGTGCTAATGCAGCGACAAAAGGTTATCGCTTATGCTTCGCGCAAATTAAAGGTTCATGAGAAGAACTACACCATGCATGATTTGGAGTTAGGCGCAGTGGTGTTTGCTTTGAAGATTTGGCGGCATTATCTGTATGGTACACGCTGTACGATCTTTACGGATCACAAGAGCCTTCAACACATATTCGATCAGAAAGAGCTTAACATGAGACAGCGACGTTGGGTAGAGCTGTTAAATGATTATGATTGCGAAATCAAATACCATCCAGGGAAGGCGAATGTGGTGGCAGACGCCTTGAGTCGCAAAGAAAGAATCAAGCCCATAAGGGTTAGGGCTTTGGAGATGATTGTACAAACAGATCCCTCGTTGCGTATTCGTGCTGCACAGAGAGAAGCTCTTAAGAAAGAGAATCTTAAGGCTGAATATCTCCGTGGGATGGAGAAAAGATTGGTACCCAATGAGGAAGGAACTTTGTATTTTATGGGACGAATTTGGGTTCCGCTTTTTGGTGGTCTTAGAGATGTTATTTTCGATGAAGCTCATAAATCAAGGTACTCGATCCACCCAGGATCAGACAAGATGTACCAAGATTTGAAGGATTATTATTAGTGGCCAAGACTTAAGGGCGATGTGGCTACTTGCGTTGGGAAGTGTTTGACTTGTGCCAAGGTGAAGGCCGAGTATCAGAAGCCTTCAGGACTTCTGCAACAGCCTGAGTTACCCATGTGGAAATGGGAACAGATCTCAATGGATTTCGTAACGAAGTTGCCGAGAACACCCAGAGGTCATGATACGATTTGGGTAATCGTAGACCGATTGACAAAGTCTGCGCACTTCCTGCCAATCAGAGAAAAGGATAACATAGGTAAGCTAGCTGAGCTGTACCTAAGGGAGATAGTCGCACGTCATGGAGTGCCTATCTTGATTATTTCAGATAGAGATGGAAGATTTGTGTCAAGGATTTGGCAGTCCTTTCAAGAAGCGTTTGGTTCTCAGCTGAATCTGAGTACTGCTTTTCATCCACAGACGGACGATCAAAGTGAGAGAACGATTCAAACGCTAGAAGATATGCTATGTGCTTGTGTAATGAACTTGGGTGGCAGTTGGGACACTCACCTACCTTTGGTTGAGTTTTCCTATAACAACAGCTACCATACAAGCATTCAAGCTGCACCGTTCGAGGCTCTCTACGGACGCAAGTATCGATCACCATTATGCTGGGCAGATGCAGGTGATAGATAGCTGGTTGGTCCCGAACTGGTCCAAGAGACGACTGATAAGATTATGCAGATCTGAGAGCGCATCAAGGTGGCTCGTGATCGACAAAAGAGCTATGCGGACCAAAGACGAAAACCTTTGGAATTTGAAGTGGGTGATATGGTTTTGTTAAAAGTTTCACCTTGGAAAGGTGTGGCATGCTTTGGGAAGCGTGGTAAGTTAAACCCATGATTTATCGGACCGTTTAGAATCCTGGAAAGGGTTGGTTCGGTAGCATACAAGTTGGAGCTACCAGCAGAACTTAATGGTGTTCATGATACATTTCATGTATCTAATCTAAAGAAAAGTCCAACTCAAGAAACAGTGGTCATCCCTGCTGATGAAGTTCACATTGACGACACACTCCACTTTACCGAAGAACCCGTTGAGGTTACTGATTGGAAGGTTAACAAGACTTGGAGGAGTAGTGTTAAACTTGTCAAGGTTCGATGGAACGCACTAAAAGCTTGAAAAAGGCTCTGCGATTTTTATTGATGATCGAACAATAATATAATGTGCCCTTTATATAAGGATCAATTACAAAGAAACCCTAAAACCTATTTTAGAAGATGATACAGAACTATTTTAATAAATATACATAATATTATGTTTAATATTATTGGCTAAGACTCCCTCGCAGTTCGAGCGGGCGTAGGACAGACGCTCAAACTGGAATGAAAAGATTGAAACAGCTGCCGTGAAATCCCTTTAGTAAAAATATCAGCATATTGCAATGAAGACGGGACATGAAGAACCCGTATATGGCCAACCCGCACTTTTTCCATACAAAATGTATGTTGATCTCAATATGCTTCGTTCGTTGATGTTGGACGGGGTTATCTAAAAGTTAAACAGCGGACACATTATCGCAGTAAACTACCGAAACATGCCGAAGTGGAAGATGCAACTCCAGAAGTAAATTGCAAATCCAAGTAGCTTCAACCACAGCATTTGCAACTCCACAGTACTCGGCCTCAGCACTAGAACGTGAAATAGTGGGTTGCCGTTTAGACGACCAAGAAATTAAATTATCACCAAGGAACACACAGTACCCACTTGTAGACCGTCGTGAGTCATGACACCCGCCCCAATCTGTCACACCCTGGCTTTGCGGAAGCGTGGTTAATTTTGGTGTGACTTCTTAATACCATAGCTTAACCATAACAAAGCTATATGAAATAAAATCATGCAAGATCATCCATTTGATTAAGTTTTAAAACTAGAGTAACACAACATTGTCTTAGAGACTCACAACCTCATAACATAAAACATTGTCTTGAACAACATAAACACCGACATGAAATAAACGCAGTTTAAGATTTGTGACTTGTCCAGGAAAGAGTCACATTTCCAAAACTGGGATGACCTTGGAACCCTTATGCAGCGGGAAAACATAACATACCGCGCCAGATCTTTAATTTCCTGAAATACATGTAAGTTGAAAAATCAACAATAATGTTGAGCGAGTTCATGTGTAAGTGAGTAAGTAAACCATTGTGAGTATAAAAATAGTCTTGGTATGTAGCAAATAAGGAAAAAGAGATCACCAATGGTTTGCAAGGCCATTGATATATGTGAAGTGCAAGTAGGAAGACTCAAACCTAGCAGATTTAGCGTTGGGTACAAAGTCACTCCAAGGTCCGTTCTGTTGGACCTCTCTGAGGTCCGTTCTGTTGGGCCTAGAGTTGGGCTCGCTACACCCAGATAGATCTACCGCTTACGTCCCTCGGTCCTACAATGAGGATTAATGGCCTCCAGTTTCTGCCTACCCACTCACATGATCTAAGTAGTAAACCTCCTTACGCTAACCATACCATGTATAAAGTACTTGTAATCAAAGTAACATGTATTTCACCCCCGTAGTTAGAAAACTGAAAACAGTTAAGAGAAAAGGGGGACATGAACTCACAGTGGTGCGTCTCTACCAAGTATGCCTCCAAATCAAGTAGCTGAGTGACGACCTACACGTACTAACTCTATTAGACGGACGGCCGTGCCTTAGCTTTATGGTTTAAGTTTTGGGAAATAGTTAGGCAACTATTTCGTGTTTATATTTTTGTATACTTGGTAGTCATTTTCCTTCCCAAGGATGGGGGATTTAATACATGTGTGTTCGTATAATTTCGGAATATATTATTAAGTCTCACTTAAAATATATTTTATTTCCAACTTCAAAATATAAATATTCTTCCCAAAAATATTATATTTTAATACATGTGATTTTCCCAAAATAATACTTAGTAATATTATATTTACTCTAAAAATAATATTTACGTAGTTCACAAAATAATCATAAACACTTATACAAGTGATGTTGTGAAAAATATATACTAAATACATTTATGTATCACGTTTTATTTTGTGAAATCCCACCTCCGATGTTTTGTAAATATAGTCGTGGCGAAACTTACATTTTGAAAACAAGTCAAAATGTCTTTCTAACACTTATAGTGAAAATATTTCTAAGTGTTAGGTTTTTGGAAAAATTTCGCCAGAGTTTCCTCTGAAACTGGAGGTGGCCACGCTTTCAAGCGTATCATTTTCTTTTACAAATCAACCAACAATCTTCTCATTCAACCAAAACAATGTTCAAATCACAACTAGTCAAAATATGTATATAAATCGCATAAACTTCATGAACTTGTGGTTTATCCAAACTGTGAAGTAAATCTCATTACTTTTAGCGGATCTTTATATAAAACTATCCGATTGTGTAAAAACCTCGTTTTTATGGAAGTTCCGTTTTTACAACTTCTCGTCATCTTTTTCAAAAATAGTTATTTTGTCGAAACTTTGTGTTACACGAGTGTTTACACACTTGTGTGTTCTAAAAACCATTCTTGTTAGGGTAAGATCCATTTTTAGAAAGCATGGTTTCTTTAACGCGTGGTCCTTTGAAAATACCACTTGCAGATACGTAGATCTGCTAGTTTTAAACACTATTCCGCAAGTAAAACATTTTTACACAAGTTCATGGTTCGCGTGTGGTAGAGTTTCACCCTTTAACCCTTGTTCTATTCAAAACAACCTTATGTCATGATTCGTGTTTATGACCAAACCGGGTTAAGTGATGATCCGAGCTACCACAACATAGATCGGGTCTAAATAATCACAAATTTCAATTACTACAACATTTACACAACTAGTGAGCTTTTATCCAACACTTATAGCATTTTTAGTAGACTTTAAAGTATCATCTTGTAAGATTTCGAGGTTTTAACCGTTATAAATCGTATTAACCACTTTAGACTAGTTCAAGAAGGTGATTTAAGTAACATACCACTAGCTCGAGGCTAGGGAAGAATCTAGACGAAAAATGCGCGGATAAAAGCAAGATAAAGAGGTCCTTCAAACTCCGAGTGCACCAAGCCTCCTAATATGTGATCCTTGAAGCTTGAATGATCTTGGAATGTGATGATCAAACTCGAAAAAAGTGATGGGTGTGAAGGGGATCTCGGCCGAGAGCTCTAGAGGGAGAGAGGAGAGTTTTTGGTGGAGAGTTGTGAATGTTATGATCATATGGTTCTAATCTTGGTCTTATAGACAATTAGGATAGTATTAACCAATGGTTCTTGTGCTACTTAGATATTAGGCAAGAGGATTATAATAATCAAGTGTAGTACAAGGTGTCTCCCCCTCTAGTTGGGGACGGTTAGAGAGGGGGGGGGGGGGTCTTGGTTCGATTCCAACTAGTTAGTTAGGTATTAGTTAGGTTAAACCAAGTTAGTTAAGTAGTTAACTTAGTTAGTTGTGTGTCGTGTGTTATGACGGGTGTTAGGGTATTCAGGGACCCTAACTGGCTCAGAAAAAGATAAATAATGAAAATAACAATATTTTCATGTTTCGGGTATAGTCCGGTTGTTCGGTTGGATAGTAATCCGTTAAAGTGCTTAACAAAGCTTAAAGTGTCGTTAATACCCTTTTTAGTGACACAACTCATTTCTGTCACTTTGGAAAGTGTCTAGTAATATTTTTCTCATGTTTTGGCACTTTATTAGTTAGCTAAAAGCTGAATTATTGTGTAAAGTGCTGAGTTTTGTACTTAGAGTACGTTTTAGGCACATCCAGTCATTGTAACTTATTCCTAGAGACGCAGTTCTACAACCCTTGTATCCCTACACTCACCACTAGTGTAGCAAAATATTTCAGGCTCTTACAGGCCTTAGAGGCAGTGTTTGCCTGATGCTGGCTTTATCAGCATGTTCAATAGGTTATCCGTTATAGTGCTACTGTGCTTTTTGTGCATCATGTTTGTCACTAAGGTTCAGTCATGTAAATAATGTAGTGACAGCAAGTAAAGTATGATGCAGGTAAGTACATGTATCAGTGTTCAAGTAGCAGTTTATTCACAAGTTCAAGCAAGCACAGTAATTAAGCAGTAATTAGTTATTAATTAAGTTGTACGGATACCTGGTTTAGTGAGGGTTGTCACACAATCTGCATCAGAATAGGCGACCAAAGAATGCGATGTAGACTTGGTTAGTCGAATCCCATAAGTAACCGTCCCCTGTATGGGATCCCGTGGTCCGTGCATAAAAAGACAAACTTGTTGAACCGCATATGAGATATCTGGGCGAGTAAAAGTGAGATACTGAAGAGCACCGGCAAGGCTACGATACAACGTAGGATCGTGAAATATTGGACCATCAGACGCACTTAGTTTTGACGAAAGATCAACTGGTGTAGCGCATGGTTTACACTCCGTCATGTGAGCTCGCAAGATAATATCCTTGGCATACTGAGCCTGGTCTAAAAATAAACCTTTAGCATCCCGAGTAACCTTGATGCCCAAAAAATGATCGAGATGACCCAGGTCGGTCATTGCCGATTCCGGGAAAGTGTTGAAATAATATGGTTGAGCAATGAAGTGGAGGATGCCGTAAGAACAATGTCATCCACATACAAAATCAAGTAGCATGTTTGATCCCCGTGTTTGTAAATGAATAGCGAATTATCGCATGTGCTACTACGAAACCCATGAGCTAGAAGAAAATTTACGAACCGTATATACCATGCTCTCGGTGCCTGTTTAAGTCCATAAAGGGACTTCTTCAATCTGCAAACATAGTTATGATACCGCCTATCAACAAACCAGGGCGGTTGATGCATAAAGACTGTCTCGTTCAAATGGCCGTGTAAAAAGGCGTTCTTGACATCCAGTTAAAAGACCGGTTGATGATACAGAACACATTTTTTCCACCTTTTGGGCCGTCCTTTTTACAAACAATACAGACGACCACTCCCAGTTAAAAGACCTCACCGCACCATTACAAACATTGATACGCTGAGCAATAGAGCAATGCTTCGAACGTTCAATGTTGTAGAGATTCGCGAATAAAGCTTTGAGGGGAGAGTGGCTAAACCAAGCATCAGACCAAAAGGATGAGACAGAGGAGTCGCTCACTTGTTTCCTCAAAACAGTGTTGATGTCATAACCAGCCTCCAAAATATCACGAGAGACCGAGTTGATGGAGGTCCAATGGTCGGATCTGGAAGGTTTGAAGAGATCTTTAGTAGAAGAGAAAGAAACATTGTAAATGTGTCGGGTCGCCGTGGCCCAAAGGGCATCTGCCTCATGAAAGGCTCTCCACTTTCATTTCAAAAGGAGGGCATGATTCAGATTGTGTAAACTTCCGACGCCCAATCCCCCTTTAGACTTAGGCAGAAGAACATAGGCCCATTTAATCGAACTGATTTTGTTATTAGTCATATTTCCACTGTGACAACTGTCAAAATTCCAAGTATCCGTACAACTATTAAACAATGATTAGTGCTTAATGACTGTGCTGAATTAAAATTAATGACTTGAATTTCTTGCTGATTATTGCTATGATACAAACATGTGCATCACATATTGCGTAATGTCATATCATTATTGCATGAGAACTTTATTGACTCAAATGATGCACGAAACACAGTTAGCACAGTTATCAGATAAATCAGAAAAATACTGACAGAGTTCAGTACATAGACAGACAATGTGTTGAGACACAGAATGGGCCTGAAACCAAGTATTACACTAGTATATAGTGCAGGAAAGTAAGGATCACAAAACTGCATTCCTAGAGATAGTTTAAGTGCCGAAAAGTGCCTAAAACTCACACAAACTGCAGAATTCGGCAGAAAATCAGCAAATTCAGCATTTAATTAATCAATATCATGCAGAAATATGGTTAAATGGTCCTGAATGCTTCCCTAAGTGTCGGGAATTAAAACTGTCACAAAAGGTAACATAAAGCGCACTAAACTGCATAATTTAGCACCATAACGAATCGGTAGTCAATCGGACACTACCTGAAACACCAAATTTTCACTAGAAGCACTGTTTTAACATTACCAAGCTAGTTATGGTCCCCGAACATCATAAGACACTAAATAAATATCTAATAACTAAACACCTAACTATATACTTAATTTTCAACTATGAACTAATCATATGGTTAAACCCTAGTCTACTACCCCCCCCCCACCTATGGGACGGCCCAACATGGCCCCCACCATGAGATTTTCTTTCAATATAATATTTGACCTTGTTTCCTCTTTAATGACATATTACACAATGGAAGATCACTTGTAAATGGTTATAAATATAACATACTAGTAACATAACTTCATTTCATCATTCACTCATTCAACACCACTTCTTTCTCTTCTCTCCTTCTTGACTTCGGCCGTAACCAACACCACCATCATCACCATCATTCAATCATCCTCCATACATTCCAAGCTTATAAAAGAGTGTTAGAAGGTGCATAAGGAAGTTAGGAGCATTCAGAAGTTCAAGGACCTTCTCTATTTGCTTTTATCCACCTCTTTTCTTCTCTTGATCATCCCTAGCCTTGAGCTAGTGGTAAGAACACTAATCTTTCCATTTTACATCTTATGTAAGTGGTTAAAGAATGATACATGATGATAAACTTAAAGAACACTAAGAATCAAATGAATGAAACTTGAACATAAGCTTAAATCATGAAGAAATCATGTTGTTTATGTGTTGATTTACTTGTTGATAGTTGATTTCTTATGTAAATGATGTAGATCATCATATATCTTGCTAGATCATGATTAAAAACATAATCTAGCAAGATGAGAGGATGGAAATGTTAAAGATTAATAGTTCATCCTCTTGAAAAACATGAACTTGAAAGAATATCTTGTTTTCTTATAAAATGATGATTAAAGTGAGTTGTAAGTCTTGTAAATCTAAGATTTCAAGAGTGATTTTTTCAAGAAACCAAATTAAAAATACAAGTTTTACTTAATCTTGGTTCTTAAACAAATAAACCTCATTTTTGGTGGTTAATAAAGTGTAGAAGCACATATGTGACAAGAAAAATCCATGAAGAAACATTTTTAGAAAGTGTGATTATAAGTTGTAAAGATCTAGATTCTTCAAAAATGATGTTTTTAAAGAATCAACCACACTTTAAAGGGTAACAAGACTTACTAAATACACTAGTAAGTTACTACAAATTTTTGTAAATTTTCAAGTTCATGAAGTGGTAGTTTATGCTTGTTGTTGGCAAAATTGGTAAGTGTAGATTGTTTATGGTTGATTGTTGATTGATTGTGTTGATTTACAAAAGAAAATGATATACCTTCAAGGTATGGAAACCTCCATTTTTAGGGGAAACTATGGCAAAAATTTTCTAAAAATTACACACTTAGAAAAATATTTCTAAACAAATATTTACAAGAATATTTTAAACCATGAATTTTTACATAAAGTTTGCCATAAATTTTATTACAAAAATAATAAATATTATAGGATGGTTTTTATAAATAAAAGTGACTAAATATGTATTTAGGAAAATATATATTTAGATGTCACCATGTGTGTGATTATTTGTATATTATGTGTATTAGTTATATTATTTTAGGACTTGAAATAATATAACTCATCAAAATACCAAAATTACAATCCAAAATATTACCAAAATTCCAAGGAATAAATATACAAAGAATACCCAATTTATTGGTGGAACCGAATAAAGGAATATAACTTACAAAATATTCCCGAAATATTATTCGTAAGTATATTTTGGTAAATAATATTTTGGACACCAAGGAAACAAAAATATGATTTTTACAATTATTACAATACATATCATATTTTTGACAAAGAGATTTTTGGAAGAAATATATATTTTCTCAAACAAACATGAAATACATTATTTTTGGGAGAAAATGTATTTTCTTAAGTAAACTTGAAATATATTGTTTTTGGATGAAAAATGAGTTAATATATATTTTCCAAGTTAGACTTGAAAATATATTATTTTTGGAACTTGTATGGAAATTTCAAATATTTTTGCCAAAGGAAAAATTATAAATTATTTTTCTAAGTAATATTCCTTAAAATATATATTTTGGAAATATATATTAATGTAATTTTTACTAGAAATATTATTCCGGAAAAAGTAATACAAAATTAAGTATAAGAATACTTAATGATTACAAGAAAATACGTATTTTTGTATGTATAAATACAAACCAGAATACGACCCCAATACATGGCAAAAATATACAAGTATAAGAATACAAATAAAAATACACCCATCCTTGGGAAGGAAATACATGTATAAATACTTGAAAAGTATCAAGTTAATATATATTGTTTTAACTATTATTCCAAATTTAATAAATATAATTTAAGTTAAAATATTTATTATTTTAACAAATAATTATATAACTTGGAGTAATATCGAAGACATGAAGAAACTTAACTCAAAGACACTAAATAATACTAAGTCAAGGCACGACCCGCTCGTCTAATAGACCTTAGTACGTTGTAGGTAGTCGTGTATATCCGAAGAAGCTTTGAGTTACTGTTGAAGAACGCAAGACTGTGAGTTCATGTCCCCCTTTTCTTTTAACTGTTTTCAGTTTTATAACTTCGGGGGTGAAGTACATGTTACAAACTGTTTACAAACGTTTATATGTGGTATGGTTAGCTAAGGAAGGGTACTGCTAGATCATGTGAGTGGTGGGTATAATGCTTAAGACCATTAATCCTCGCTGTAGGACCGAGGGACATGAGTGATAGATCTATTTGGGTGTAGCGAGCCCCACCCATGTGGACCGGGATTTGGTCCATGAGGTGACTATGTCTTACAGCCGGAAGCCCGGTGCAAAATCTGCAAGGATTGCTGCATCACGTCACACATATTAATGGCCTTGCAAACCATTAATGATATGTTTTCCTTGTTGCTTTCATACCAGGAGTTTACAAACAAACATACATACTTTCACTGATTTCAAAGGTTTATTCGTGCACACAAACAAACACATGAACTCGATCAACTTTTGTTGATGTTTTCAAACTACATGTATTTCAGGGAATTAAAAGTGGATCTGGCAGGCGTTTGGAGGTTCCAAGTTATGTTGAGAATAAAAGATGTCATCCGTTGTTTAAAGGGTTTGGATAGTGTGTCTCATCCTAGATGAGACACGTCTTTCAAAACCTGGTTTTATTTAGAGTCTTTTGTCAAGTCCTTATGGAACTCTAAAACTATTTGCATGGTTTGTATTTGGATTTGGATTTGAAGTTGTGTTTGGTTTTCAAGACAATGTTGTTATGTTTTTTTTAAACTTATTTAATGGATGATCATCTTTAGTTTTATCATATAGTTGTTGTTATGATTGAATGCAATGATATTAAGCAAGTCACACATAATCACACTTCCGCAAAAGTCAGTGTGTGACATCCACCCCACAAGAACTTGCGGCGAATACTTTCTAAGGTTTTCAAGACCTTCTTCGAGGCTTTGAACATAGAGAAAAAGTACAGTGGAAGGCTTCCTAAGACCGATTTCACAAGAGTGAACCGCCCCCAAAGGAAAGATTCTTAGCTTTCCAGTTGCTAAGCTTGTTTTTGAACTTGGCAATCACTGGCTCCCAGTTCTTTTAGTACTTCATATTTGCCGCCTGCGGGAGGCCGAGGTGACTAAAAGGCAGGAAGTCTCTCTTGCACCCCAAAAGTGTGGCGGCCTCGGTGCTCTCGGCATCGGACACCCCCATGTCAATCGGCCTGCTTTTGATAAAGTTAATATGGAGACCCGAAATGATGTAAAAAATCCGAAGGATGCGCTTAAGATTCAGTAAGTTTTGAAGGTTCCAATCTCCCAAAAAGATAATGTCGTCTGCGTATAACGAGTGGGAGATGATAGGGACTGGATTTGGAAGCTTGATGTAGGGCTGTCCAAACTGCTCGACGATCGCTCAAAAAATGCTCGAAAAATGCTCGTTAGATTTCTGCTCAGTTTGTAAATGCGCCACTCGGCTCGGTTCGATTTGAAAACAAGCCAAGCATGAGCAAAGGCCCGCTCGCTCGTCGATTGCTCGAATTATTTTTATTAAATAATTAATATATATATATATATATTATATATTTTAAAGATTTATATATATATATATATATATATTGTTATATAGATAAGTAGCCCAAAAAACTTAAAGCCCAAGAAACATACTAGCCCAACTCAATACCAAAACCTAACCCTAATTCCTAAAACAATCACATAAGCTCGATGCCAGAATCACATATTCACATACCTCGGCACCTCGCTGTTGCTCAACTGAAAAATGGAATCTCGCTACTGTAATTGATGAATTGGGATAAAATCTAGTGAGATATCTGGACAACGTTGATGTATTTTCAGCAGAGGATCCAAATACCTCGCTGCTGCTCAACTGCTCAAGTTCAACTCATACGGAATCTCGCTGCTCAACTGCTCAAGTTCAACTCAACTCAGATTACTTTCAGCAGAGGATCCAAATCAGCAGAGGTACAATCGTTATTGATATGAATGTATTGTTGTATCAGTGAATCATGATGAAATAATGTATGTGTAGTTATAAGTTATCTGCAAAACTAGATAGTTATGAAGAAATTATGATGATCATATCTGTTATTAAACACGTGTAAGTGATGTTAATGTTCTATTGAAAAAGTAAGTTATGTTGATCTGATAATGTAATTTATATTTTGGATGAACTAGATTTGATGTTAAGAAAATCGAGTGTAGCTCTTTCCTTTTTGAACATTTGCGGTGATCTTTTGTTTTAACGATACTTTTGTTATGCTTATGTTCAATTGAGCAAATGTTATGCCTAAATTGTTTAGGCTGAGTATAATACATTATGGATCTAAGCTGCTCTTTTTATGCCTAAATTGTTTAAGCTGAGTATAATACATTATGGATCTAAACTGAGTTTAAGCTAAGTATAATACATCAAACATTTTTAGAATCATGATTTTAGTTATGTATTGTTTTTGTTAGTAAGGTGTTGGACATGTTTTAATTAAGTTAGGATTTGTTTTTGTTGAATGCGGTCTTGTAATAGTCTTAATTTCAGTTTTTTTTTTGTTTTTGTTTTGCTACACATGTTTTAATCTCGGTGTTGAGAAAAACCGAGCGAAAACGATCCGCTCGATTCAAATTCAATCCCAGCACGACCATCACTTTTGTGCTCGGTTTTACAAATTCGATCCGAACAGATCGGATCAGATTGGTTGTAATTCAACCCGAGCACGAGCAGACCGTCGATCGGATCGGCTCATGAACACCCCTAGCTTGATGCCATTAAACATGCCAATTTCGACCGTTGAATTAATAAGCATCGACAAGCCTTCTATAGGAATAATGAAGAGGAAGGGAGAAAGAGGGTCACCTTGCCTAACCCCCTTTCCATATTGAACTCCTCTGTAGGGGCCCCATTTACAAGGACCGAGGTTTTAGCGGACTTGAGATAACCTTTAATCCAACATCGCCATCTAGCCGAAAAACCCATCTTATCCATGACGTTGTCAAGGTAGTTCCAATTGACGGAGTCAAAAGCCTTGGCGAAGTCAACTTTGAACATAAGCATCTTTTTTCCGGACTTTCTAACCCAGTATTGAACAACATTAATGAGAACGTGCCCGTCGAAGATGTTACAGCCTTTGATGTAGGCAGTTTGTTCAGGGCCGATGATGCTTTGAATGACTTTCTGAATTCTGCCGGCCAAGATCTTTCCTATAATCTTAGGCATACATCCGATGAGAATAATGGGCCGATAATTATCAAGCGAAGAAGGATTAGAAGATTTCGGAATAAACGAAGGGTTGCAGCCCTTCGTTATGTTCTTTTTACGACCAAATTCGTTTTCAAATGAGTTTTCCTCGCGTAAAATATGCTACACAGCCTTAATTAATTACAAAAATCCATAAATACATGTATATTCAGAAAGAAAAGTAAAAATATATAAATGAAGTTGATGACGGGGGTAGCCCAAGACTAAATAAAATGACTTAGACACATTAAAGCTCAAAGGGTTAAAAGGTTCAAAGGTTAAAACCCCGGGAGTTAGGACAAAGCAATACGTGAACAGTAAATGGTCACATCTCTGTTTGCTTCACCAACTCTCTCAGCCGCAAAAGTAACACAAGTCCACAGAATACAGTCTTTTATCTGCAGGTCAAAAGGCTTTAACCCCCGAAAGGGTAAGTCCCCCACTGCAAGCATGTTTACTAGTCAACAGCTTCCTCTTTGAGCGATGACTTTCCCTATAAATGTGACACTTCATTAAGTGTGAACAACATTCTCGATAAGCTCTGATTCCAGACGGATCTCTCGTCATTGTTCTCGAGTACTTGTTCAATGCAAGTCACTCTCCATCACATTCAACACACACATTCTTATTGCTCCCACATCCGAGACTGAACACGTTTCAGTGGAGGATCCCGAGCAAACAACAAAATCAAACTAGTGAACCTCTCTCCACATCTTGCAAGCGTGGGGGGACCCCACGACCTGCGTTAGGCAAAATCGAACCCTTCAACCCTTTTGCCTAACCAGCCTCGCTATTAGAACTGGTCTATTATCTATTGCATCAACAAGTTGGCGTCCACCGTGGGGCTACGCCACTAATTTTCTTCAAAAGACCTAGTAGTGTAGCTCCATTCTCTTGAAATCACCATGTCGGAAAGTGAATCTCCGGGAGAGGTGAATCAGGTTCCAAATACCTCTACCCCAAGCACTGGCCAAGCTTATGTGGCTATACCAACGTCTTTCTCGACGTCGAGGAGCACTCCCGAGTTTCTCACTTTCCACACTCTAACTCCATCTAGATCAGGGGTCCCTTCCCCTAATGTCGGTGTCTCTAACACCCCCTCACATGTTGAACTTACCCCTGAAGGGGTTGCCAACAATTTCCTGGAGTTGAGGTCTCTCCTCAACCAATATGTGAGTAGAGAGAGAGACAAGGGAGTGAGGATTCATTTGGACTATGACGAACCAGAACCGACACTATCTCCTGGACCCCCCCATCCCTCCTTTTGCAAACTCACAGCCTTCTGCATCTAGGGATGAGGCTGGTCCCAGTAATCCTCCTCAAAATCCTAACCCATACCTGTACACGAGGCCAAATCCATCAACATTTCCTCTTTTCTCTTCCCAACCAGCTACAGCCGGTGCTCCACTAGGGCACGAGCTGACTTTGGACCAACTCCTACAATCTCCAGCAGCAAGCCTTCCACCCTCAACAACAACTGCATGGGAACAAGCTTTGTCTGTACTCCCCTTGGCACGAAGTGCCGTTATGAGCACTCCTTTGGGAGTTAGTTTCCCGGTTGCACCTGGAAGCCTTCAAGGCTTCAACCTTATGCCCCAGATGATGGCCAACTTCCTGTGGCAACACTTTATTAATCAGGTGTTGGCCACTCAAGGGAACAATAATAACAGCAGCAACATGGGTGCAAGGGTTGAGGAAGATTTGGCCAAGCCTTACAAGCCAAGTAATCTCTCGTGCTTCTCACAACAAATAGTCGATTATGATTTTCAAATGAAAATAAAGATGCCATCCCATATGAAGACGTATGATGGAATTGAGGATCCGGAAGATCACCTTCAGATCTTCACCGGTGCCGCCAGAATCGAGAAATGGTCAAATGCTGAATGCTGCCTCATGTTTATGCAAACTCTCGTTGGTTCAGCCCGGATATGGTTCAACGATTTGCCTGCTAGAAGCGTTTGAAGCTTCGATGACCTAAGTAAAGGGTTTTTGGCCAATTTGTCACAGCAAAGGCGATACGTCAAAGATGCTACAGTAATCTTTCAGATAAAACAAAGGGATGACGAAAGCCTTCGAGAGTTCATTGAAAGGTACAAGAAGGAAGGTCTCACATACGTAGGGGCAGACGAAAAGATGAGAGTGGCCGGTTTTATGAACGCCATTACATCCAAATATCTCACAAGAGATTTCAACAAATCCCTGCCCAAGACCTTGGAAGAAGCTCTTGAAGGGGCTGAAGCCCACATCAGAGGAGAGGAGACCGTAGACATTATAGAGCAAAGAAAAAGGGGATCAAGTTGGCGAGGCAACAGCCCGGCTAGGAAAAGGGGAAGCTTCCATTCCTATGACAGACGCCAAAAGGGTTCAGATCAGCGACGGCCTGAAGGCCAGAACCCTTCCAGCAGGGAAAAAGGCATGAGCTTCACACCCCTCACCAAGACCCCTCAAGAGATTCATGCCACAGAGGAAGTAAAGCAAAGCTTTCGACCTCCAAGACCTTTCCCCAAAAGCAAAAGGAATGAGAATTCCACCCAATTCTGTGAATTTCATGAAGAAAAAGGGCACCATACTAATGATTGCTTTCAATTGAAGAAGTGGATTGAAGAGGCCATCAAATCTGGGGAACTTGCTCACTTGGTAAAGGGGGTAAGGGACAATATGGCCGAAGGAAAGGGCAAGGAAGTTAACATGGTGGATTTTGATGGAAAGGTTCCTCACAAACGATAGAGGTTGGAAGCTTGGGAGCTTCAGTGTGTTTGCTTCCCTCCAACAGAGAAGAACCCACTTTCAAACCCCCTTGTGGTTGAAGCGACTGTGGGTACACTACAAATAAACAAAGCATACATAGACACTAGAGCAGCCACTGAAATCATGTTTGAAAAATTCTTCAACCGTTTGAGCAATGAGGAATGTTCAAAGCTTCAACCCTCAGGAACCTCCATAAAAGGTATTGCAGACATACCCCTCAAGCCTTTAGGACAACTAACCCTTGATGTCCGTTTCAGTGAAGGAAAGATGGAGAGAGTTCAACCACTCACTTTTGTGGTCATCAATATACCTTTAAATTATGACATGATCATAGGAAGGTCGGGGCAATGTGCATTCTACATGGCTGTTTCTGTTGGTCAGGGCACTGTCAAGTTTCCTACCGAGAGGGGAATTGCAACCCTTCAACCTACTCAAGAGGCCTACATGGTTGAAGGAGAAAGTTCTAAGAGTGAAGAAGACAAGCAAAGGCTGCTTATCAACCCTAAGTATCCTGAACAAAGGATAAGGGTTAATCCAAGCCTTTCACAAGAAACTCTCTCGTACCTTGAAAAGCCATTGGTACATTACAGCGAGTGTGACAACCGGAACTTTTGAGGTTAGTAATATCTCGCTTTACAGTCTTGATTCCTTATTACTTGTGATAATATCGTTAAACCTAGACAAACATATGAATTAGTCATCACATTGACCCTTTGGGCTTGGCCTATGACCGCATCCGGTTGGTGAAAGGACTCAGGCCCATTAGCGGACAGTGACCGCTCGGACGCACTATGGATGGGTACTTGTTATTACCGACCCGAACTAGTTGTGATCCAATCATCATAGCCGGCCCAATCAAACTAAATTGGTTGGCATATGATGATGGCCTTATGGTGGCCGGCCCATTAGGGGTTGCGCAACTTTATATTGCTCGACACATTATATTTCCATGAGAGATCCATAACAAACTCAATAAGCAACCCTAGCCTCTCTCTTGATTGCACGGTTTCAGCAGAAAGGACCCCCCTTCGTGAATCCAGCATCGATCGTAGGTTAGCATATTCACATCATGTTCCTTATTATTATTTGATTGCTCTTTAAGTGATGATGTTAGCAAAAGTATGTATGATTGTGACTGATTGTTTTGATTGTGCTTAAATATTCTAAACGCATGATTCTCACATGAATATGGATGATATAATGGGACCGTGATATCATGAACTTGACTTTAAATTGTTGAACAATTAATGTGACCACATGTTAGTCGTGTAACCTGTGATTGCATGATTTAATTGTATCTTGGTTTCATTGTGCATACATAGGTAAATGGCAGCCACGTGATTTTGATTCCTGATTGCCTGAATTCATGTGCATATCTTGATAATAATGTCCAAGATAGTCAAAGGCATTAATTAATTAGTGATGATGATAATGATTAGTTATTGGATATATGAGCAGATTATGTAGTGGCTATGCTAGGGTAACATGATGTTTAGGTTATGTGATTGAATGATGATTATGTCATGATAAGTGGTGGGGATCTTGATGTGATGTCACTCGATAACTTTGTAGTATTGTTGTGGTTATCTTACTGATTTTACAATTTAGTCAATTAACACAATAGCTATAACAACTTGGGCCGAATAGTTGGAATAATTAATAAATTCATTGGGCTTCACACTATTATATGCTATTATATAGGCTCATGTAATTGTGTTGCCTGTTTAGGTTGATCGGTTTGTATGTGATGTTGATTCATGGTACATAATATTGCACAAGTTCATGGTGTTCAACTGTTAGAAGGAGTTGTATAATAATAAGTTACGGTTAATAATGAAGGGATGCATGGGCTTGCATGAAAGTCAGATTTACACGCTAATGAGTGGGCCGGGTATAAAAGGGTATTGTTTGGGGCCTTGAAAATGTATGAGAAAAATACTTGATTAGGTATATGTTGTTTGGGCCGATGTCAAGTGGGCCGTGATTTAGGGGGAGCGGGTTAAGTGTTTGAGCTGGGGTTTTTATGTGGTTTTGATGCAAGATCTTTGTAAACAAAGTGATCATAAGAAATTATGGGTTATTGTTGTTATGTGCATATTCATGTGAATGAGATGTGAAATGTTGATGTGTTATATGTACGTGTAATATGGAAGTACCTAGGGCCGAACACTTGTTATAAATTGTGAGATGATATGTGTTGTATGTGCTTACCACATGTGGAGTGTATACATTGAATAAGTGAATTCTATGTAAACGAAACTGACTATCATTGGAACCATATTAGGGTTTGGGGTGTCCAACGATAAAACAAGTAATTAGTCTTACCGAGCAAATCACAGGTGAGTTCACTGCACTTTTCTAAGCATGCGTCCCGGTGGTTTGGGACATCTGGTAAACATTTCTAAAGGGAATACTGGGTAAACTGTTATTTGGGATGTTGGTTATTGAACACAGAATCGATCCTCTACTGTGTTGCCTGTAAGGCAATGGGGTAACTAGTTGATAGCGCTATTAGGTTTGACACCCTCACACCGGGCCGTAAGGACGGGCGTGATCTAGTTACTTGGACATCATTACCAATGCTTGGTTAGGGGCATTGGGGTTGGGCACACTCCCAGGTTATATTGGGCACACTCCCATGGTATATATTGGACACACTTCCAGTATATAAGACTCTCCTACGTTAATAACAATCCCAAAATGAAACGATGAGTTGACTTAACAGATATCTGGTAACTACACACGTTAACAAAACCTTGAACTCACCAGCGTCGTCTGACACACTTGTCTGCATGCTTGCAGGTCGCTAGAATTCGTGACGTGGACTTGCTATCTGGGAGGGCTGGAGTGGTCATGGATCGAGGCTCTTGGATTAACTTATAAGTGAAATGTTGGTTTTGAACATTTACTATGAAACAATTGTTAAACGATTTACTATATGCTTCCGCTACACAACTCTTTGGGAGTAACCCTATGTTTGATATTTTCTATTGGTAATTCATGACATGTTTTATTTAAATATTTATCATTGGTTCGATGTGATTGGTGGCTCGAACTCTGATGAGTAACACGCCTCGCGGAGTTCCCGCAGGTGGTATTTTGGGGGTGTTACAGTTTGGTATCAGAGCCACTGGTTATAGAGAACTTGGTTTTAAAAACGTTTTTTTTATAAAACCAGACTATAACCGAACAGATCCGAAATCGACCATGACACTCAGCTCCAGATTGCAAGGTTCGTCTTTCTCATTTGTTGCATACATTACATGACTAGTACACATTGTTTATGACGTAATAAACGAACACACACTCGTCACTATAACATGATGGCATGGATTGCTTGCTTACTTTATGATGCGTTGATAGTTTGCCATAGTCCTTGGATCTCTGTGATCTTATTACTTTGACAACCTCCGTTTAACATCTGAGTTTGAGGAACCATTTGACATGAGTTAGGGGGAACTGAGATGAGCATGCAAATCACAATATTATTGTGGGTGCACACATAATAATAATGTGGGGTGCATGTGAGTCCCAGTGAGGCTTAACGAGTTAAAAAGGGGTTCCGCTCTGTTATTTGATCAGTGTGAAACGTAACGAGTCTATAGGAGTCATAGTAGTTATTGCCTCCTACTCGAATGTAACATTTTCACTTCTCTCTGAATCATTACGAATCTCGATACTATCGAGTATTACCTGAACACCCATCTAAACACCTAGCGAACTGTGTAGAACGTTAGGTGCTTGCACGAACATCCCTGAGTTGGATGCCGCACCGTTGAATGATTGGTATATACTCTTCTCACTTATCTTCCTTTACTGGAACCCAACGTATTGACGCCATAGATCTCGGAGTGCGATCACCTCTGCAACACTTTCGTAACATACCGTGTATCACTCAAACAACTTGCAACATCGATGGACCAGGGGAATAGCGTAGTATCGCACCAACCTCAGTAGTAGGACGACCCGAATTACCAGCAACGAACATCAGCAATTTGGCTCCAATTGAATCTTTAACCCTAGACGGCGACTCATAGGAGTCGACCCTTACAAATCAATCGGGACATAAGCGATGACAACAGATTATAGTGTGGCATATGTGACTACCAGCACAATGGACAACACCTTAGGACGTGGCACAGAAATATGAAGAGGTGGACCCTGTTGGTGAAAGATCGTAGGATTCCGT
Organism: Helianthus tuberosus; assembly: GCA_030545235.1. Classification (NCBI taxonomy): domain Eukaryota; kingdom Viridiplantae; phylum Streptophyta; class Magnoliopsida; order Asterales; family Asteraceae; genus Helianthus; species Helianthus tuberosus. Next base: position 100,954,382 of record CM060442.1, read on the forward strand.
TTTAAGCAACGACAGTAGGGGCAACAGTCACGGCAACATCAAGGAACTCGCAATCGTAGCTTTCAGTATGGAAACAAAGGTAACTTCGGCAAGGATGGACTGTTATTAAGTCAAAATGTCAACAACCAAGGGAATGACGACAGTACTGGAAATCCTGGTAACGAAAATAACAACACTGGAAACGATGCTCATGGAAGGGCATATAGGATTGGCGTGAGCAACGCCAGGAGTATAGCAACATGGTAGCTTGGATGAGTTGCTTTGTCTCTGTTCTGTTTGACTTGGATGCTTCTTGAAACCGAACCTGTTGCGGAACCGGCTGATGGCAAGCCAATTGAAACTTCATATGCTCGCTTGGATGCAAACACAACCTTGTAGGACAAGTGTTCGACGTCTACCTTCCTTCTACTATCCTTAAGGGTTACAACGCAGTAGTTAGTGTGAATTGGTTATCCAGGAATCACGCAGATATATCCAGTGAAGAGAAGACTTTGTGTGGAGAATCATTATTTGTTCTAAAGCATCAGAGTAGTGCAAAAGTTAGCGCCATTTCAGCTATGAAGGCCAGAAGTGTCTACGGAGGGATTACTCCATTGTGTTAGCAACCGTTACTAAGGTTAGGGCTGAGGGAAAAGAGGATCGAGGATCCACCAATTGATTGTGATCCCTCTCGGTTTGCTACCCGAGGAACTTTCGGGCTTACTTCCACAACTGTCAGGCAGAATCTCAGTTTAATCTCACGTTAGAAGCAGCCTTGATCACTCGCACTTCACACTGTCTTGCACCAGGAGGGTTGCAAGAACTGTCTAACCAACTTCAGGAACTACCGTGTGGGAGTTTTAGCGATCTAGCTCCTTGTCCTGGGGAGCCCGAGCTCTATTGTGGAATTGAAGGACGAGTCCTTTCGTACGTGTACAGACTACCCCAAGGTGGCAATCATAGACCGTCACCCTCTATCACGCATCGACAACCTGCTTGACCCGCTGCAACGACCAAGCTTCTATTCGGAAACCGACTTAAGATCACACTGTCACTTGATGGAAGATCCAGGAGAGGATGACTTCTAACATGGCGGTACAGGCACTGTACGGCCACTACGAATTTCTGTTCTCGTTGTTTAAAGTTACCCAACACACCAGCAGCCTTAGGGATCACATGAGTAGTGTGTGCCAACCCCATCCTGCAAGATTCGCCAACCGTGTTTATCTGTGATGTTTTGAATCACTTCCAGGAGAAAGGAGCACCATGAACGACACTTGTATTACATCGTAGAGCTTCTAGGGGAGGAGCACCTGCGTGCGAAGTCTACCTAAGTGTGACTTCAGGATTCGGGAAGTACACATTTTTGGTCATATAAACAACGAAGTGGGAATACACGTGGATCTTGCTAATACTCATTTTGGTTAAAAACTGATCGACACCAAAGGTTCCTTCGGGGATGCAGCAACTCCTTGGTTATGCTAGACACTATCACAGATTCATCACAGGATTTTCGAGGATTTCGCAGCTTTAACCTCTTTAACACAGCAGGGTGCTGTGTACTCGTGAGAGACAGGCGGGAGAACGTCATTTCAGCTTTCAAATCCCAACTCTACAATGCACTGAGCATCGTCTTTACCTAAGAGTACGGGTGATCTACTGGTATACATTAAGGGTTCGAATCAGAGTCCCAGCTACACATCGATGCAACACGAGAAAGTGATGGCTTACGTAGTGGAATTACAAGAAGAGTTACACGAGACCCAACCTGCGGTGGAACCCATGGCCTTTGGATTTGAGTTGGAGACATTACTTGGACGGGTACCAAATGCATTACCTAGAGCGATCACAAGGGCCTCCCATGTACCCTGGTTTCGAAAGAGCTAAATCAGTTAATGGCATCACTGGATGGAACTTTTGGATGATTACGACTGTGAACTTGAATGTGCACGAGCTATGCATCTAACTATCGACTCTAACTTACCTGATCAGATTCTCTCTGTCCAAACTGGAGAACTGAAGGAAGAGGATTTTCAAGTTGAACCCATGCGGGGCATGGAGAAGCAGCCTTTGGCAGGTCGGATGATATTTGCTAATCCCAGGAAGGAGAATGGATCTCATTGTACGACAATTTTAGGGAACGTGTGTTGAGCAAAGCACACCGGCTTCAATATTCTAGTCGTCCGGATTTTGATGGGAGATATTAAGATCTATAAATCTTGTACTGGTGATCGGGCATGAAGACCCACCTAGCGATGTAGGTGTATGACGTTTGACTTGGGGAAAGTCAAGGTAGAGTATCAGCAACCGGCAACACCCATATGGAAAATGAGAACAGACTGCCATGGATTTTGTCGCTAGTCTACCTACAGCTAGAAACGAAAATAATATCACTTGGGTGATCGTTAATTGTCCTACGTAACCAGCGCACTTTGTTGCAATCAAGGAACCTGATGAGCTTTCACATATGTGAATGTTTCTCTAAGTGAGGCGGCTTCTAGGCACAAGGTGCCAACTTTGTTACCTCTGATTTTGATCTATATCTGATTTCTGACAAACAACACACAACACCTTTGGCACACGTCTGGATATGGGCATTATCTATCACCATAAGACAAACGATCAGAGTAAACCCACCATCCTGACACTAGAAGACATGATGCGAGCATGTGTGTGATTGACTTTAGTAGGAGATAGAAGGACATTCACCTTTGGTTAAGTTCTACAGCAGCAGTTACCATTTAAGTATTTAGACAGCTCTGTTTGAGGAATTGCGTGGGCAATAATGCCATCTTTGTTGGGCAAACGTGGGTGATAACGTAATCACGGGTCCAGGGATTGTACTTGAAATTCTCGGAAAGATTGCTTAAATCGGAAATTGTCTGACGGCAATGCGTGACCGTCAGAAAAGCTGATAAGCTTAGGAACATTGGGAGTTCGCTATAGGCGAACGTGTCATAATAGAAAGTCTCACCCTGGGAGGGTGCGGTACGCTATAGACGAAGTAGCAAGCTTAGCTTACGATGTGTTGGGACATTCGAATTTCTGGAATGGATCGGTGATGTGGCCTACAAACTAGAGTTACCTGACGAATCGAGTAATGTTCACCATGTCATTTATGTCTCGAACCTAAGAAGTGTTGTTCAATAAAACACTTGTGATGCCCCTATTAGCGCCTAAGGTTAACGACAAGTTACAGTTGTTAAAGTATCTATTGAAAACATGAGCCAGGAAGTCGAGATTCGTAAGCATAGTCGTGTGACAATCGTGAGAGTCTATTGGAACTCAAAACGTGGACCGGAGTTCACGTGGGAACGCAATGATCGGAGTAGGCTCTAGTATCCTCAGTTGCTCAAGCAGTTGTATTAACTTATGATATCATTGGCGAATTTCGGGACGAAATTCTCTTTCAAGTTGGGGATGATGTGGTACCCGCGGAAAATCCACAGTCATCCTGAGCTAACATCTTGTCATTTTGGATTACTTATCAAATTTCGGGACGAAATTTCCTTCAAGTTGGGGATGATGTGACAACCGGAACTTTTGAGGTTAGTAATATCTCGCTTTACAGTCTTGATTCCTTATTACTTGTGATAATATCGTTAAACCTAGACAAACATATGAATTAGTCATCACATTGACCCTTTGGGCTTGGCCTATGACCGCATCCGGTTGGTGAAAGGACTCAGGCCCATTAGCGGACAGTGACCGCTCGGACGCACTATGGATGGGTACTTGTTATTACCGACCCGAACTAGTTGTGATCCAATTATCATAGCCGGCCCAATCAAACTAAATTGGTTGGCATATGATGATGGCCTTATGGTGGCCGGCCCATTAGGGGTTGCGCAACTTTATATTGCTCGACACATTATATTTCCATGAGAGATCCATAACAAACTCAATAAGCAACCCTAGCCTCTCTCTTGATTGCACGGTTTCAGCAGAAAGGACCCCCCTTCGTGAATCCAGCATCGATCGTAGGTTAGCATATTCACATCATGTTCCTTATTATTATTTGATTGCTCTTTAAGTGATGATGTTAGCAAAAGTATGTATGATTGTGACTGATTGTTTTGATTGTGCTTAAATATTCTAAACGCATGATTCTCACATGAATATGGATGATATAATGGGACCGTGATATCATGAACTTGACTTTAAATTGTTGAACAATTAATGTGACCACATGTTAGTCGTGTAACCTGTGATTGCATGATTTAATTGTATCTTGGTTTCATTGTGCATACATAGGTAAATGGCAGCCACGTGATTTTGATTCCTGATTGCCTGAATTCATGTGCATATCTTGATAATAATGTCCAAGATAGTCAAAGGCATTAATTAATTAGTGATGATGATAATGATTAGTTATTGGATATATGAGCAGATTATGTAGTGGCTATGCTAGGGTAACATGATGTTTAGGTTATGTGATTGAATGATGATTATGTCATGATAAGTGGTGGGGATCTTGATGTGATGTCACTCGATAACTTTGTAGTATTGTTGTGGTTATCTTACTGATTTTACAATTTAGTCAATTAACACAATAGCTATAACAACTTGGGCCGAATAGTTGGAATAATTAATAAATTCATTGGGCTTCACACTATTATATGATATTATATAGGCTCATGTAATTGTGTTGCCTGTTTAGGTTGATCGGTTTGTATGTGATGTTGATTCATGGTACATAATATTGCACAAGTTCATGGTGTTCAACTGTTAGAAGGAGTTGTATAATAATAAGTTACGGTTAATAATGAAGGGATGCATGGGCTTGCATGAAAGTCAGATTTACACGCTAATGAGTGGGCCGGGTATAAAAGGGTATTGTTTGGGGCCTTGAAAATGTATGAGAAAAATACTTGATTAGGTATATGTTGTTTGGGCCGATGTCAAGTGGGCCGTGATTTAGGGGGAGCAGGTTAAGTGTTTAAGCTGGGGTTTTTATGTGGTTTTGATGCAAGATCTTTGTAAACAAAGTGATCATAAGAAATTATGGGTTATTGTTGTTATGTGCATATTCATGTGAATGAGATGTGAAATGTTGATGTGTTATATGTACGTGTAATATGGAAGTACCTAGGGCCGAACACTTGTTATAAATTGTGAGATGATATGTGTTGTATGTGCTTACCACATGTGGAGTGTATACATTGAATAAGTGAATTCTATGTAAACGAAACTGACTATCATTGGAACCATATTAGGGTTTGGGGTGTCCAACGATAAAACAAGTAATTAGTCTTACCGAGCAAATCACAGGTGAGTTCACTGCACTTTTCTAAGCATGCGTCCCGGTGGTTTGGGACATCTGGTAAACGTTTCTAAAGGGAATACTGGGTAAACTGTTATTTGGCATGTTGGTTATTGAACACAGAATCGATCCTCTACCGTGTTGCCTGTAAGGCAATGGGGTAACTAGTTGATAGCGCTATTAGGTTTGACACCCTCACACCGGGCCGTAAGGACGGGCGTGATCTAGTTACCTGGACATCATTACCAATGCTTGGTTAGGGGCATTGGGGTTGGGCACACTCCCAGGTTATATTGGGCACACTCCCATGGTATATATTGGACACACTTCCAGTATATAAGACTCTCCTATGTTAATAACAATCCCAAAACGAAACGATGAGTTGACTTAACAGATATCTGGTAACTACACACGTTAACAAAACCTTGAACTCACCAGCGTCGTCTGACACACTTGTCTGCATGCTTGCAGGTCGCTAGAATTCGTGACGTGGACTTGCTATCTGGGAGTGCTGGAGTGGTCATGGATCGAGGCTCTTGGATTAACTTATAAGTGAAACGTTGGTTTTGAACATTTACTATGAAACAATTGTTAAACGATTTACTATATGCTTCCGCTACACAACTCTTTGGGAGTAACCCTATGTTTGATATTTTCTATTGGTAATTCATGACATGTTTTATTTAAATATTTATCATTGGTTCAATGTGATTGGTGGCTCGAACTCTGATGAGTAACACGCCTCGCGGAGTTCCCGCAGGTGGTATTTTGGGGGTTTTACAGCATGCCAAGAGGTTGAAAAGCTTGTATCAGCCGGCATTCTCCAGGAAGTTAAGTATCAATCCTGGGTTGCAAACTCAGTCATGGTTCGAAAGCCCTACAACTCTTGGAGAATGTGCATAGACTTCAAAGACTTAAACAAGGCTTGTACTAAAGATTGTTAACCGTTGCCAGAAATTGATCTCAAGGTTGATTCCCTCACTGGTTACCCTTTCAAGTGTTTCCTCGATGCTTACAAGGGTTACCACCAAATCCTCATGAAGGAAGAAGATGAAGAGAAAACAGCCTTTCACATGGACAAAGGGATCTTTTGCTATCAAAAGATGCCCTTTGGCCTCAAAAACGCGGGTGCCACCTACCAACGCCTAGTTGACAAAGCTTTTGCCAATCAAATTGGCAGAAACATGGAAGCATATGTAGATGCTTTGGTAATCAAAAGCAAAACGGAATACCAAATGCTCGACGACATCCAAGAAATCTTCAAGAACCTAAGGAAGGTCAACATGAAGCTCAACCCCGAAAAATGTTCATTTGGGTTCGAAGAAGGAAAGTTTCTGGGACACATTGTGGGAAAACAAAGTATAAAAGCCAATCCAAACAAGGTGAAAGCTGTTCTTGAAACCAAGCCACCACGAAGCAAAAAGGAGGTAGCAAGCCTAAATGGGAAGCTTGCAGCCCTGTAGCATTTTACCTCAAAATTGGCTGAGAGGTCTTTACCTTTCTTCAAAACGCTCAAAGGGTGCTCTGACAAGAAGATGGACTGATGAGGCTGAAGAAGCCTTCAACCAGATGAAGAAACACCTAGCTTCTCTACCTGACATTGTAGCCCCGGAAACGGGAGAATTGATCTCGATATACCTTTCAGTTGCTGAAGAAACAATAAGTGCGGTCCTCACCATTGAACGAGATAAAGTTCAGGTACCCGTTTATTTCTTCAGCAAAACTCTAAAATTGGCTGAAATCAAGTATCCTCCCCTGGAAAAACTTTCTCTAGCCCTAGTCCAAACAGCTAGAAGGCTTCGAAGGTATTTCTAAGCACACCCCATACAGGTGGTCACCGACCAACCAATAAAAAGTGTGCTTGAAAAACCGGAAAATTCAGGGCGATTAGCCAAGTGGGTTGTTGAACTCGGTGAACATAACATCACCTATGTTCCCAGAAAAGCCATCAAAGCCCAGGTCTTGTCTGATTTCATTGTAGAAGTCTCAAAACAAACAACTGCTGAAGTAAACATAGCTGCCACTGAACCTTCAGACCTTGAAGCCTGGAAGCTTTTCACCGACGGGGCTTCAAGCGTTGAGGGGTCAGGGGCCGGTCTCATTCTAATCAACCAGGAAGGGTTAGAATTCACGTATGCTCTTCGATTTGATTTTCAGACCACCAATAACGAAGCTGAATACGAAGCACTGATAGCTGGTTTAAGGTTAGCCAAGGAAATGAAGGTCCAAAAGCTTGAAGTCTTCATGGACTCGTTGTTGGTGTCAAGCCAAGTGAATGACAGTTATGTTGCAAAGGAACCTAATGTAACATCTGTGCTTGTAATCATTGTGAACAGTTCAATTATCAATAAAACAATGTTATTTGATCCCAATGTTTGTTTGGTTATGTTTTACATTTTTCATGTTTTGACTTTTATTCAATTTCAAACTCTATATCACTTTCTGGAGAGTTATACGCAAACTGGTGCGTAAACGTAATTAGTTTAATGCGACAAATACTCCGGAACATCAACATATACTTACCATACCTTAAATAACCCTTACATAACTTAGAAATAAGTTTTGAAGGCTTTGGTAAGGCAAAAACAAGTTAATTCGCTTACAGGGACTAAACTTGACAAACTGTGAAAGTATGCCAATTTGAACAGTAACGAACATTCCGGAACATGACCATAAGTTAAACATTCCATAAATATCCTCTACATAGCTTAGAAATAGGCTTTGAGGTGTTCGGTGTGCTAAAATAAACTTTTGGGACATTCAGGGACTAAAAGCGTCAAAAAGTGCACAAGTTTACACTTTCGCGCATAACTTACGTTCTGAATACATCCGGACATCCAAAAATTTATGTAAGCACTAAAATATTTTATTTTAGTGTTTAGGCTTGAGAAAAATCCATTCGTCGCGTCATTTGGATCGTTTTTCGCGCTTATGCGCATTCCGTCGTAATTAAGCGAACATCGCGATCGTACGGCCAAACGAACCGACATCTGAGATATTTTTGAGCACATTTTAAGTTCCCTATACTTTAACTTCATTTTAGAGCTTTGAAATGAGGTTAACGGGGCTTAAGCGTGTCAAAAAACGCATCGAAAACCAAGTTTTGAGGTTATAGGGACTGAAACTGTAAATCTACCAAACTAGGTCCGTAAGCAGGGGCCAGATGCAGCAAAACATTTTTTTTCAGCTGTTAACAGCCCTTAACACTCTCCAAAGGCCAAGTGCCAAGTGTCAAACTCTTATGGTGGATGGCAAATGAGTTACCACAACTTTCCAACAAGTGTACGGCTTAGATCGTGCCCCCTTTTCCAAGAAATGATCCTAACGGTGAATCGAAAACTATAAATACCCACCTCAACCCTTCACTTTTCCTCACAAGAATCTGATCTAATGTGCTCTAATTTGAAACCTTTGTTTCATACCTGAGCTATTTAGATCTAGATTAGCATTCGGGGACCCTTCGTAAGTGTTCCTTCGTTCTTTTATTTCTTTTCGAGTCCGAAAGTCAAACTTTGTTTGACTTTCTGCATTGACCAGTTTATGGTCAATGCGAAGTTCATTTGAACTTCGCAACATGATTGTAATCACGATGGTTATAGTCCCTTGTGACTATGCCTACTGATTACCACGTTGTCTAGGGTCGTAAGGGTAAGCGATCTGATAAATCACTTATACCTTCGAACCCGACCCATTTGGTCGATCATTAGGATCCGACCAAACACATTAGGTGACCATAGTATATAGGAAATAACCTTCCGAGGTTATACCTTATGGTCGCTTCGTTTAAGTAGTTGTATGATAGGTAGTTTATATGCCTTAGGTAAATTACCAAAATGCCCTTTTGACTCCAAAATTCACTTTAAGCATATGTAACATAAATTTTGGTATCTAAATTGTTTTGGTAACAATATTAGATATGTTAAGGCATATTTTACTTGTCATAGGACTAGTTAGGCGGTCCGAACGCGTTTCACGCGAGCGACGCGTTAAAGTAGCATAAGCTACCTAAACGGGTCGTAATGGGTCGTAAGCACTTATGTTAGGTTTCATTTAGTATGTAGGCTTTGTTAAACCATATTACATGAGTCTCCATACTCGTTTGGTTTACGAACCCGCATTCTATCCGATCTTCCGATTTAGGTCCGGTATATTAACATAGTTACCTATATTAGGTGCCGTTTGATTCCGTGATCTCTAGCATTGCTTGGTGGTTATCTTAGGACTTCTGAGCAATCTCAAGTGAGTACATAGACCCCTCTTTTACTGTTTTCCAAACTGTTTTGGGGTGAAACACATGTGCCTACTTGTTACTTTCATGCTTTCCTGCTTTCACATCATATACCTGCTATGTTCGTTAGTACGTTATAGTACATGATTTCATTACATTTCATGCTATGTATGCCCATTGTGTGCGTATTTAGTACATTGTTTTACATTACATTTTATGCTATGTATGTCCATTGTGTGCATACTTAGTACATTTGTTATCCATCACATGCTTACATTTTGGTATGATATTTGGGTTGTTTAAATGGGACAATATATTCATTAACATTAGCTACGCCGCTCGTTAGTAGGTAATGGTACCATAGGAATTGAAAACTCTCGTTCCTGAAATCCTAGGTTTGTTTGGATTGGAAGGAATGACCGAATTCGATATACATAACTTAGATAAACCTTTAATTTGTTTAAGGGTTTATCGCCATAGTCGCAAGGCTTGGATGTATGCATTTTCACAATACCACATAGATGTTTATATCAGTATAGCATGCATTTGTTCCACAAAACATAACTTTGATTTAAACCATGTTTTACTTCAATACCTTGTTTTTGGGCATTTTACATATGGTTTAGTTGATATATTTCACTTACCATACATGATATTTTTGGGTACACATTACATGATCTACATTAAACATAAACATTTTGACATTGATATACACATTTAGTGGTTTACATTGGACATAGACATTTCGATATGGTTTACACATTAACACATGACAATTCATTTATACATAAACAATTTACATTGGTGGTTGGTTTGAGTAAGTGATTTGAGTAACGAGGCGTGTGTAATATGATACAAGCATGGTGGATACGCCGCTGGTACTTCCTATATATAAGTGTTTGTATGACATTACATGTCGTAGCGTTACTTAAATCATTTCAATATTTGACATATTACATTTTACATAAACAACTTATTTTCACAAGACATTGATTTACAAAACAACTTATCTTATACAAGCTCATTTTACTTGGTTATTCATTTAACCTTACATTATTCTCTTATTAATACATATCATCGCTTTCTAAATGATTTACAAAACAAAACAATTTACAAGGTTCATGACTGACTGTTACTAAACAACTTTTTTCTTAAACTCAAGTCATGAATCCTATTTTCAGAAAACCTATGTATCTCACAGGCATTTTTATGCTGACGTACCTATTTTCACATGTGTTTTCAGGAGCTATTGCATAGGATGATGATCGTGACACTAGGGTGGACCTGTGCCTTACAGACTAAATGTTGGGATTGAACCCTACCAGAGGAACAGATAATGTAAAGCCAAAACCAGGTCACAACAGTGGATTCATAATAAGCAGCAGTTTACATTAAGCTTTCCCCTTGAAAGTGATCTATAACAACTGATGGTCTTTATCCGCTGTTCAGATACAACTACTGCTGGTCCTTCAACTGCTGATCAAATCCATGAAGTATTCAACAACTGCTGATTATATCTACTGATAGTAAAGCACTGCCCAATCAAGGACTGATCAACCTTGTGGAAAGCACTGACATAAAGAGAGAGCAGCTGTTTGGTGAATTAACTGTGTTATGTATAGTCAGTGGTTAGGTTTAGCAGTGTTTGTGTAAGGACAGTAGATACAGTTTGTTAGGCTGTTAGACGTCGCTTTCATGGTGACGTCAGCTGAGATACTTCAGTGGTTTGGTTTGCCTATAAATGTAACAGTACCCTGTACTGTTACATTTGATTGACTGAGCGGGTTCTTCTCCTCATGTCTAATCCTTTCATCTTGTGTGCAACCAACTTTGGGGCATCAGGCTGAGGGGGAGTTTAGTTTGTAAGCATGTCTGTAATCTTTTGCTTTGATTTGTAATCTTTTGAATCCATGAGAAGCAAATGTTATCAAACTATTTTCTCCTTGATTGTGTTTACAGAGTTTGTATTCATTTCCGCTGCACTTTACATTGTTTCATACTTAGTTAATGTTCAAATCATACAAACAAACACAATCATGAGTGCCTCCGATCCTAACAATTGGTATCAGAGCCTGGACAGTCAAATTCGATCTAACAATCAATTTGACATAACAGTTCGGCTCAAAATTCATTGATACTAAGGTTGGTTGTATTTAGTTGAAAAACTGAGTATCGATTAAATCATGTTCAAAATGGTTATTCAAAAACTCTGTAAATCAACCAAGATGTCATATGACACACAAATTTCACACAACAAGTAAATTCATGCACAAGACACTCATGGTTTCTAGATCTGAAAGCAATATCTGTTAAACCATGAGATTATTTTTATTTTCTAAATTGATTTAAATTGTTGATGTGTAATCTGTGATGTTTTCATTAAATACTAAAGTACAAACCTCAGATTAACAAAACCTATGTTCATAAAAACATTGTTGTTTTGTTAACACAAAAAGAGGGAAATTAAAACTTTAGTCATTCAGATCTTATGTGTTTGGAAACAGGTTGAGATCCTCAAAAGGAACAAATCAACTTTGTCTAAATACACTAAGAAAAACAGGGGTCAACATAGTCCGTATCATATGTAGTGTGAGATTGGTTGAAAAAGTTGTGCAAACATGACCAAGTCTCTCAAAACATTACTGCAAAATGATTTTGGACTAATATTCACAAAAATTCTGAAGTGTGTTTATCTCAAAACTTTTGAATTCAGAAGAAAAGGGAATAACCTTAAAAACACTTAAGAGTCAAAGCTTGGGGTAATAATGGTCAATTAAGCAACTGTTTGTGCTCATTGGTTCAAGAAAGTTCAGGTGACATTAGTGTTCCCAGTGATTGAACTTACAAAAGGACTAGACAAATTTTCAAAATCATCACATAGAAATTAGATCTACAACAGGATCTTCAAAACTCATGTGTCCATGTGTCCTCATGTTTGCAATCAACTGACAAAGAAAATGGTACCAAACAGTGGTCAAAATGTTGTCAAAATATTCTACCACTGCTGTCAAACCACTGACCATTTTCATAAAACTTGAGAATGATATGATTATATTTTCTATTGAAAATACACCAGATCCTTTTTGATACTGTTCTCAGAAAATCCTTTAACCATTTCTTTTTTCAAAGGATTTTCTCGAATAACCAGGATATATTATTCATTTTTTTTGGAATAATATATTTGGAACTTTTGCTTGTTTTTGTTGGCAATAGTTTCAGCTCTTGTCAGGATATAATATCTTATTTTTGGTGGTATTATTGTCCTCATAAATGGGTCAAAAGGAAATGGTACATATGCCAAGATCATGTCATATTCAGTTTTGCCCCAAAATTTTTATCAAAGGTTGATTGCAAACTGTGCTTGAATTACTAGGGTACTCATGTTTTAATTGAATATTAAACGAAAATGAGTTGCCTTAGCAAAAAGTTTTCATCATCTGGGGTACTAAACCACTGTCTTTCAAAATTGACATGTGGCAAAACCTTGAATGAAAATTTTCAAAATTGTTGCTGATACACTTGTCCTCCAGATCTGTACCATTTACCCTAACCACTGTTTTGTTCCAATGTCTGATCTCTAAACACTGTCCACTGCTGAAAGTTAACCACTGATCCTCATTTTCTTGAAAAGCACTGATGTTCAAAATTAGTGTCTTATCCGCTGATATGCTATCCACTGATAGTAAAAATCATCCACTGTCCACAATTTTTTCTGTTGTAACCGCTGATGTTTGATACGTCAATGCCTCTTAAAACAACTGTTCTCCACCTTTCATCCATTTCATCAGTGCTTGACACGTGGTCAGTTTTTAGCCTTCAGATCAAAATAACCGCTGCCACATCAGCGATCACTTTTTCTCTAAATAAAACCCTGCCCTAAACCCCAAACAGGGTTTTACACTGTCGAATTGAATTCCAAAATTCTCTTCTCAAAGCAGTTTCCAACCCTTCTTCTCAAAATCTTCAAAAACGTTCTTCGTTCTTCTCTGCAAAAATGACAAAATCAAAGTCAAAATCAAAATCTAAACCAAAATCACCATCACCTTCCAAAGAGGTCGCTCAAACGGCCGAAGAACCCATCGAGATACCATACAAACAATCTCACAACTATTTGGGTTTACTCACAAAACCCACAAACAACCATACCTTCGATTCCATTCTCGACACCATATCTACATCAAAGTATAAAACTTTGTTGACAGTAGACGCCCCCATATATCTGCAAACCCAGAGAGAATTCTGGAAAAATGCTACTCTTGAAAAACAAGATGATAAAGTAGTAGCCATTAACTCCTCGATACAGGGTACGGCGATTCAAATCACTCCACAATCACTATCAGAAATCTTCAAACTCGATGATCAGAAAGGTAAAGCTTCCTTTGACAAAAACGAGTTAAAAGCTGATTTTCTGAAAAGGGGCTATGCAGAACAGTCAAAGGTAGATACCCTACAAAAGGGTTATTTTCCATCTGCACCCAGATTTTTATTTCACACACTTCTGATGTGTGCTTCGAATAAAACAACATCTTTTAACGAAATACCATTGAAAATTCAATGCCTGGGTTATGCTATTTTGAATAATAAAGACTACAACTACTCCCAGGAGATTTTCAATGACATGGTGAAAAACGTTGAAAGTAAAGCATTTTTGTTGTTTCCAAGGTTTTTGAGTTACTATTTTATACAAAAATTTGATAAGAAAAATGAAAATTCGCTTAAACAAGGTGTCTATTTTCAAATAAAAAGCTTGACACCTGAAACATTCACTAGAATGTTGGCACCAATAAAAACAAAAGCAGGGGTACCTGAGCAGATTTTAGCAGTTACAACTGCTCCTCAAGTATCAGCTGCTGAGCCCACTGCTCCAGGTGATCAAAGCAGCACAACCACTGCTTTGAAACCCACACCTGACCTCACCAAAAAGACCAAAAGAAAAACATCCAGAAAACCCACCAAACCCAAAACAAAGGCAACTCTGGAAGATGAGATCCCAGAGGAAATGCCTGTGACAACACAAAAGTCACCACAAACCACTGCTGCTACTTCCTCACAGCAGTTGGAAGAAAGATCTCAACCCATGCCTGAAACTCCTCCTGCATCCTCACAAAAGGATCAGGTTGTAATCACAGGGACACCAAATTATGAAGCTCTAGATCCACTTGGCTCTATCTTCCACAGTCCTGATCCCAAGGACATGTCTCTTTCAACTCCCATCCCCTCACCAATAATAATGCCACAATCCATGCTACCTTTGTTGCATGCAGCTGCTACAGCTCAGACACAAACCAGTTCCTCTCTGTCACCTGTCACTGAGAGTATACCCCCACAGGTGACTGGGTCTGATGCTACTACTCCTGCTATCCCAACAACAATTGAGGAGGTTACACCCCCTGAGTTACAAGTAACTCTCGGTGGTAGTTCAAGTGGAGCAGCAACTACAACTGATGGATCAACAGATCTTTAGTTGGACAGTTGTTTCATAAGTAAGACTCCCTTGAAGGCAATTTCTTCCATGGAAACTTCGGTAACCACCAGTGAGTTGGATTTAACCACTGGTACCATCAAAGGTTTATCGAGTGCTGAAGAAAGAAGTCCCCAGTACCAAGAACAAGGGGCATCAATGGGTGATTTTTGGGACTCTGTTCCTAAGTCACACATTGATATAACCACTGCTGGTGGGGATTCAGATGATCCTACTAAAGTAGGTGATGATTCAAAATATCAGGAATTGACGAACAGAGTTGAAAAATTAGAAGAATCAGTTTCTGAAATAAAGGAGATGGTGCAAGAGATTTTAAAAGCTCAGAAAGCACAAGCCACTGCTGTTCCTGCTCAAGCACCTGCACAACATGCATTTGCTGCAAATGAGCTTTGGAATATTTTTCAACCCATGCTTGAAAAACAGCAACATATGGCTGATCAAAAGCATGCTATTCAAGTACAAATGCTGACCAACATGGTGGAATCAAGGTTTAAAGACACTCAAGCAGATATCAAGGCTATAAAAGCTAGCATACAAAAGACTGCCCATGGTGGAAAAGTTCCCTCTTCCATTCTCTTCATGGATACACCCCTTGCAGATAATGCCAAAAAGGGGGAGAAAATCAAGTTGAGAAAGAAAGGAATAGAAGATGGGCTCTATATTGAACCTGAAAAAGAAAAAGAAAAAGAAAAGCAGGTCTCAAAACCTGTTAGCCAAACAGCTGATACAGCAGTAGTTACAAAAACTGCTGTCAGTAGCCAAACAGTTGCCATGTCATCAACACACACACCTTCAACACACACCACTCTACCACACACCACTACAACTACTGCTCCACCACCATCATCTACAATCACACCATCACCATTGCCTCCTGTCATAAAACAGAAGACAACAGATGTTACAACATCTGTTGTAATGACAACAGTGATTGAAACACCAGTTGTTTCAACCATTGTTAGTCAATCACCAACCACTGCCACTCACGCTCAAACCACTGAGCCATCCAAAACATCATCAGCCTCTCCTACATTAAAAAGGAGAAGGGTTTTCATTCCTGATGATGACTCACCACCACCATCACCACAATCAAAGACTACCTCACCACTTCCATCCCCTGCTCAAAAGCAGAAGACAACTGCTGACATATCAGCAGTTGTAATGACAACAGATGTTGAGACACCAGTTGTTTCAACAACTGTTAGTCAGTCATCCACCACTGCTCTCACCTTTCCTACATCACAATCAAAGCTCTTCAACAGGAAAAGAAAGCCAATCCCTGCCGATGAGGGTATACATGATCCTAATGCTGCACAACATCCACTGGAACTTGAAGCTATCAAAAATGAGATGAGGCAATTCTATACAGAAGAAGATCCTTCAAAAAGAAGATTCTCCTCACTCATAGGCTACATGCCACCAGATGATATGGATGACTACCTCAAAATCAAGGCAAGGCAAGCTAAACTAAGAGCTAAAGTTGAGAGTGAACGTGAACGTTTAAGCGAAGATGGCATTGCTAAAAGACTGGAGTTCTACTTCACAAAAGTAAAGCAGATAGAAGAGTTTGCACAAGACCTAATCAAAGAAAAGGCTGAACAAAGGAAAAAGTTAAGAAAACAATATCTAGCCTACATCATGAAAGAGAAATTCTATCCTGCTGAAGAACAACAGTTCGAAGAATGGCCAATAGTCGCTCTAAAGCATGAAGCAGAAAGGATTGAAAAAATCAAGAATGATCCTACAAAGAAGAAGAATGCTCCAAACTGGAGCAAATACAAAAAGCTCATTGCTGACCTAACTACTGAGTATAAGAGAAAGAAAAGGGAGCTGGTGGATGCAAAGATTGATACTGCTGAGGCCATATCAAAATGGTCAAAACAGCAGACTGATGAAGCCTATGAAAGGCTAAAGAAAAGAAAGATAACTGTTTCAAGCACTTCAAAGAAGCATGAACAAAGAATGAAGCTTGAACAGCAGATAGAAAACCTCAAAACACTGTTCCGGTCTACTTTTATGACAAACCAAGAGGAAAAAGAACAGTTGACCAGTGAAGAGGTGAAAGAAAAGGAGGTTGAGTACTTCACAGAATCCATCAAGAAAATGGGTCTAAAAGAAGAAAGCTCAGAAAAACTTCAAAACCTTTTTAAAGGGATGTTAACCAAACCTGCATCACTAAACACTTCAACAGACATGACAGACATTGAAAGGCAGGAGCTGATTGAAAAAGAAACTGCAGAAGATATAGCTGCAGCAAATGATGTCATAGAAATGGCTTTCAAAAGAATGTCTGAAAGTCTGCAAGTCTTCTCAAGGCCAATATCTCAAAGCTCATCTTCAAATAAATCTCTCCCAAGAAATCCATTGGGTTTAAAAGTACTAAAGTGGCTCTCTGATCAAAAGACCCACGTATTGACTCTGGTCAGATCCAATGGAGAGGTGAAGTATATATCAAGGAAAGAAGCACTAGGCCTTAGTGTTCAAGATTTGCAGGATCTCCTTGAACTTACACTGTGCCGGGATGAAGATGACACAAGTTCTAAGGAATTTGAAGAAGAATTTAAAAGAAAAGCAAGGGAACTTTTGATGAGTAATAAAGATCCAGAATAATGACAGGTTTTGGAATTATCTGTTCCAGGGGGAGATTGTTGGGATTGAACCCTACCAGAGGAACAGATAATGTAAAGCCAAAACCAGGTCACAACAGTGGATTCATAATAAGCAGCAGTTTACATTAAGCTTTCCCCTTGAAAGTGATCTATAACAACTGATGGTCTTTATCCACTGTTCAGATACAACTACTGCTGGTCCTTCAACTGCTGATCAAATCCATGAAGTATTCAACAACTGCTGATTATATCTACTGATAGTAAAGCACTGCCCAATCAAGGACTGATCAACCTTGAGGAAAGCACTGACATAAAGAGAGAGCAGCTGTTTAGTGAATTAACTGTGTTATGTATAGTCAGTGGTTAGGTTTAGCAGTGTTTGTGTAAGGACAGTAGATACAGTTTGTTAGGCTGTTAGACGTCGCTTTCATGGTGACGTCAGCTGAGATACTTCAGTGGTTTGGTTTGCCTATAAATGTAACAGTACCCTGTACTGTTACATTTGATTGACTGAGCGGGTTCTTCTCCTCATGTCTAATCCTTTCATCATGTGTGCAACCAACTTTGGGGCATCAGGCTGAGGGGGAGTTTAGTTTGTAAGCATGTCTGTAATCTTTTGCTTTGATTTGTAATCTTTTGAATCCATGAGAAGCAAATGTTATCAAACTATTTTCTCCTTGATTGTGTTTACAGAGTTTGTATTCATTTCCGCTGCACTTTACATTGTTTCATACTTAGTTAATGTTCAAATCATACAAACAAACACAATCATGAGTGCCTCCTATCCTAACACTAAAAATGAAGATAGACTAGTTTAATTATGTTATGAACTCTTTGATTCCTGTTTAAAACAATATAACACTCTTGTTTAATAAATAAAATACAACTTTGTATGCCATGGTTGTGAAACAATAATTCTGTTACAACACTCCCCGACGTTTTCCGCCACGTTTTGTATGTTCTACGTGGTCGGGGTGTGACAAAAGAGTTGGTATCAGAGCCAATGGTTATAGGGAATTAGGTTATTAGTAATTCTTTGACCTAGACTATAACCTTTCTAGGACCCTAACACAAGTTATCTTGTGTTTAGATCGTAAAACATGCACATCACCTATCCTTAGGTGATTATCAAAACAAAAACCAAATTTTCCGAAACGATTTTTGAAAAACAATCATCTGTTTTGAATGATTTATTACAAGGTTTTGAACCCTCTATTGTAAGGTTTTGAACCCTCTGTTATATGGTTTTGAACCCTTCCAGTTTGGTTTTTGGCCTTGTGCCTTCAAATTTTCAAAATCTCGTCAAAGTTTTGGGTTCTAAATAGTGTGAACACGTGCAAACTGGAAGAGTGAATGCCTGTATTCTGGGTTTTCTGTCTAGGCAAGCACTTCGTATATATCTCATCAGATGCGAGACCAGTTGTGCTTACCTGGGAATTCTTGGGATGAGTGTTCACTTATAGGCGAGCATGTCTTCGCGATACATTATTTTTGATCCATTTACTTTGATTAGTCACTGTGTGTCGTTTGTTTGCTTGGTAATGTGGACAAATGACCACCATCTTTTCTTTTGTTAATTTTGTTTCATCTCATTCTCTTCATCCAATCATCTCACTCGTTTCCTTTCATGTTTTCCTCTTTTAGAATGCCTCCTCAATGCGAAAACCAGATAGCGACTGCCAAACTGGCAGGAATCATTGCGCAGCAGATGGCTGCTCAATTTCCAAACCTCTTTGCTCAATGGAACCAAGCCAACAACAACAACAATGCTCCATGCAAATACAAGGATTTTAACTCGGCTAAACCACTCAAGTTTAGTGGTTCTGAAGGAGCGACTGGGCTGCTTCAATGGTTTGAGAGCATTGAGAATACTTTCCGTCATGTTCAGTGTCCTGACAATCGCAAGGTCGAGTTTTCTTCGAGTGTGTTTCAGAAGAGGGCTCTCACATGGTGGAACGGGGTTATGAGAGATCGTGGTGCAGAAGTTGCTCTAGCACAGACATGGGCTGAACTTAGAGCTCTTATGATGAGGGAATTTTGTCCTCGTCATGAACAACGAGCTTTGGAGAGAGAGTTCGATGATTTGAAGCAAGATAGTGGTGAGCACAGGGCGTATACTGATAGATTTGAGGAGTTGAGTCTGCTTTGCCCGACTATGGTTACCCCACTCGACAAGGCTATCGAAAGGTACATCGACGGCCTACCTGACTCGGTACAAGACATCATTACTGGTAGTAACCCTACCACACTCCGTCAGGCTATCGAGTTAGCAGCGACATTGACTGAGTCGCAGATTCGGAAGAATAAGTTACACAGGAAGGGTGACAAGGGCAAGAAACAGTCGGCTGACAAGGAAGATAGCAAGAAAGGTCAAAACAAGAATGGAAAGAATCCGGGTTCTTCGAGAGGGTCAAGGAAGCGTAAGGCTTCCCAAAATTTTGCTGTCACTGCCCAAGCTAACCAGGCAGCTCCCAACCAACCCGCACAACCTCCAGCGAAGAAACCCTATTCAGGGAATGCACCTTTGTGCAATAGATGCAACAGTCACCATCAGCCACAACATCAGTGCCGTTTCTGTACTAACTGTGGGAAGTCAGGTCACCTTGCCGATGTTTGTCGATTTGCTCAGAATCGGGCAATTCAGAACCCGGCTCAACAAGTTGCTCAGCCTCCTGCTCAACAACAGGGCCAAGCTGCACGACCACACTACCCACCGGGTGCTTGTTATAACTGTGGGGATCTGACCCACTACCGTAACCAGTGCCCAAGATTGGTGAATGCAAACCAGAATTAGGCTCAGGCTCGAGGGCGAGCTTTTAACTTGAATGCCCAAGAGGCGCAGGCGGACGATAATGTGGTGAACGGTACGTTCTTTATTAATAATCAGCCTGCATCTGTTCTTTTTTATACGGGTGCCGATAAGAGTTTTGTGTCATTGTATTTTGAGCCAATGCTTCGCGTGTCTAGAACGAAACTAGGAAAACCCTTGACAGTAGAAGTTGCTAGTGGTGAACCCATTGTTCTTGATTCTGTTCTTCACAACTGCCAGTTGAACCTTAACGACCATCTTTTTCCTATTGACCTCACGCCAATGCAACTTGGAAGCTTCGACATTATAGTGGGTATGGATTGGTTATCTAAGCATCACGCAGAGATAGTTTGTTTTGAGAAGATTGTTCGTGTGCCGCTTTCGACAGGCGAGATCCTACAGGTTCGTGGTGAGAAGCCTGCCGGTGGTCTCAAACTCATGTCTTGTTTTAAAGCTCGGAAATATCTGCGGAAGAACTATGTGGCCTTCTTAGCACATGTTACAGCAGATAAAGGCAAGGGTAAGTCTATTTCAGATATTCCTGTCGTTCGGGATTATTCTGAAGTTTTCCCTGAAGAGTTACCTGGTCTACCCCCAGCACGCCAAGTCGAGTTCCGCATTGATCTCGTACCTGGTGCAAATCCCATTGCCAGAGCTCCATACCGTCTTGCACCGTCTGAGATGCAAGAGTTGTCTAAGCAGCTTCAGGAACTCTCTGACAAAGGTTTTATCCGTCCTAGCTTTTCACCCTGGGGTGCTCCCGTTCTTTTTGTCAAGAAGAAGGATGGATCTTTTAGGATGTGTATCGATTATCGTGAGCTTAACAAGCTTACCATCAAGAATCGATATCCCCTACCGCGCATAGACGACCTCTTTGATCAGTTACAGGGTGCTTCTTATTTTTCGAAGATTGATCTACGTTCTGGGTATCATCAACTTCGGGTGCATGAAGAAGATATTCCCAAGACAGCGTTCCGTACTCGTTATGGGCATTATGAATTCACAGTCATGCCATTCGGTCTGACTAATGCTCCTGCTGTTTTCATGGACTTAATGAATAGGGCCTGCAAACCTTATTTGGATCAGTTCATCATTGTTTTTATTGACGACATCTTGATTTATTCTAAGACGCGAGCTGATCACGAGCAACATCTTCGTCTTACTCTGGAACTCCTAAAGAAAGAGCAACTTTTCGCCAAATTCTCCAAGTGTGAATTCTGGCTTAAAGAGGTTCAATTCTTAGGACATATTATCAACGAACGAGGCATTCATGTAGATCCCTACAAGATCAGTGCGATTAAGGATTGGGATACGCCTACTACTCCTACTGAAGTTTGTTCTTTTCTTGGTCTAGCGGGTTATTACCGCCGCTTCATTGAAAACTTCTCAAAGATTGCAGTTCCTCTAACTGCTCTAACTCAGAAGAACAAACCCTTTGATTGGGGATTCAAGCAAGAGGAAGCTTTTCAACACTTGAAGCAGAAACTTTGTGACGCGCCTGTTCTAACTTTGCCTGAGGGCAATGATGATTTCGTCGTTTATTGCGATGCATCTAAATTGGGTTTTGGCTGTGTCCTGATGCAAAGGAACAAAGTCATAGCATACGCATCGAGGCAGTTGAAGATACATGAGAAGAACTACACCACTCATGATCTTGAGTTGGGTGCAATTGTTTTCGCTCTAAAGATCTGGAGACACTATTTGTACGGTACAAAATGTATGGTTTTCACAGACCACAAAAGTCTTCAGCATATCTTCAATCAGAAAGAACTCAACATGAGGCAACGACGTTGGGTCGAGCTTCTAAACGACTATGACTGCGAAATTCGCTACCATCCTGGTAAGGCGAATGTCATAGCCGATGCATTGAGTCCTAAGGAACGTACTAAGCTTCATTGTGTTCGTGTTCAATCTGTTATTCAAGCTCGATCCAATATCCAAGCCCGTATTTCTCAGGCTCAACAATCTTGTGTTTCACAAGGTTTGATGGATAAAGAATTTCCCTATCACATAACTCCTGATCTGGAACTGAAGGACAATGGATCGTATTACTTCATGGACCGTTTGTGGGTCCCAAGCCAAGAAAATCTTCGCACCTTGCTTATGGATGAAGCCCATAAATCGCGTTATTCCGTTCATCCTGGCTCAGATAAGATGTATAAGGATCTTCGTATTCACTATTGGTGGCCTGGTATGAAGAAAGACATTGCCTTATATGTATCAAAATGCCTTACTTGTCTCAAAGTTAAGGCTGAACATCAACGTCCTTCGGGTTTATTGGTGCAACCAGAGATCCCAGTTTGGAAATGGGAAAACATTACTATGGATCTTGTTACCAAACTTCCACGCACAAAGAAAGGTCATGATGCCATCTGGGTAGTTGTTGATCGTCTTACTAAGTCAGCACATTTCTTGCCAATCCGTGAGGATTTTTCTGCTGACAAACTTGCTAAAATCTATGTGGATGAAATTGTAGCTCGACATGGTGTTCCTTTGAACATCATTTCTGACAGAGATGCTCGTTTCACTTCTCATTTTTGGAGAACCATGCAATCTGCTATGGGGACCCAACTTAACCTGAGCACAGCTTATCATCCGCAAACGGATGGTCAATCTGAGAGAACAATCCAGACTCTGGAGGATATGCTTAGAGCTTGTGTGATCGATTTTGGTGGTAGTTGGGATTCACATCTTCAGTTAATTGAATTCTCCTACAACAACAGTTATCACACCAGCATCAAAATGGCTCCTTTCGAGGCTCTCTATGGTCGAAAATGTCGTTCACCAGTCTGCTGGAATGAGATCGGCGAGGCTCAGCTTACTGGACCTGCCCTCATTTTAGAGACAACTGACAAGATTAAGAAAGTTCGTGACAACCTTCAGACAGCTAGAAGCCGTCAAAAGAGTTACGCGGACCCGAAACGCAAGCCTTTGGAATTTCAAGTCGGTGATCGAGTATTACTTAAGGTCTCACCTTGGAAAGGTGTGATCAGATTTGGAAAGAAAGGAAAACTTGCACCTAGATACGTTGGACCATTCAAGATCGTCGAAAGAATCGGAAAGGTAGCCTACAGACTTGAGTTACCTCCTGAACTTGGAAATGTTCATCCAACTTTTCACGTGTCCAATCTCAAGAGGTGTTTAGCTGATGAGAACCTCCACATACCACTTGACGAAATTCGTGTTGGTAAAACACTGAAATTTGTTGAGAAACCTGTGGAAATCATGGAACGTGAAGTCAAGTGGCTCAAACGCAAGCGCATTCCTTTGGTCAAAGTTCGCTGGGAAGCTAAACGTGGACCCGAGTTTACTTGGGAACGCGAAGATCAAATGAAGGTGAAGTATCCGCATCTTTTCCCACGAGTTTCCTCTAAATAAATTTCGGGACGAAATTTCCACAAGTAGGGGAGACTGTAACATCTGTGCTTGTAATCATTGTGAACAGTACAATTATCAATAAAACAATGTTATTTGATCCCAATGTTTGTTTGGTTATGTTTTACATTTTTCATGTTTTGACTTTTATTCAATTTCAAACTCTATATCACTTTCTGGAGAGTTATACGCAAACTGGTGCGTAAACGTAATCAGTTTAATGCGACAAATACTCCGGAACATCAACATATACTTAACATACCTTAAATAACCCTTACATAACTTAGAAATAAGTTTTGAAGGCTTTGGTATGGCAAAAACAAGTGAATTCGCTTATAGGGACTAAACTTGACAAACTGCGAAAGTATGCCAATTTGAACAGTAACGAACATTCCGGAACATGACCATAAGTTAAACACGCCATAAATATCCTCTACATAGCTTAGAAATAGGCTTTGAGGTGTTCGGTGTGCTAAAATAAACTTTTGGGACATTCAGGGACTAAAAGCGTCAAAAAGTGCACAAGTTTACACTTTCGCGCATAACTTACGTTCTAAATACATCCGGACATCCAAAAATTTATGTAAGCACTAAAATATTTTATTTTAGTGTTTAGGCTTGAGAAAAATCCATTCGTCGCGTCATTTGGATTGTTTTTCGCGCTTATGCGCATTCCATCGTAATTAAGCGAACATCGCGATCGTACGGCCAAACGAACCGACATCTGAGATATTTTTGAGCACATTTTAAGTTCCCTATACTTTAACTTCATTTTAGAGCTTTGAAATGGGGTTAACGGGGCTTAAACGTGTCAAAAAACGCATCAAAAACCAAGTTTTGAGGTTGCAGGGACTGAAACTGTAAATCTGCCAAACTAGGTCCGTAAGCAGGGGCCAGATGCAGCAAAACGTTTTTTTTTTTCAGCTGTTAACAGCCCTTAACACTCTCCAAAGGCCAAGTGCCAAGTGTCAAACTCTTATGGTGGATGGCAAATGAGTTACCACAACTTTCCAACAAGTGTACGGCTTAGATCGTGCCCCCTTTTCCAAGAAATGATCCTAACGGTGAACCGAAAACTATAAATACCCACCTCCACCCTTCACTTTTCCTCACAAGAATCTGATCTAATGTTCTCTAAGTTGAAACCTTTGTTTCATACCTGAGCTATTTTGATCTAGATTAGCATTCGGGGACCCTTCGTAAGTGTTCCTTCGTTCTTTTATTTCTTTTCGAGTCCGAAAGTCAAACTTTGTTTGACTTTCTGCACTCACCAGTTTATGGTCAATGCGAAGTTTGTTTGAACTTCGCAACGTGATTGTAATCACGATGGTTATAGTCCCTTGTGACTATGCCTACTGATTACCACGTTGTCTAGGGTCGTAAGGGTAAGCGATCTGATAAATCGCTTATACCTTCGAACCCGACCCATTTGGTCGATCATTAGGATCCGACCAAACACATTAGGTGACCATAGTATATAGGGAATAACCTTCCGAGGTTATACCTTATGGTCGCTTCGTTTAAGTAGTTGTATGATAGGTAGTTTATATGCCTTAGGTAAATTACCAAAATGCCCTTTTGACGCCAAAATTCATTTTAAGCATATGTAACATAAATTTTGGTATCTAAACTGTTTTGGTAACAATATTAGATATGTTAAGGCATATTTTACTTGCCATAGGACTAGTTAGGCGGTCCGAACGCGTTTCACGCGAGCGACGCGTTAAAGTAGCATAAGCTACCTAAACGGGTCGTAATGGGTCGTAAGCACTTATGTTAGGTTTCATTTAGTATGTAGGCTTTGTTAAACCATATTACACGAGTCTCCATACTCGTTTGGTTTATGAACCCGCATTCTATCCGATCTTCCGATTTAGGTCCGGTATATTAACATAGTTACCTATATTAGGTGCCGTTTGATTCCGTGATATCTAGCATTGCTTGGTGGTTATCTTAGGACTTCTGAGCAATCTTAAGTGAGTACATAGACCCCTCTTTTACTGTATTCCAAACTGTTTTGGGGTGAAACACATGTGCCTACTTGTTACTTTCATGCTTTCCTGCTTTCACATCATATACCTGCTATGTTCGTTAGTACGTTATAGTACATGATTTCATTACATTTCATGCTATGTATGCCCATTGTGTGCGTATTTAGTACATTGTTTTACATTACATTTTATGCTATGTATGTCCATTGTGTGCATACTTAGTACATTTGTTATTCATCACATGCTTACATTTTGGTATGACATTTGGGTTGTTTAAATGGGACAATATATTCATTAACATTAGCTACGCCGCTCGTTAGTAGGTAATGGTACCATAGGAATTGAAAACTCCCGTTCCTGAAATCCTGGGTTTGTTTGGATTGGAAGGAATGACCGAATTCGATATACATAACTTAGATAAACCTTTAATTTGTTTAAGGGTTTATCGCCACAGTCGCAAGGCTTGGATGTATGCATTTTCACAATACCACATAGATGTTTATATCAGTATAGCATGCATTTGTTCCACAAAACATAACTTTGATTTAAACCATGTTTTACTTCAATACCTTGTTTTTGTGCATTTTACATATGGTTTAGTTGATATATTTCACTTACCGTATATGATTTTTTGGGTACACATTACATGATCTACATTAAACATAAACATTTTGACATTGATATACACATTTAGTGGTTTACATTGGACATAGACATTTCGATATGGTTTACACATTAACACATGACAATTCATTTATACATAAACAATTTACATTGGTGGTTGGTTTGAGTAAGTGATTTGAGTAACGAGGCGTGTGTAATATGATACAAGCATGGTGGATACGCCGCTGGTACTTCCTATATATAAGTGTTTGTATGACATTACATGTCGTAGCGTTACTTAAATCATTTCAATATTTGACATATTACATTTTACATAAACAACTTATTTTCACAAGACATTGACTTACAAAACAACTTATCTTATACAAGCTCATTTTACTTGGTTATTCATTTAACCTTACATTATTCTCTTATTAATACATATCATCGCTTTCTAAATGATTTACAAGACAAAACAATTTACAAGGTTCATGACTGACTGTTACTAAACAACTTTTTCTTAAACTCAAGTCATGAATCCTATTTTCAGAAAACCTATGTATCTCACAGGCATTTTTATGCTGACGTACCTATTTTCACATGTGTTTTCAGGAGCTATTGCATAGGATGATGATCGTGACACTAGGGCGGACCTGTGCCTTAGAGACTAAAAATGAAGATAGACTAGTTTAATTATGTTATGAACTCTTTGATTCCTGTTTAAAACAATATAACACTCTTGTTTAATAAATAAAATACAAATTTGTATGCCGTGGTTGTGAAACAATAATTTTGTTACAATACTCCCCGACGTTTTCCGCCACGTTTTGTATGTTCTACGTGGTCGGGGTGTGACACCTAACATGAAGAGGTACAAGGAAAAATCCAAAGAACTGATGAACACATTCCAAACGTGTACCATCAAGCAAATTCCCATGTCTCAAAATAAGAAGGCTGATACCTTGAGTAAACTCCCTTCTCTCACTTTTGCCCACCTCACTAAAAAGGTGTTGGTAGAAGTATTGAAAACTCCATCAATTGAAGAATTGGAAGTTCAAGACGTAATCACCGAAGAGGGTCCCAATTGGATGACTCCAATTAAGAAGTTCCTTAAAAATGGTGAATTACCTGTTGATCAAACAGAGGCTGAAAGGGTTAAAATCAAGTCTAGACAGTATGTGATGCAAGGTGAAATCCTCTACAAGAAGGGTTACCTTGCACCCTTGCTGAGATGTGTTGGTCCCAAACAAAGCCAGTATTTAGGCAAAGAGGTTCATGAAGGGATATGTGGAGCCCATTTTGGAGCAAGAACGGTGGTTGCCAAACTAATGAACCTTGGGTATTTTTGGCCCTCCATGCACTGAGACACCACTGAGCAACTAAGGAAGTGTGATTCCTGCCAAATTCATGCACCAGTCCTGAAAAGTCCTAAGCATGATCTTGTCCCGATAACCTCAGCATGGCCATTTTATAAATGGGGGATGGACATCGTTGGCCCATTCCCACCAGCCAAAGGTGGAGTGAAGTTCTTGTTAGTAGCCATAAACTACTTCACCAAGTGGCCGGAGGTTAAACCACTTGCAAAAATCACGGGCAAGCAAGTCATTGACTTCATTTGGGAAAACATCATTTGGCGCTATGGATTGCCGGGAGTGCTTGTTACCGATAATGGAAAGCATTTCGCTGAGAAGCCTTTCAGCGTTTGGTGCAAAGAATTCAGAATAGCTCAGGTTTTCAGCTCAGTGGCATATCCACAATCAAACGGTCAGGTTGAAAGGATGGACCGAAGCATAGTTGAAGGAATCAAAGCCAGATTGGGTTGATATGAAAGCAATTGGCTTGAATAATTGCCAAGTGTTCTATGGGCCAAAAGAACAACCGAAAAAACAAGCCACAAAAGAACACCTTACAGCTTGGTGTTTGGATCTGAGGCCGTAATTCCAGCTGAAGTAGGAGTTGTAACACAAAGAACGGTCAACATGGATCCCGAAGCAAACCAAAAAGAGACCATGTTGAACTTACAACTCCTAGAGGAAGCACGAGACCAAGCTGCAATTCAAGAAGCCAAGTATAAACAAATGATGGAAGCCTATTACATCAAAAGAGTCAAGCATGAACGTTTCAAGCCAGGAGACCTGGTGCTTAGAAACAATGAGGCTAGTAAAAAAAAAGAACCAAGGAAAGCTTGGCCCAAAATGGGAAGGGCCATATACAATCCTTGAAGCACATAAAGGTGGATCTTATAAGCTAGCAGACTCAGAGGGTAAAAAGCTTCAAAGACACTAGAATGGAAAAACCCTGAAGAGGTTCCATGTCTGATCAAGAAAGATTGGTTTGTATGTCACAAAATTGTACTTCAAAAGTTGTCCTATGATTACCTTTTGTAACACAATATCTCTTGAATGAATGATGATATTTTATCAAATTTGTCTTTCAATCCTAAAATCAGGTTGAAAACCTAGCAAAAAACTCCATGGCAAAGGCCATGTAAGGGGATGAGCTCCCAGGCCATATCGCTCAATAGGTTCAAGGGTTGAATGAACCTATATAAGGGGTGAGTTCTTAAATCAATACAACTCCATGAGACTTATAGTTAAAAACAAAGCTGTCTCATAGACGGGTTTGAACAGCCTACACCAAATGTTCCTTAAGCCTTAGAAAAATTATCAAAAAATAGGCTTACGAATTAAAATCAAACCAAGTAAAATAATAGGATAGGTGTTATGTCTTCTTGTTAAAAATACCAAGGCTAAGTGACTGCAGCACTGAACCCTTTAAGGCATGAAAAACATAAAGACAACACAAACCCAACAAAGACATTACAATAAAGATAAGAATAATCCAAGGAACAATGCAACAACATGAGTAAAAAGGTTACACACAACAGAAAACTCAAACATACAAACCAAAGCGTCAAGTCATGAAACCAAAGTAATAACCGGAAGCCTTGAAGGCTTCAAGCTATACACATCCAAACAGACAGAAGCCTTGAAGGCTTGAAACCAACCAAGCTGTCTTATCAAAACAGGCACAAGCACAAAAAGCATAACACAAGGCAGGTAACAGAAACTTAGTAATATAATAAAAGAAGCCTTAACAGGCTCCCAAGCATCCAAATGAGTTAAAACAAGCCTTAGTGGCTTGCAAATCTAGGAAATTGTTCAAATGGCCATCAAGGCCTAACCACAACCACATAACAGGAACCTTAAGGGTTCCTACAAAACCTAAGATTGTTTAAGTTAACATACAAACCACAAATTGTTTTCAAGGGTGCTAAGAAAGCTACAAATGTCCATCAAGCGTCAGCAGGAGGCTTGGAAGCCCCGGAACCATAACTTTTAACCTTCCTTGCTTTCTTTGACTTCTTAGCTTTCAAGCCACCATCACCACCTACTCCTGAACCTTCCAAGTTCGCATCCTTGGAAGCATCAGGTCCTCCTGAAAGGGTATCTTCACTATCTCCTGAATAAGATCGCTTTCTTGAAAGGGAACCGAGGACTTCAGCACAAACTTTTTCGTTAAGACCATCCGGTTTTAGCTCCTGCAAGAAAGAAAGGGGCTTACCAAAACAAGTAGAAACCTGATTAACATACGGGTAGGTCAGCCTTTCCATCTGTTCAACAGAACCCTTGAAGACCTCAGAAGCTTCAGGACGATATAAGGGAGACTTTTCTAAAGAATGGCCAGACTCATGAAGCTTGTAACCGGCAATGAGACCTTGATGTTTCCCCAAGTTGAGCAATTTGGTATAAACTTCTCCAAGAGCAGAATTAAACTCCTTGGAGTGAAGAAGGTAAGTAACAACTTGCTGGAAACCTTGCTCAATAAGCCATTGGTTATCACTGGTGGCTTGAGCAACTGAAGCCTTCAGGCTTTCCTTCTCTTCGTTAAAGGCTCTCTGTTGAACAGTCAAAGTGTCACACCCCGATTTGTAGCGAAAGAAAAAACGTGGGATGCAATAGACACCTCTGGTACATGCACATTGTTTATAAAGATACTACATTTTATTAATTACAAAATGTTGATTACATACTACATGTATGTTACAACTGCGTGTTCCCATGAACCGCATAAGTCTTCTAAGTCGCATGCGTCTATCTCAATATTTGCCAATAAACACGTCTTGAACAACATACACGGATCACATCAGTCTCAAGTTAACTGAAATGCATGTTAGTTTTAAAAAGGGTCAGCTAAACGTTGCTGGTGAGTTCCACTGGTTTGGTTATTTAGTTTCAAAATGTATCAACATGTTTAATTACACATATCTCGGTTTAGAGATGGAATTACACGAGTGTCACAAGTGAAACCTAGACTGTTTTAATCGTACCGTGTCACACAGACACATACTCGCACCACCTGCATCTCATGAAGTTCAATGCCCTCGGGTAGTTATGTCTAACAACATAACCTGGTTACGGACGCGTGCAGTTGCCTGGCTAACGACCCCACTTGTCCGGCGGCAACTGGGTTTGTCAGACCAATAGTACTATCCACTGCCCACGGCTTACGTTAATCACTTGTATCGGGGCTAATATCGTGTGTTAGATAATTCACATCATAGCAATTTGGTGTAATAAACACAGTTTGTAACATGCAAATCACCCCAGAAAACAGGAAAACAGTTTAAAAGTGGGGGAAGGGAACTCACAGTGCAAATAGTAGTCTCGGCTAAAGAGTGTTTAATCAACGAAATCAGCTTTAATAGCACACATGCAAGTAAGGAATCAAGTCAATATCTAAGTCGATAATGGTTATAACTTGGATTTAGTCAGGAGTGTTCACCCCGGATTGAGTCTATAGGACACGGGTATGGTGATGGAGGTCAGGGTAATATTAGTTTTCAGTTTGGCTTCCGGGCACCGGTTCGCGTGCCAGTTAATGTCAGTAGTTTAACGTGTTCGGATAATGGTATGGGAATACAATTAGTGCTAACACGTTGTTATTTAAGAATGATTAATTTTTCATTAAGCGAGTTTGGGGATTCCAGGTTGCCCAATTTTGAGTTTCCGCTTCCACCGTCGGGGATTTCCCGAACTGGTATTGGACACACCGCGAGTGTCCAATCCGCCCTGGAATCTCCCGGAATACTCCCCGTGTTTCAATTATAGTTTTTGTTTGGTTGGGTCAGTTTCCAGTTCCGGCAGGTTCGTTACACGGTAAACTACCGAAATTGATTTAAAATAATCCATTTTTAATCCCAAAAATTCCCATTTTATCTATAATTTGAATAAATTATAAAAAATTTTATATAACTCAGTAACAATCTGTAGAATATGGGAAAAACTTCTGGGAATTTATTGTGGCATTTTACTTGTCTAAATAAATTATTTATATAACATATTTAACCATATAATTAACATTAATTACCATCAGTGATCCAAAAATTCTCAAAAACTTCCTGGATATCCCTTATGTTTCCAGAAACATCTCCAAAAATTTTAAGATTTTTCTGATTTTGTTTCGGTGCATTTCCGGCTACCGAAAATTCGCAAAAACGTGGATTTTTAACCCAAATCAAAACTCAACCAATGGACTCTGAATTTTCGCTGAACATTCCTCATATATTACTTAGTGTCTCTTTAAAATTTGGTGATTTATTGAATCCGTTTGGTATTTTTTTCCAGAATTCTTTTTGTAAAAAAGTCAAGATTTTACCAAAAATCGTAGAAAATTCCAAAAATTCTAAAATTTCTCGTGGTCCTTCCTGACACTACTCTTCATCACCATACCAAATTTCAGCTCAATCCAAGTATCACAGGCCAAGTTATAGTCCGAACAATATTCTGCCTAGTCTAGATTCAAGTTTCGGGTCATATACATAGCGTTTCCTTCGATTCCGAGCATTCCTTGTGAGTCCAGAAGTATGTGTGGGCTATATTCAGTACCTACACATCAAGTACAATCCAAATATGCTAGAACTTAGATCAATCAAGCTTTGATTCATTGTTTTTTCGGTTAATCGAATAGTTAGGCGATTTTTGTCGAATAAGTGTTGATTAGGGTATCAAACCCCAAAGTTTTATTACCATGGCTGCTATATAACTCCAGGGAATTCATTTTGTGTTCATATTCAGCCCTAAAACATGTTTAAACTTCCAAAAATCATGGATTAAAAAGGGTTTTCATGGCCTAAACCATGTTTAATCAAGAAACCATGCTTAAAACCTTATGGATTTGAGTTAATACCTTTGCTTTGTTGAAGTTTCTTGTTAGATCAGCTGGGTTTTATGAGAAAGCATTCTAGTATCACACGACGTGAAGGCTAAGGCCAATATTGTAAACAGAAGAGGAATCCAGCGGACAATCAAATGGATCGTGGATTCACGGACGAAAAAGTTTCGTAAGGTGTTTAAACTCTATGACTGTATAACAATCGAATGTGAAGCAATGAGAAGTGGAGTAAGGATCCGTACACATCCTCCCAGTCTATCAGAACGACCTGAGCGTTTTTTGGGTATCTATGTTCTTTTTGAAGTATCACTCTAATATATAACCATCGTTATAGTAGTTATAAGAGTAGAGTTGGTGAGATCGTATCATAATAAAGTCATGAGTTCCCACATCATAAAGTATAAGTAACAACTGTGTGAGAGATAGGAATCAAACTCTAGTGTATATTAAATATGTGATCAGTAGGAATGTGGAATGGACTGTAATACCAGTTTTCTGCCAATCACTAAGGCACATGCAGTAACGTATAATCCACCAATCCCAATTCATGTATCAATCCACACACAAAATCCACACAATATCACCTTGGTACACGCATGTATCACTCCACATATTCAAGCGTGCTTATTACCACGACTTTCCCAACACCGCCTCATATGAGCAAGTCTGTTATTACGTTCTGGACCATGATAACCCACTTGCCCCACAAGGCCATCCTGGTACTCGCCAATAGGATACTTTACAGTGTTCATTAACTACTTTTAGTAGTGGTTAATTTTCCAGTGATGTCCACTAAGGTTCGA
The DNA here is from genome assembly GCA_030545235.1 of Helianthus tuberosus. NCBI lineage: Eukaryota > Viridiplantae > Streptophyta > Magnoliopsida > Asterales > Asteraceae > Helianthus > Helianthus tuberosus. The sequence continues at coordinate 100,987,698 of CM060442.1, forward strand.
GCCTGGAGTTATAGTCTAGGTTTCCTTAAAGGCACCAAATTCTCTATAACCAATGGCTCTGATACCATCTTCTGTCACACCCCGATTTGCAGCGAAAGAAAAAACGTGGGATGCAACAGAAACCTCTGGTACATGCACATTGTTTATAAAGATACTACATTTTATTAATTACAAAATCTTGATTACATACTACATGTATGTTACAACTGCGTGTTCCTATGAACCACATAAGTCTTCTAAGTTGCATGCGCCTATCTCAATATTTGCCAATAAACACGTCTTGAACAACATACACGGATCACATTAGTCTCAAGTTACCTGAAATGCATGTTAGTTTTAAAAAGGGTCAGCTAAACGCTGCTGGTGAGTTCCACTGGTTTGGTTATTTAGTTTCAAAATGTATCAACATGTTTAATTACACATATCCCGGTTTAGAGATGGAATTACACGAGTGTCACAAGTGAAACCTAGACTGTTTTAATCGTACCGTGTCACACAGACACATACTCGCACCACCTGCATCTCATGAAGTTCAATGCCCTCGGGTAGTTATGTCTAACAACATAACCTGGTTACGGACGCGTGCAGTTGCCTGGCTGCCGGCCCCACTTGTCCGGCGGCAACTGGGTTTGTCAGACCAATAGTACTATCCACTGCCCACGGCTTACGTTAATCACTTGTATCGGGGCTAATATCGTGTGTTAGATAATTCACATCATAGCAAGTTGGTGTAATTAACACAGTTTGTAACATGCAAATCACCCCAAAAAACAGGAAAACAGTTTAAAAGTGGGGGAAGGGAACTCACAGTGCAAATAGTAGTCTCGGCTAAAGAGTGTTTAATCAACGAAATCAACTTTAATAGCACACATGCAAGTAAGGACTCAAATCAATATCTAAGTCGGTAATGGTTATAACTTGGATTTAGTCAGGAGTTTTCACCCCGGATTGAGTCTATAGGACACGGGTATGGTGATGGAGGTCAGGGTAGTATTAGTTTTCAGTTTGGCTTCCGGGCACTGGTTCGCGTGCCAGTTAATGTCAGTAGTTTAACGTGATCGGATAATGGTACGGGAATACCAATAGTGCCAACAAGTTGTTATTTAAGAATGATTAATTTTTCATTAAGGGAGTTTGGGTGTTTGGGGATTCCAGGTTGCCCAATTTTGAGTTTTCGCTTCCACCGTCGGGGATTTCCCGAACTGGTATTGGACACACCCCGAGTGTCCAATCCGCCCTGGAATCTCCCGGAATACTCCCCGTGTTTCAATTATAGTATTTGTCTGGTTGGGTCAGTTTCCAGTTCCGGCAGGTTCGTTACACGGTAAACTGCCGAAATTGATTTAAAATAATCCATTTTTAATCGCAAAAATTCCTATTTTATCTATAATTTGAATAAAATTCTGAACATTATTATATAACTCAGTAAAAATCTTTAGAATATGGAAAAAAAATTTGGGAATTTATTGTGGCATTTTACATGTCTAAATAAATTATTTATAAAACCATATTTAACCATATAATTAAATTTAATTACCATCAGTGATCCGAAAATTCCCAAAAAATTCCTGCACATCCCTTATGTTTTCAGAAACATCTCCAAAAATTTTAAGATTTTTTAGATTTCGTTTCGGTGCATTTCCGGCTACCGAAAATTTGCAAAAACGAGGATTTTTAACCCAAATCAAAACTCAACCAATGGACTCCGAATTTTCCCAGAACATTTATTATATGTTCCTTAGTATCTTTGTAAAATTTGGTGATTTATTGAATCCGATTGGTATTTTTTCCAGAATTCTTTTTGTAAAAGAGTCAAGATTTTACCAAAAATCGTAGAGAATTCCAAAAATTCTAAAATTTTATGTGGACCTTACTGACACTACCCTTCATCACCACACCAAATTTCAGCTCAATCCAAGTATCACAGACCAAGTTATATTCCGAACAATATTCTGCCTAGTTTAGATTCAAGTTTCGGGTCATATACCTAGCGATTCCTTCGATTCCGAGCGTTCCTTGTGAGTCCAGAAGTATGTGTGGGCTATATTCAGTACCTACACATCAAGTACAATCCAAATATGCTAGAACTTAGATCAATCAAGCTTTGATTCATTGTTTTTTCGGTTAATCGAATAGTTAGGCAATTTTTGTCAAATAAGTGTTGATTAGGGTATCAAACCCCAAAGTTTTGTTACCATGGCTGCTATATAACACCAGGGAATTCATTTTGTGTTCATATTCAGCCCTAAAACATGTTTAAATTTCCAAAAATCATGGATTAAAAAGGGTTTTCATGGCTTAAACCATGTTTAATCAAGAAACCGTGCTTAAAACCGTATGGATTTGAGTTAATACCTTTGATTTGTTGAAGTTTCTTGTTAGATCAGCTGGGTTTTATGAGAAAGAAGCAGGATTTTATGAGGATTTTTGTGTGAAATTAAAAGAAAAAATTGAAAAAATATACATATATATAAAAGGGGGTGGTGGCGGTTTGGGTGGGCCCCCCTAGGGCCATGTCACACCCCAACCGATGGCGGAATCATCAGGGCATGGAACTAGGCGAATCAGATTGCTCAAGAGAATCCGTAACAACTATATTGCGGCAGTATTTATTACATTTGTTATCCCATACTAACAATCAGTACAATCACATTAGTTATCACAGATTTCTTGTCCTCTCGAACAATACAAATCCGACAACCTAGATTTTAGGTGAGTTTCTAGACTTCCTAGCTTGATTTGATGTAGCCTGTGATCTAACCTGCAACATACATTAAAATAATGTCAATACAAAAGTATTGGCGAGCATACATGTTTGATATGTAATAGTGTAATAGTTAAAGGCTGCGAATTTCCACATACATAAATGTAATACACGACATATATACTCACAAAACTGATACTACCAGCTAAGTCCTCGAGCTTCGATCGCGATTGCTAAACTAGACCCCGTCGGGCGCAATAGTACTATACTAGTCATGGTGGGACGTTGCGAGTATAAGTCCTAGCACATATGTAACTAGCATCACGTATAACTATGCACATTGGTCATTCGCAAGTGATAAATAGTTTAAGCATTTGATGTGATTTGATTTGATAGCAACGTATGTTACACCCAAAAGTGCAAAAGCAAAAAGGGTTCAAGAATACTCACAGTCGGTGCTCAGCAGGCAAGCAACCATAACTTGGTTGGATTGAAGGGAGCGCGTCTAAGAATAGCCTGATCACAGTTTGATAGCGTAAGCGTTGGATAGTGTGTGAAACGGAACAAGTGATAGTGGGGTCAATCAGCAGTTCGATCGGATGGTAGTCCGATCGGACAGTCGATCGTTCGGGTGACTGTCCGCACGGATGGTTATCCGATCGGATGTCTGTTCGAGTGGATTGTTACTTCCTTTAGGAAGGATGTGTATGTGTATGATAGCTTGACTTTTGAAGTTTTTTGTTGTAGCATTTTGAAAACAGAGAAGTATCTCTACCCTTCAGGTCGGTCGATCGAACGGCCGGTCGATCGGGTGGCAACTCGATCGGGTGGCTGTTCGATCGGACGGTGATCCGATTGGCAAGACATTTTGGTTGATGATAAGCTCACAGCAGACTGGTCACTTGATCGGGCGGCAGTCTGATCGGGTGACAATCCGTTGGAACTGATGTGCAATGAAGATTTGTAAAAATGTTTAAGTGTTGAGGATCCAAAGTAGGTCGTTCGGATGGCAATCCGATCGGACGGCAATCCGTTCGTCGTTCAGATCTTTGAGTATTTGAAAATTGTTTAAGTTTGATACCAAGTGCTATCCGATCGGATTGCAGGTCGATCAGGTGGCAGTCCGATCGGGTGGCAATCCGATCGGGTGACAATCTGATCGGACGGCAATCCGCCCGCAGCCTGATCATTTCACAACTTGTTTATTTCGTTAAGTTTCCACGATTTGATCGAGACGGTGTGACAACGAGTTAAACAATGGAAACTCCACCAAGTCCAAGTCATTGATTGGATGGGAAATCACCCCGTCCGATCAGTTGACTGTTCTCGACCGTGGTTCGTGTTTAACACGATAAGCCGGTCATCTCATTGATAGGAACCAGTTCTCAAACCGACACTTCATTAGAGACAGAGTAGAAGGTCTGTACGAGCTCTGTTGCTACCGGTTTTGAGTGAAAAGTTAAGAAAGTTGAAGAAAAGTTTAGAAAGCTTAGATTCGGCTTAGATTTTGGTGAGATTAGTGTTTATACACCGTGGAATCTATCAGATTTGGACTGTTCTTGATGAGATGTGGTCACACTTCATTGTTCCTAAGGACTCCATGATGACATCACCTTATAACGGCTCAAATCCAAAGAATTCACGGTTAAAAGTTAAGATTCGGAAGAGAAAATGATGGAGAAGTGTGTGTAGATCAGAGAAGTACAAGATTTAGGTCGAAAACTTACAAGAATTGTGAGGAATCGAGAGGAAAAGCCCCAAAAGCGTGCTAGTCGAGTGAGAGCTGTCACATCACTGTTCAAGTGATGTGACAAGTGCTATTTATAGGTGAAGTGGGATGAAGGGGAGAAGTGCAACGGATCGGATGGCTGTCCGATCGGGTGGTTGTCCGATCGGGTGGCTGTCCGATCAGGTGGCAATCCGATCGGGTGGCCACTCGATCGATCAGTCACTCGATCGGTGGTCTCCGGCGTGTTGCGTCTCGATGTTTCGTTTTGATTTTTAATCGTTACGATAGTTTGGTTACACATTTCCTCCATATTTTCATATATTTATTATAATTAGTCACCTTGGGTCGTATATACATATCCATATTCCAATCCTGCGATAATCGAGTTACTCGTGCGTTTTTTAGTACTGTGTTGCATTGCGACACATCACGGCTATCAAGGAGGTTAGAATTGGTCCTCACTCGACATCATCGTGGCTGTCAGCAAGTGCGATGTGATGCGATAGCGATAACGTATGCGATAATATGCGAAAATACTGCGATATGGCGATGTATGCGATATAGATACATTATGATCCGAATCTCTGGTGCTAGGCATAACGAGTATAATGAGTAGTAACAACGCATGAATGTGCGGGTTGTTACAGTCTCCCCTGCTTTAGGAAATTTTGTCCCGAAATTAATCCATAAGAAGGGTTGCGAGGGTTGATGCGAATGAGAGTATCGATTAGAAGCGTCAAAATAAACGAGCGATCAATTAAAATTCGACAAGCGAGGGCGTTGCGATGACTGACGAAGGCAGCGAGTAAGACGATTCGTATAACAAAATTGACAACACACGAAAGCGATCCAAAAGCGTTTTGGTTTTTGAAAAGTTGATTGATTCGAAAAGGGTTGAAGAAACTTGTTTATGAAAAATCTTCCCACAGTGCGGTGTTAAACTGTTTCGATGTCCACACCAACGCTATGAGTGGGATTTTATCAGGTTACTAAAAGATTTTGGGGTGTTTAAAACTCGTTTTGCGAGGTTTTCTCGTCACGCGGCAGTAACTTAAGTCGATTGTCAAACCATCGTCACAAGATAATCTCGTTTTGTACAAAGGTTTTGATTAAATTTTAGAAAAAGTATTGTGGAAAGAAGGGTCGGTTTAAACTTTGGGTAAACAAAGCTTCTTAATAATAATAATAATACCAAAAATTTAATTTTTATGGTTGACCCCGCATGGCACTTTTCCGCGAAAGTTCAACAATATGACTAAAATACTTATATATAGGAAGTACCAGCAGCGTATCCACCATGCTTTAGCCATATGGCTTCCGTCTCGTGAGGCGGTGTCATGTGTGTCGACATAGTATTGATAGGGTTCGATTCCCTCGGTCCAAGCGAAAGATGGTCGGACCAAGTGTAAGAGAAGGATTGAGCAAACTGAGCGATGAAGTCGTTTTCAAACTCAGTCTAGTGATACAAGCGAGTGCGACAAGCGATAAGCGGTACGCGAAAACTTGTTAGCACAACATCAACTTAATAAGCGAAGACAGCGGTGATAAGCGATAAGCGACAAGCGATAGCGACAACCGTCAAGCGGTAGGCGACGATCGATGCGTTGCAAGCGGTGGGAATATACGCGATTAATGCAATTCGTTTGGATTGATCAACACCACAAAATTTAACTAACATTAGACCCCACATGGCCTTTTTCCACGAAAGTCTGCTGATATGGCTAAAGCACTTGTATATAGGAAGTACCAGCGGCGTATCCACCATGTTTCAGCCATATGAGTTTCGTCTCATGAAGCGAGGTCACGTGTGCTAACTTAACACAGATAACACAGATACGGTAAGAGATAGCGATAGGCGACGAGCAATATGCGATTAAGCGAATAGTACGATTTCGATTAGATTCCACATTAAAACCCACATGGCATGTTTCCACGAGAGTTGGCTAACATGGCAAAACACTTATATATAGGAAGCACCAGCGGCGTATCCACCATGTTTTGACCATATTAGTTTTGTCCCGTGAAGCGATGTCATACATAATAAAATAACACAGATTGCGATGAGTACTAGGCAATGAGAAATGAGCGATAAGCGGTACGCGATAAGCGATAAGCGATACACGGTACGATTAATCTCCACAGTTCCACAATTTAACCAACATTAAGCCCCACATGGCATCTTTCCACAAAAGTTTGCTAATATGGCTAAAACACTTATATATAGGAAGCACCAGCGGCGTATCCACCATGTTTTGACCATATTAGTTTTGTCCCGTGAATCGATGTCACGTGTGCCAGCATAAACACAAGTAGCGATAAGCGTTAGAAGCGATAAGCGATGCGAGTATCGAAGCGATGAAATTAATAGATGCGTTAAGCGTTAAAGCGTTGCGAGGGTGATGTGCGTTAGATTCCAACGAAATTGAGATTGAGTTGCAATTAAAGACTTACGACCAGTCTTACGTCGATGCAATTGCCCTGCGGGGGTAGACTCTCCAGAGTCCATCGATGAGGCACTTGCATTGCGTTTGCAGACTTACGACAAGTCTCACGATGATGCGATGTAATTGTTACGCCTTGCGAATGAGTGTAGTGTATCGAAAATAACCATAATAGTATAGGTCTAAATAACGTTCAACTCCACGTGGCATTTTCTTTACGAGACTTCGGTAGTATGGCAAAGCACACCTTGCCTTACCCCTACTACTTGCATCCCGTGAATAGATGTCGCACTTTGTTGACATGGTTAAGACGCTTATATATAGGAAGTACCAGCGGCGTATCCACCACGCTCGACCATGCTTTTAACGTTATGGCACCATTAGAACTCACTACGATCCCCGTGCACTGACCAAAAATAATCCCGTGTGCACCCGTGATTAGTTGTTCCTTGCACATTTATCCTACCTATTCTAAGAGTGTAGTGAGGGTAAAACACATTATATTGTGATATAATATATAGCATGTGTGTGCTTCTAGATTAACTGCGAAGACGAGAGAGAAAGCCAGAGATAAATAGAGTCCACATTGCGTTGAGAAATAGAACAAATTCAACACATAAAAGAAACTAACGGCGAAAATCGTAGCATTACAACAACATTGGAAGCATGACAAATGTTGTTGTGGAGGACTTCTGCGGAGACTGCGATCGTTGCTGAGATTCCTCAAGTCTGCGGCCCCGTGCGGCAGTGCTGGGTAAGATGACCATACCAGTTGCAATTTGCGCAAAAGCGGCAGTTAGCTTCTAGCGGGTGATGATACGTACACATGAGACACAGGGGATGAGTTCTGTTGTAAGCGCGCTTCGAGTGAACTGGAACTGCTTGGAGAGGTTCCGATTACGACAGTCTAGTTGTTGAAGAGTTTGAGCTCATGGTCTTTCGTTTGCGGCTAGGCTGAGCTTCCTGAAACGGTATGTTGTCGTCGGAGGATTTGTCGGAGGACTCACCTGAAGAATCGTCGGTGGGATCGTTGGAGGAACCGTCAGAAGAATCGATGACGATTGCTTTCTGAGCTTGTTTAACAGGATTCTTGGAGAAAAATCCGTCCTAGACTCGTTTGTCGTTGATTTCTGCGGCCAAGCGATAGGTTTCTTCGATGGTAGTAGGTCTTGCAGTTTCGACAAAATCGCCCACACATTCACGTAAGCCGCGAATGTACTTCGTGATGGCTTTTTCTGAAGTGTTGACTTGACTTGGGCAGATTATGCTAAGCTGTTTGAACCTTGCGGTGTAGCCAGTATTGTCACCTTTGACTTGCTTGATTTCCCAAAATTCGTCTTCTAGCTTTTGGACTTCGCGGGAGGGCAGTACTCTTTCTTCATGAGTTCCTTCAACTCATCCTAAGAGAGAGCATAAGCTGCAGAGATCCCACGTTTGTTACGTTCGGCTGTCCACCAGTCGAGTGCTCGCGATTGAAATACTCCGGTAGCGCAAGTAGTAAGAAAACCATCGGGACACCCACTCTGACGAAGGGTAACTTCGATAGAGTCGAACCACTGGAGTAGTTGAGACACACCTCCTTCACCCGTGAACTCCATCGGGTCACATGCTTTGAAGTGTTTGTAGAGGAAAGCAGATTGCGGCGCATCTGTCTTAGAGTCTTCTGGGGTTCGAGAGTTGCTGAGAGAGAGCACTTGAGCGACAATTTGAGGAACGACCTTGGCCACTTTCTTGGCAACAAGCGAGGCAATCCTCTTCTCGGCGCTTCGTTTGGCTCCTCTCCTGGCTGTTTGTCTCGAGGTAGAGTCGTTGGAAGACATCTAGACAGAGAGAGATTTGGAGTGAGATTCGATCATAATGATTTTTGAGTTTTGCAATGCGATTGAGCGCGATCAAAACTTGTAGCGAGTAATATAATAGATTTCACATAGGAACCACATAGGAGACACGAGATTCCTAAGTTCTCACGCAATTGATTCGTTTGTATATATAGTTAGTTGTAGCTTATACTTGTACACATGCATGTCGGTGTAGAATGTGCGAGGACGCGATGCAGAGAGAGAGAGCGAGAGCGAGAAATTAGGAATTAGTTTTGTTGCAAACATTCGGTTTTTGTTTTAGATTGCGATGGCTGTGCGAGTTGGGCGTTTGCAAAAGCAGGGAGCGAAAATTGATAAATCGAGAAATCGATAAAGCGTAAAGTTTTAAAGTGTAAACACATAAGCATAAATAGGTTTTGATAAGCGTAAAATCGGCGAGTCGTAAGCTAGAAAAGTAGATAGAGTGCCTCGGGTGTTTAGGCGTCGACTACCCAAGGTAACCCAACTATACCCAACAAGTTCATGCACGCGCGTTGCCCTAGAAGGCTTATGCTTCTACTGGGATGCAGCTCATGGCATTCGTCTTCCTAGGCATCGCGTGGCTTGTGTTATCGTTATAGTTGAGTCCTTGGTGAGAGCTTTTTGAAAACCATTTTATATAGAGTGGAGCGGTCCATTAAGGTATGGGTTTCACCCCTGACTTAATAACTTCGCTCCTAGCTGTGGTTGTGCTCTTCGAATAAATTCGGGAGTTCCACTAGATTTTGAAATGGAGACTTTTGTTGAGATATGGATGTCACTCCTAGCTCCCCAGAAAGTTCTCTTGCTCAGAAAATGCGCTGAGTGAGCGATCTTATCGAGAGTTCTTGGTTTTGACGCCTGATCTCGACTGGACCACTCGTTTGTGTTATGCGAATATTTTCGAAAACGTGTGTATTGTGTTGGCCTTAGGAAAGGCTAAGTAATATTCTAGCCTTAGGAAAGGCTCTTCGTGTGAAATTGGAGTATAGGGCGTTCCGCGAAGTAGCAGTTTTTAGCGAATTCGAACGAGAGCATCAAGTAGGCCCGTGCAATTCCTACTGGGTTCGCACGAGTCGGCCCGTTGGTACTTAGACTATAGACTAGGTCGTTTCTAAGACATCGACCCGGACTAGGTCAAGTCTTGTGACAACCCGCACTAAACCAGGTATCCGTACGACTTAACTAATGATTAATTACTGCTTAATTATTGTGCTTGCTTGAACTTGTGAATAAACTGCTACTTGAACACTGATACATGTACTTACTTGCATCATACTTTACTTATCGTCACTACATTATTTACATGCTGAACCCTAGTGACAACCATGATGCACAAAAAGCACAGTAGCACAATAGCGGATAACCTATTGAACATGCTGATAAAGCCAGCATCAGGCAGACACTGCCTCTAAGGCCTGTAAGAGCCTGAAATATTTTGCTACACTAGTGGTGAGTGTAGGGATACAAGGGTTGTAGAACTGCGTCTCTAGGAATAAGTCACAATGACTGGATGTGCCTAAAACGTACTCTAAAGTACAAAACTCAGCACTTTACACAATAATTCAGCTTTTAGCTAACTAGTAAAGTGCCAAAACATGAGAAAAATATTGCTAGACACTTTCCAAAGTGTCAGGAATGAGTCGTGTCACTAAAAAGAGTATTAACGACACTTTAAAAGCTTTGTTAACGCTTTAACGGATTACTATCCAACCAAACAACCGGACTATACCCGGAACGTGAAAATATTGTTATTTTCATTATTTATCTTTTTCTGAGCCAGTTAGGGTCCCTGAGTACCCTAACACCCATTATAACGCATGACACACAACTAACCAAGTTAACTACTTAACTAAATTGGTTTAACCTAACTAATAAGTAACTAACACTTGGAATTGAACTAGTACCCCCCCCCCCCCGCCATCCTAACCGTCCCCAACTAAGAGGGGACACACCATGTACTAAACTTGATTATTTTAATCTAATATGCTTAGTATCTAGCATACATATGATCTAGTGGATAATAAACCTAGGTAATGTCTATAAGTAACATCATTAACACAACATAACACCCACTTAACACCACAACACTCACACACTCCTCTCCCTCTCTTGGAGCTTACGGCCGAGAACAACCCACCCCCACCCATCCATTTTCGACTTTGTTCTAGCCATTCCAATCACCTACAAGTGTTAAGGGTCGTATACAAGGAGCCTTGGAGCAAACGGAACGCGAAGGACCTCTTTATCTTGCTTTTATCCACGCCATTTTCGTCAAGATTCTTCCCTAGCCTCGAGCTAGTGGTATGTTGCTTAGAACACCTTCTCAATCTATTCTAAAGTGGTTAAAAGGATTTTTATCGGTTAAAACTCGTTAACATGCAAGATGATGCTTTAAAGTTTACTAAAAACACTAAAAATAGTGGTTAAAAGCTTATATGTTGTGTAAATGATGTAGTATTCGAAATGTATGATTATTTAGGCCCGATCTATGATGTGGTAGCTCGGATCATCGTTTAACCCAGTTTGGTAAGATCATGGATCTTAACATAAGCTTGTTTTGAATAATACAAGGGTTAAAAGGTGAAACTCTACCACACGCGAATCATGAACTTGTGTAAAAGAGTTTTACTTGTGAAATTGTGTTTAAAACTAGCAGATCTACGCATCTGCAAGTGGTATTTTCAAAGAACCACGTATTAAAGAAATCATGTATTTTAAAAGATGGATTTTACACTAACACGCATGATTTTTATAAACCACAAGTGTGTAAACACTTGTGAAATGAAAAGATCCGACAAAATAACAGTTTTGTAAAAGATAACGGGAGGTTGTAAAGATGGATTTTCTCTAAAAACGAGGTTTTTACAAGATCAAATTACCTTATATGAAGATCTACTAAATTTAAGGGGATTTACACCACAGTTTTGGGAAAACTGCAAGTTCATGTAATTTTTGGCAATTTACACATATGTTGATTTGTTGTTGTGCTGAAAGTTGTTCTGATCACATAAAGAAAATTGTTGAGTTGATTTGTTAAAGAAAATGATACGCTTGAAAGCGTGGCCACCTCCAGTTACAGAGGAAACTCTGGCGAAATTTTTCTAAAAACCTAACACTTAGAACTATTTACACTACAAGTGTTAGAATTACTTTTGGCATGTTTTCAAAATATAAATTTCGCCATGACTTTATTTACTAAATATTCGGAGGTGGGATTTTCACAAAATTTAACGTGATAAATATATATTTTCACACACTGTTTATGATTATTTTGTGAAAATACATAGATATTATTTTTAGAGTAAAAATAATATTTACGAACGTTAACGAATCCAAAATAATACGAACGCTTTCACCATGAATATATAAGTTACACCGGTAATTATATTACCACTCGATTGTTAAAACGTAACTTACGCACTTACGAAAATATTTATGAACGCGTATTTTAACAACGTATTATTGGAGAAAAATTATGTGAAATGAAAATATAATATTTTTGAGAAAAATACTTATATTTTGGAATTGGAAATATATATATTAAGTGAGACTTAATGATATAATTTGAACGCACATGTATTGAATCCCCCATCCTTGGGAAGGAGATTAACTACCAAGTATATACAGAATGTAAACACGAAATAGTTGTCTAACTATTTCCCAAAGACTTAAACTATAAAGCTAAGGCACGGCCGTCCGTCTAATAGAAATTAGCACCTGTAGGTCGTCGCACAGCTGCGTGAGCAGGAGATACTTGGTAGAGACGCTTCACTGTGAGTTCATGTCCCCCTTTTCTCTAACTGTTTTCAGTTTTCTTAACTGCGGGGGTGAAATACATGTTACTTTGATTACAAGTACTTTATACATGGTATGGTTAGCGTAAGGAGGTTTACTACTTAGATCATGCGAGTGGGTAAGCAGAAACTGGAGACCATTAATCCTCATTGTAGGACCGAGGGACGTAAGCGGTAGATCTATCTGGGTGTAGCGAGCCCAACTCTAGGCCCAACAGAACGGACCTCAGAGAGGCCCAACAGAACGGACCTTGGAGTGACTTTGTACCCAACGCGAAATCTGCTAGGTTTGAGTCTTCCTACTTGCACTTCACACATACTAATGGCCTTGCAAACCATTGGTGATCTCTTTTTCCTTACACTGCTACATACCAGGGAACTTTTATACTTACAAGTGTTTTACATACTCACTTACACATGAACTCGCTCAACATTATTGTTGATTTTTCAACTTACATGTATTTCAGGAAATTAAAGATCTGGCACGGTATGTTATGTTTTCCCACTGCATAAGGGTTCCAAGGTCATCCCAGTTTAGGAAATGTGACTCTTTCCTGGACAAGTCACAACTCTTAAACTGCGCTTATTTCATGCTACTGTTTATGTTTTTCAAGACAATGTTTTATGTTATGATGTTGTAAGTCTCTAAGACAATGGTATGTTACTCTGGTTTTTAAAACTTAATCAAATGGATGATCTTGCATGATTTTATTTCATATAGCTTTGTTATGGTTAAGCTATGGTATTAAGAAGTCACACCAAAATTAACCACGCTTCCGCAAAGCCAGGGTGTGACAGCTTGGTATCAGAGCTCTGATCATAGCGAACTAGGATTCCTTCTCGAGTCTAGACTATGATCACTAGGGCTCTCACGAAAACATTTTTCTGCATACCACTTAAGTCCAGATCCAAAACTTTTTACAAACAAATGTTGAGCACATTTTATTATTTATAGGCTCAGTCTAGAAAGGCTGAGGCTCGGTCTGAGAGGCCGAGGCTCGGTCTGAGAGATCGAGGTAGTTGGCTAGTGAGACTAGGAAGAGTAGGCTCAGTCTAGAAAGGCTGAGGCTCGGTCTGAGAGGCCGAGGCTCGGTCTGAGAGATCGAGGTAGTTGGCTAGTTGGACTAGGAAGAGTAGGCTCAGTTTGGAGGCTGAGGCTCGGTATTGGAGACCGAGGCTCGATCTGAGAGGTCGAGGTAGTTGATAGAGCAGTCTAGGAGACTGGGAGGCTAGTGGGACTAGGAGAATTATGTGATATCTTACTTGGTGACTTATGTGATTATCTGATTGTATGACTGATTATTTGAGCATATTTGTGTTTATGTTACAGACTCATGGATTCAGCCAGTACTGGCGATTCGGACACCACTGGACCCATACCTATCGTATCTGATGACCTCACATCCTCCGAGCACGAGGTGTACACATCTGACTATACCAGTACTGACGAGGATGATTTCCAGCCTTTCGCACTACCCGATGGTGCTGATGAGCCTGCAGATGACCCTCCCGCTGAGTACCTACCCCTAGTAGAGATTCCGGCTCCTATACCCTTAGCCGTTTATCCAGCATATGATTTCCTTCTTGACGCCGAGGCTGACGGCGATGTTGACCTGTTTGAGGAGGAGCCCTTTGAGGATGAGATCCAGGGCGAGGCCCTTCTTCCTGCGGATGATCTTCTGATGATCGCTGACGTTCCCGCTGAGGATTCGCCTGCACATTCTCCTGTCCCAGACTCCTTCGAGTCTGTGGCATCCGCACCTTCTCACACATTGAGCGCACAGCACTTTGCGCATGATTCTGATCCTGACCAGGCATCCTCTGTTGCACCTATTCCCAGTTTTGCGTTTGACCATGATGACATAGAGGATTCTGATCCTATCTTTCCCCCGGGATACGACCCGGATCGTGATATTGAGTTTATACCTATGGATCAGCCCATGGAGGATCCAGCTGACCCAGTAGACCCTATCGACCCCGAGTTTGACTTCGAGATGGCTTTTGATGATCCCGAGCCTGTCGTCGCTCCTGAGCAGGCAGCCGCTCTAGACCCCATACTTGAGCATGACCCCGTACATGCTGGCATCCCTATTGAGCCTGTTATAGCAGACCCACCTGTTGATGATCTCCCCGTGGATGTTCCTTTGATAGAGGGCGATCATGTTGTTGTTGATCTTGTTGTTCCTCTACCTGTTGTCGATATACCTGTTGACCATCCTGTGGAGCACATTGCACCTGTTCACCCTTTTGTTGCTCCCCCACCTGATCCCATCCCACTAGAGCCCGAGCATGCACTGTTCGCGGCACACATGGATCCACCAGATGAGCATGCACAGCACGGTTGGATACCTGCTGATGAGGATGTTCCACCTTTTCCCCCTCAGATCCCTGATATACGACATGTTGATTCTTCTTTTCAGGTTCCACAGTTTGTACCTCCAGCGAGGACTGGAGAGGGTTCTTCAGCCCATCCTTTTGGGCATGTACCGATGTCTATCCCCTTCATGCCCCAGATGTCATCTGTTCCACCCTCTGTTGCTCCATTTCATGTGGCACCTTTTGATCCCACCAGTGAGCCGTTCCTTTGGGCACCACACTCTGCTATGCCACCTACTGACCCCTACCATTCTTTCCACATGGGGTATACTATCGAGGACGTTTTGATGTCTTTTGTCGCCCAGCACGAGTCACACACGCAGCGCATCCAGGAGCTTGAGAGAGCTCAGCTGCCACCATGCCAGTGCCATGGTCAGACACACTCTCCTCTGCAGCCATTTCGACCCTTACCTCCAGATTATGCTGCCCGTCTCTTTACACTAGAGCAGCAGGTTGCTTCTATCATTCGTACCCAGCGAGCCATGGAGGAGGACTGGCTCCAGTTACGTCGTTTGTTTTACACCCACTTTCCCCCTCCTCCACCGCCATCGGTATAGAGCTCATCAGTGCTGTTTGGGTAGACGTTGGTGAGAAGACGGCGAATGCTTTTGACTGCACAGCATTTTTGGAGACTACTTTATGATCCTGACTTTTGTTGACATGTATTTGACGTATTTGACACTGACATGATATAGTTTTTGGACAGGGGTGATGTAGCCCCTAGTTGATTGATGATTGTATGACACAGGGATGTACTGATACACTTACTATGTGGTCTCGATATATGGCAATCGCAGTATTCTCACCATATTTGATTCGCTTGATTGCTTATTTATATTTTTATGACATGGGATGTTGTGTGATTGATATTTGTGATGTATTGATAACATGAGATGTTATGTGCTATTACTATTACTATATACGTACGTTTCACTATGGCCTGACCAACGTAAACCATCTTTTAGAAGATGCCGCCGAGACGTGAGACACGCATGCCTACCAATGAGGTAGAACTCCAGCAAATTATCACTGCTGCCATCGTACAATACGCCGCTTCACAAGGAGGACCCAGCGGAAGCAGCACGAACAACAATGGCAACAATAATCCACCTCATGGTAATACCAAGTCATTTAGACCTACCATGACCTAATTGGATATCTTTAGCGATGATGCTAATGCCGTTCATATGTTACAACGTATGTGCAGGGTGCACCTACAAGCAGTTCTTAGACTGCAAGCCCGTAAACTTTGATGGCACAGGAGGTGCTGTCGCCTTTGTTCGTTGGGCTGAGAAAACCGAATCTGTTCTTCGCATGAGCAAATGCGCACTGGATCAGCAAGTCACCTATATCTCAGGGCTATTCTTGGATGGAGCCCTCTCTTGGTGGAATCTGCAAGTACAGACACTTGGCGAAGCTGCTGCCTACGCGCTGACCTGGACCGAACTGAAGGAACTTATGCGCAAAAAGTACTGTTCCCGCGCAGAAATCCAGCGATTGGAGACCGAGTTCTGGCACTTGAAAATGGACGGTCCAAAGATAGCAGAATACGTTCAAAGGTTCCATGACTTATCGCATGTGGTACCCTACATGGTCACTCCTGAGTTCAAGAGAATTGAACGTTTCATTTGGGGACTAGCTCCTCAAATCATAAGCATGGTAACCTCATCCAAGCCTGCGACCATTACTGAGGCGATCGATTTGAGCGTAGCTCTCACTGAGGAGGCTATTCGCCTGAACAAGTTTGACGAGATCAAGACCAAGAAGGCAGAGACTCACGTCGAGTCATCAGGAGGTAACAAAAGGAAGTTCTCGAACTTCAAGCAGGGCGCCAGTGTGGTGGTTAAGAAAGGAGGGTCAGACACGCCAGCTCAGGTTACAACTGGTAGGGGAAAGAAAGGAAAAGGGTATATGGGCAGCCAGCCCAAATGCAACACCTGCCAGCGCCACCATTCTGGTCATTGCGGGCCAAAAGTATGCGAAGCATGTGGGAAACGTGGCCACTCGAAGGACACTTGTTGGGCCACTGCTGGTCAGGGAGGCCAGGGAGGATTCGGAAACAGAAATTACAACCGGGGTGGGAATGGAAATCGCCCACAAGGAAACTATGGAGGTAACGAGAATCGAGGCAACAATGCTAACCAAGCGGGCGCCGTGAATCATAATCAGAGGAATGATCAAGCTGGTGGAAACGGGCAAAGACTTGGATGCTTTAACTGCGGTGATATCGGGCATTTTAAGAAGAACTGCCCAGACTTAAACCAAGCCCGTGGGAGAGTGTTTCAAATCGAAGCAAGGGAAGCGCGCCAGGACCCCAATGTCGTTACTGGTACGTTCCCTGTGAACCAACGCTATGCATCCGTTTTATTTGATACTGGTGCCGATTATAGCTTCGTATCGTTAGAATTTAAGAATATGCTTGGTCTAGCTGCTAATAAGTTAGATATTCCCTACTCGATCGAATTGGCCAATGGGAAGTTAGTAGAAGCCAATGAAGTTGTCAGAGGTTGTGTGATTGAATTGGGAGAGCGTGAGTTCGCTCTAGATCTACTACCAGTCCAGTTGGGAAGCTTCGACGTGGTGGTAGGAATGGATTGGTTATCAGGCAACAAAGCTGAGATAGTTTGTCACGAAAAGGTTGTTCGTATCCCAACCGATGATGGTGAGACCATTGTTGTTCATGGAGAGAAGCGTGAGACGCCGTTGAGGATTATCAGCTGCTTGAAAGCAAGGAAGTGTTTGTAGAAAGGATGTGTTGCTTTTCTGGCACACATTGTGGATAAAAAGGCTGCTGAGCCAAAGATCGAAGACATCCCTGTCGTGAGGGAGTATCCAGAAGTCTTCCCAGAAGACTTGCCTGGACTGCCACCTCAGAGGCAAGTAGAGTTTCACATCGATTTAGTTCCAGGCGCCGCGCCTGTGGCTAAGGCACCGTACAGACTTGCTCCGTCTGAGATGCAGGAACTGTCGACACAACTTCAAGGGTTGTTAGACAAGGGTTTTATCCGACCAAGCTTCTCGCCTTGGGGAGCTCCGGTCCTGTTTGTCAAAAAGAAGGACGGTAGTTTTCGTATGTGCATCGACTACCGGGAGCTGAACAAGCTGACGGTCAAGAATAGATATCCTCTGCCAAGAATTGATGATCTGTTTGACCAACTGCAAGGTTCAAGCTTTTATTCAAAGATCGACCTTTGATCTGGATACCATCAGTTAAGGATACAAGAGGAGAGTATCCCGAAGACAGCCTTCAGAACTCGTTATGGACACTACGAGTTCCTCGTTATGCCATTTGGTTTGACAAACGCACCGGCGGTATTCATGGATCTAATGAATAGAGTTTGCAAGCCGTACTTGGATAAGTTCGTGATTGTATTTATCGATGACATTTTAATTTATTCAAAGACGAAGGATGAACACGAGCAGCATCTTAGAGCCATTCTAGAGCTGCTGAAGAAGGAACAGCTGTATGCCAAATTCTCTAAGTGCGAGTTTTGGCTACGAGAGGTGCAATTCCTTGGGCACATGGTAAATGGAGATGGAATCCACGTGGATCCAACCAAGATCGAGGCGATCAAGGATTGGGAAACGCCAAAGACGCCAACCGAGATTCGGCAATTCTTGGGTTTGGCTGGCTATTATCGAAGATTCATTGAGAATTTTTCAAAGATCGCTCAACCATTGACGCTCCTCACGCAGAAGGATAAGAAGTTTGATTGGGGAATCAAACAGGATGAAGCGTTTCAGATATTGAAGGATAAGCTTTGTAACGCGCCAATCTTAGCTCTACCAGAGGGTACTGATGATTTTGTGGTATACTGCGACGCATCGCGTCAAGGATTGGGTTGTGTGTTGATGCAACGCCAAAAGGTTATTGCTTACGCATCGCGTCAGTTGAAAGTGCATGAAAAGAACTATACCACACACGATTTGGAGCTCGGCGCAGTGGTTTTTGCTTTAAATATCTGGAGACACTACCTTTATGGTACGAAGTGTACAATCTTTACAGATCACAAGAGCCTACAGCATATATTCAACCAGAAGGAGTTGAATATGAGGCAAAGACGATGGGTTGAATTGTTGAACGACTACGACTGCGAGATAAAGTATCATCCAGGGAAGGAGAATGTAGTCGCCGATGCCCTAAGTCGTAAAGAGAGAATCAAGCCCATAAGGGTTAGAGCTTTAGAAATGATTATACGAACCGATCTTTCCTTGCGCATTCGTGCCGCGCAGAAAGAAGCTCTCAAGGAAGGAAACCTTGAAGAAGAATATCTCCGTGGGATGGAGAAGCTTTTGGTACCAAACGAGGAAGGAACGTTATGTTTCGAGAAAAGGATTTGGGTTCCTTTGTTTAGAGATTTAAGGAAGGTTATTTTCGATGAAGCTCACAAGTCACGGTACTCTATCCATCCGGGAGCGGATAAGATGTACCAAGATCTCAAAGATTATTATTGGTGGCCTAGGATGAAAGGCGATGTTGCTGTTTACGTGAGCAAATGTTTAACGTGCGCTAAGGTTAAAGCGGAATACCAGAAGCCTTCAGGACTTCTGCAACAACCTGAGATTCCCAAGTGGAAATGGGAACAAATCTCCATGGATTTTATTACAAAATTGCCAAGAACGCCAAGAGGCCATGACACTATCTGGGTGATAGTGGATCGATTAACGAAGTCAGCACACTTCTTACCTATCAGAGAGAAGGATAATACGAGCAAATTGGTTGAAATTTACATGAGAGAGATCGTCGCGCGCCATGGAGTACCTCTCTCAATCATCTCTGATAGAGACGGAAGGTTTGTGTCAAGGATATGGCAATCCTTCCAAGAAGCCTTTGGCTCACAATTGAATCTGAGCACTGCGTTTCATCCGCAAACTGACGGTCAGAGCGAGCGAACGATACAGACTTTGGAAGACATGCTGAGAGCATGTGTTATGGATTTGGGCGGTAGCTGGGACAAGCATTTGCCTTTGGTCGAATTTTCATACAACAACAGCTACCACACCAGTATTGGTGTCGCGCCATTCGAAGCCCTTTACGGACGCAAGTGCCGATCACCCCTATGCTGGGCTGACGCAGGTGATAGGCAGCTTGCTGGTCCCGAAATCGTCCAAGAGACGACAGACAAGATCGCGCAGATTCTTAAACGCATCGAAGCAGCTCGCCACAGACAGAAGGCTTATGCGGATCCAAACCGAAAACATGTGGATTTCCAAGTTGGAGAAATGGTGTTATTGAAAGTCTCACCCTGGAAGGGTGTGGCACGCTTCGGAAAGCGTGGGAAGTTAAATCCGCGCTACATTGGTCCCTTCAGAATTCTGGAAAGAATAGGACTAGTAGCATACAAGTTGGACCTACCTGCTGAACTCCATTCTGTTCACGATACATTTCATGTATCCAACCTGAAGAAAAGTCCAACTCAAGATGACATTGCCATTCCCATCGACGAGATTCATGTTGACAACACGCTCCACTTCGTTGAAGAACCGGTCAAGGTTACGGATTGGAAAGTAAACAAGACCCGCCGGAGCAGTGTCAAGCTCGTCAAGGTTCGTTGGAATGCCAGACACGGTCCTGAGTACACCTGGGAGCGTGAGGACCGGATGAAAGAGAAATACCCCCACCTTTTTCCTAAGAACCCTGCATCTACAAGCAGAACTTAAATTTCGGGACGAAATTTATTTAACGGGGGGGGGGGGGGAATGTGACAACCCGCACTAAACCAGGTATCCGTACGACTTAACTAATGATTAATTACTGCTTAATTACTGTGCTTGCTTGAACTTGTGAATAAACTGCTACTTGAACACTGATACATGTACTTACTTGCATCATACTTTACTTATCGTCACTACATTATTTACATGCTGAACCCTAGTGACAACCATGATGCACAAAAAGCACAGTAGCACAATAGCGGATAACCTATTGAACATGCTGATAAAGCCAGCATCCGGCAGACACTGCCTCTAAGGCCTGTAAGAGCCTGAAATATTTTGCTACACTAGTGGTGAGTGTAGGGATACAAGGGTTGTAGAACTGCGTCTCTAGGAATAAGTCACAATGACTGGATGTGCCTAAAACGTACTCTAAAGTACAAAACTCAGCACTTTACACAATAATTCAGCTTTTAGCTAACTAGTAAAGTGCCAAAACATGAGAAAAATATTGCTAGACACTTTCCAAAGTGTCAGGAATGAGTCGTGTCACTAAAAAGAGTATTAACGACACTTTAAAAGCTTTGTTAACGCTTTAACGGATTACTATCCAACCAAACAACCGGACTATACCCGGAACGTGAAAATATTGTTATTTTCATTATTTATCTTTTTCTGAGC
The DNA here is from genome assembly GCA_030545235.1 of Helianthus tuberosus. Classification (NCBI taxonomy): domain Eukaryota; kingdom Viridiplantae; phylum Streptophyta; class Magnoliopsida; order Asterales; family Asteraceae; genus Helianthus; species Helianthus tuberosus. Next base: position 101,008,919 of record CM060442.1, read on the forward strand.
CAGTTAGGGTCCCTGAGTACCCTAACACCCATTATAACGCATGACACACAACTAACCAAGTTAACTACTTAACTAACTTGGTTTAACCTAACTAATAAGTAACTAACACTTGGAATTGAACTAGTACCCCCCCCCCCCCCATCCTAACCGTCCCCAACTAAGAGGGGACACACCATGTACTAAACTTGATTATTTTAATCTAATATGCTTAGTATCTAGCATACATATGATCTAGTGGATAATAAACCTAGGTAATGTCTATAAGTAACATCATTAACACAACATAACACCCACTTAACACCACAACACTCACACACTCCTCTCCCTCTCTTGGAGCTTACGGCCGAGAACAACCCACCCCCACCCATCCATTTTCGACTTTGTTCTAGCCATTCCAATCACCTACAAGTGTTAAGGGTCGTATACAAGGAGCCTTGGAGCAAACGGAACGCGAAGGACCTCTTTATCTTGCTTTTATCCACGCCATTTTCGTCAAGATTCTTCCCTAGCCTCGAGCTAGTGGTATGTTGCTTAGAACACCTTCTCAATCTATTCTAAAGTGGTTAAAAGGATTTTTATCGGTTAAAACTCGTTAACATGCAAGATGATGCTTTAAAGTTTACTAAAAACACTAAAAATAGTGGTTAAAAGCTTATATGTTGTGTAAATGATGTAGTATTCGAAATGTATGATTATTTAGGCCCGATCTATGATGTGGTAGCTCGGATCATCGTTTAACCCAGTTTGGTAAGATCATGGATCTTAACATAAGCTTGTTTTGAATAATACAAGGGTTAAAAGGTGAAACTCTACCACACGCGAATCATGAACTTGTGTAAAAGAGTTTTACTTGTGAAATTGTGTTTAAAACTAGCAGATCTACGCATCTGCAAGTGGTATTTTCAAAGAACCACGTATTAAAGAAATCATGTATTTTAAAAGATGGATTTTACACTAACACGCATGATTTTTATAAACCACAAGTGTGTAAACACTTGTGAAATGAAAAGATCCGACAAAATAACAGTTTTGTAAAAGATAACGGGAGGTTGTAAAGATGGATTTTCTCTAAAAACGAGGTTTTTACAAGATCAAATTACCTTATATGAAGATCTACTAAATTTAAGGGGATTTACACCACAGTTTTGGGAAAACTGCAAGTTCATGTAATTTTTGGCAATTTACACATATGTTGATTTGTTGTTGTGCTGAAAGTTGTTCTGATCACATAAAGAAAATTGTTGAGTTGATTTGTTAAAGAAAATGATACGCTTGAAAGCGTGGCCACCTCCAGTTACAGAGGAAACTCTGGCGAAATTTTTCTAAAAACCTAACACTTAGAACTATTTACACTACAAGTGTTAGAATTACTTTTGGCATGTTTTCAAAATATAAATTTCGCCATGACTTTATTTACTAAATATTCGGAGGTGGGATTTTCACAAAATTTAACGTGATAAATATATATTTTCACACACTGTTTATGATTATTTTGTGAAAATACATAGATATTATTTTTAGAGTAAAAATAATATTTACGAACGTTAACGAATCCAAAATAATACGAACGCTTTCACCATGAATATATAAGTTACACCGGTAATTATATTACCACTCGATTGTTAAAACGTAACTTACGCACTTACGAAAATATTTATGAACGCGTATTTTAACAACGTATTATTGGAGAAAAATTATGTGAAATGAAAATATAATATTTTTGAGAAAAATACTTATATTTTGGAATTGGAAATATATATATTAAGTGAGACTTAATGATATAATTTGAACGCACATGTATTGAATCCCCCATCCTTGGGAAGGAGATTAACTACCAAGTATATACAGAATGTAAACACGAAATAGTTGTCTAACTATTTCCCAAAGACTTAAACTATAAAGCTAAGGCACGGCCGTCCGTCTAATAGAAATTAGCACATGTAGGTCGTCGCACAGCTGCGTGAGCAGGAGATACTTGGTAGAGACGCTTCACTGTGAGTTCATGTCCCCCTTTTCTCTAACTGTTTTCAGTTTTCTTAACTGCGGGGGTGAAATACATGTTACTTTGATTACAAGTACTTTATACATGGTATGGTTAGCGTAAGGAGGTTTACTACTTAGATCATGCGAGTGGGTAAGCAGAAACTGGAGACCATTAATCCTCATTGTAGGACCGAGGGACGTAAGCGGTAGATCTATCTGGGTGTAGCGAGCCCAACTCTAGGCCCAACAGAACGGACCTCAGAGAGGCCCAACAGAACGGACCTTGGAGTGACTTTGTACCCAACGCGAAATCTGCTAGGTTTGAGTCTTCCTACTTGCACTTCACACATACTAATGGCCTTGCAAACCATTGGTGATCTCTTTTTCCTTACACTGCTACATACCAGGGAACTTTTATACTTACAAGTGTTTTACATACTCACTTACACATGAACTCGCTCAACATTATTGTTGATTTTTCAACTTACATGTATTTCAGGAAATTAAAGATCTGGCACGGTATGTTATGTTTTCCCGCTGCATAAGGGTTCCAAGGTCATCCCAGTTTAGGAAATGTGACTCTTTCCTGGACAAGTCACAACTCTTAAACTGCGCTTATTTCATGCTACTGTTTATGTTTTTCAAGACAATGTTTTATGTTATGATGTTGTAAGTCTCTAAGACAATGGTATGTTACTCTGGTTTTTAAAACTTAATCAAATGGATGATCTTGCATGATTTTATTTCATATAGCTTTGTTATGGTTAAGCTATGGTATTAAGAAGTCACACCAAAATTAACCACGCTTCCGCAAAGCCAGGGTGTGACAAGTCTGGCCTAATTCCTATAGTTATGGCTCTGATACCAATCTGTCACACCCCAACCGATGGCGGAATCATCGGGGCACAACACTAGGCGAATCAGATTGCTCAAGAGAATCCATAACAACTATATTGCGACAGTATTTATTACATTTGTTATCCCATACTAACAATCAGTACAATCACATAAGTTATCACAGATTTCTTGTCCTCTCGAACAATACAAATCCGACAACCTAGATTTTAGGTGAGTTTCTAGACTTCCAAGCTTGATTTGATGTAGCCTGTGATCTAACCTGCAACATACGTTAAAATAATGTCAATACAAAAGTATTGGCGAGCATACAGGTTTGATATGTAATAGTGCAATAGTTAAAGGCTGCGAATTTCCACATACATAAACGTAATACACGACATATATACTCACAAATTGATGGGACGTCGCGAGTATAAGTCCTAGCACATATGTAACTAGCATCACGTATAACTATGCACATTGGTCATTCGCAAGTGATAAATAGTTTAAGCATTTGATGTGATTTGATTTCATAGCAACGTATGTTACACCCAAAAGTGCAAAAGCAAAAAGGGTTCAAGTATACTCACAGTCGGTGCTCAGCAGGCAAGCAACCACAACTTGGTTAGATTGAAGGGAGCGCGTCTGATAATAGCCTGATCACAGTTTGATAGCGTAAGCGTTGGATAGTGCATGAAACGGAACAAGTGATAGTGGGGTCGATCAGCAGTTCGATCGGATGGTAGTCCGATCGGACAGTCGATCGTTCGGGTGACTGTCCGCTCGGATGGTCATCCGATCGGATGGCTGTTCGAGTGGATTGTTACTTCCTTTAGGAAGGATGTGTTTGTGCATGATAGCTTGACTTTTGAAGTTTTTTTTGTAGCATTTTGAAAACAGAGAAGTATCTCTACCCTTTAGGTCGATTGATCGAACGGCCGGTCGATCGGGTGGCAACTCGATCGGGTGGCTGTTCGATCGGACGGTGATCCGATTGGCAAGACATTTTGGTTGATGATAAGCTCACAGCAGACTGGTCACTTGATCGGGCGGCAGTCCGATCGGGTGACAATCCGTTGGAACTGATGTGCAATGAAGATTTGTAAAAACGTTTAAGTGTTGAGGATCCAAAGTCGGTCGCTCGGATGGTCATTCGATCGGACGGCAATCCGTTCGTCGTTTAGATCTTCGAGTGTTTGAAAATTATTTAAGTTTGATACCAAGTGCTATTCGATCGGATTGCGGGTCGATCGGGTGGCAGTCCGATCGGGTGACAATCCGATCGGATGGCAATCCGTCCCGCAGCCTGATCATTTCACAACTTGTTTATTTCATTAAGTTTCCACGATTTGATCAAGACGGTATGACCACGAGTTAAACAATGGAAACTCCACCAAGTCAAAGTCATTGATCGGATGGGAAATCACCCCGTCCGATCAGTTGACTGTTCTCGATGGTGGTTCGTGTTTAACACGATAAGCCGGTCATTTCGTTGATAGGAACCAGTTCTCAAACCGACACTTCATTAGAGACATAGTAGAAGGTCTGTACGAGCTCTGTTGCTACCGGTTTTGAGTGAAAAGTTAAGAAAGTTGAAGAAAAGTTTAGAAAGCTTAGATTCGGCTTAGATTTAGGTGAGATTAGTAATTATACACCGTGGAATCTATCAGATCTGGACTGTTCTTGATGAGATGAGGTCACACTTCATTGTTCCTAAGGACTCCATGATGACATCACCTTAGAACGGCTCAAATCCAAAGATTTCACGGTTAAAAGTTAAGATTCGGAAGAGAAAATGATGGAGAAGTGTGTGTAGATCAGATAAGTACAAGATTTAGGTTGAAAACTTACAAGAATCGTGAGGAATCGAGAGGAAAAGCCCCAAAAGCGTGCTGGTCGAGTGAGAGCTGTCACATCACTGTTCAAGTGATGTGACAAGTGCTATTTATAGGTGAAGTGGGATGAAGGGGAGAAGTGCAACGGATCGGATGGCTGTCCGATCGGGTGGCTGTCCGATCGGGTGGCAAACCGATCGGGTGGCCACTCGATCGATCAGTCACTCGATCGGTGGTCTCCGGCGTGTTGCGTTTCGATGTTTCGTTTTGATTGTTAATCGTTATGATAGTTTGGTTACACATTTCGTCCACATTTTCATATATTTATTATAATTAGTCACCTTGGGTCGTATATACATATCCATATTCCAATCCTGCGATAATCGAGTTACGCGTGCGTTTTTGAGTACTGTGTTGCATTGCGACACATCACGGCTATCAAGGAGGTTAGAATTGGTCCTCACTCGACATCATCGTGGCTGTCAGCAAGTGCGATGTGATGCGATAGCGATAACGTATGCGATAATATGCGAAAATACTGCGATATGGCGATGTATGCGATATAGATACATTATGATCCGAATCTCTGGTGCTAGGCGTAACGAGTATAACGAGTAGTAACAACGCACGAATGTGCGGGTTGTTATAGGCCACCTCGTGCTTCGTATAGCATGCTAAAAGATGATGGTTATCTTCCGTTGAGTGTTTAGGTTCGTTTACGGGTCCCGGACGCATTCTCGATTTGCGTGACGGACTCCGTTTCGCGCGTAATTAGTGTCAAAAGACTCGGTTTTAAAAATCATGTATAACCGTCTTGAAATCCGAACTCAGTTACGTTTTAATCATAAAAGACTCGTATTAGAGTGGTTTAAGTGTTTTTAAGCTTGATCGATCGTTCCTTGCACGTTTGATTGCCTTATGTTATGCCTGAAACGAAGGCGTTTCCCTAACCGGGAAGCTGCTTCGTTTTGCGTGCCCGATCTCTGACTGGTCTCAAACCTTATGTCACAGTCTATGGCACAAAATTAAGATGTTCCTGGAACTCGGAATCTTAAATAATGCTACGGATAACCTAATAATCAACGTCAAAGGTTTAGTGCGCTGTTAAACAGAAAGCTCCGGTTTAACACGTGTTTAAAGTCTAAGGACACCGACTTCACACCATGGGCCCTTATTAGTGTCATGTCACTTATAACGTGTTCTCGGATTCCTCCAAGACATAACCGATATCATTTAATCAAGCATATAAGTCACACATGTTTTTAGGGTTTTCGCGCAATTAAAGTGTTAAGTGTGCTTTACAGTTTTGGACCTTTTAGGGTGTACCTGGTTTCGTCATGGGTGTCACACAAAGCCTCCCTATCAGCCTTTAGCTTCAACCGATCGGCTTCGAAGCTTTTCTTGAGATAATTTATCTCAATTTCATGTCTTCTAGTCAATTCACCAACCTTTTTGACCCAGGCCTCTTCTTTCTTGGCAAAACCATCAATTTCTTTCTTCATTGCAGCCATCGAAGACTTCATTTTCTCCTTCTTCTTAGAAAAATCCTCATACTCCTGCATGCCCTTCTGAAAACGGGTAACACCCTCAGCAACCAAGGCAGAAAGGTTGCAGGAGCTAAGCATCAATCTTGATATGAAATGGTCACTTTCCATTTCAGAGATGGCACCACGAATGCCAGGAGGAGCAAAGTGAGCAAGCACATTAGCACAAACAGTAGGATCTTTAAAACTATCACCAACCTTCACAGTCCAATCAGGCAGATAAACCTCATCCTCGTTCAACCCTTCAACGTCCCTGCTCGATGAACCCTGAACAGGAGTAGTCATAACCTTCTTGGTTGAAGCCTTCTTCTTGCCATGAACAACCAACTTCTTCTCCTTCTCAACATCCACATCAACATCTTGACCTTCGGAAGCCCCAATATCATCACTCAATTCCACTGGTTCAGAATAAGTGGATTAAGGTGCACCCTTTAACAAACTGCGAGTAGATCGACAGGTTGAAGCCTTGGGAGCAGCAGGCTTAGAAAAACCCTTAACGTTGGAAACACTAACATAGCCAGCATCCTCAAACCTCTGTTCTATCCCCCCTAGCAACAACATCATCCCCTTCAGCGGCTTGGACATCCGTAAAAGCAACGTCAGATGTATCATCACTCGTGATAAAGTCCAAAGCAGACATGACTGCAAAATGTTTCAAAAACAAAAAACAAATAAGTCACCAAAAAAAGATGTTCCAAAAAGGCAAAACAAGAAAAAAGCATACCCTGGCCATTCCTCATAAGTACCGGATCCCGATTGGCCTTTTCCCACAATTTACTAACCCCTAACAGAACTAGCAAATGTTCAGGGAAAGGAAGAACCCTTGAAGGTGTGACACCTGGGTCACTGCGACCATCAAACAAATACCAAGCCAATGAAATATTGTATTTCATACTTGGGATCTGTATAAATATGTGTATCTTTTTTCACATATCAATTCTTGTTCGATTTCAAGCTCTAAATCGCTTTCTGGAAGGTTATACACGCACTGATGCGTAAATATAACCAGTTTAATACAACGAACACTCCGGAATAGTGAAATAGGCTTAACATACCTTAAATAACCCTTACATAACTTAGAAATAAGTTTTGAAGGGTTCGGTGTGCTAAAATAAACTTTTGGGTCATTCAGGGACTAAAAGCGTCAAAAAGTGCATAAGTTTACATTTTCGCGCATAACTTACGTTCTGAATACATCCGGACATCCACAAATTTATGCAAGCACTAAAATATTTTATTTTAGTGTTTGGCATGAGAAAAATCCATTCGTCACGCAATTTGGATCATTTTTCGCGCTTATGCGCATTCCGTCGTAATTAAGCGAACATCGCAACCGTACAGCCAAACGAACCGACATCCGAGATGTTTTCAAGCATATTTCATGTTCCCTATGTCTTAACATCATTGTGGAGCTTGAAATTGGGATTGACGGGTGTTAGAAGTGCCGTTACGCAACGAAACAAGGTGCAGGGACTGAAACTGTAATTCTGCCAAAGTTAATGGCTTACGGACCATAAGCCATGACCCTTACGGTCCGTAAGGGATCTCCAGAACCTCAGAAACTTCCAGCCAGCTGTTTACAGCTGTTACCCACTCCCAAATCCTTTGCCACATGTCAATCTCTGATGGTGGGGCCAATTTGGGTTCCATAACATTCCAACAAGTGTACGGGTGAAATCAAAGCACGGTATTCGAGAAACGATCCTAACGGTGGTCCTAATCCTATAAATACCCAACCCATCACAACTCAAAACCCACTTGAAATCTGATTTTTTCTCTAAGTTGGGGTGATTCTATCACTTCATACCTGAGAAATATTTGGAAATCAAAGCTTTCGAGGACCCTTTGTAAGTGTTCCTTCGTTCTTTTTATTCTTTTAACGTTAAAGTCAAACTTTGTTTGACTTTCTGCAATGACCAGTTTATGGTCAACACGAAGTTCGTTTGAACTTCATAACGTGAGCGTAATCATGATGGTTATAGTCCCTAGTGACTATACCTACTGATTACCACGTTATCTAGGCTCAGTGACGAGTCGTAGTTTCGGCCAAAATGCGTGTTATCGCGTATTTTGTAACCAAACTACTCTTGGGTATCAAAACCGTTTGTTTTGATACCAAACCTGTTTTCTAAAACTTAGTTAAGCATGTTTTAACATGCTTAGCTCGTCACTTTTAGTTTAGTGCTTATATAGGGTCGTAAGGTAAGCGATCTAAACAATCGCTTATACTTTCGAACCTGACCCGTTTGGTCGATCATTAGGATCCGACCAAACACATTAGGTGACCATAGAATATAGGGAATAACCTTCCGAGGTTATACCTTATGGTCGCTTCGTTAAGTAGTTGTATGATAGGTAGTTTATATACCTTAGGTAAATTACCAATATACCCTTATCATGTGTAATTAGTAATTAAGCATATGTAACCTAAACTTTCATCACTTAACTGATTATGTAACATAATTAAATATGTTAGGCATATAATACTTGTCATAGGACTAGTTAGGCGAACGAGTTTTACGCGAACGACGCGTTAAAGTAGCATAAGCTACCTAGACGGGTCCTAATGGGTCATAAGCACTTAGGCTAGGTTTCATTGTAGTATGTAGGCTTTGTTAAATCATATTACATGAGTTCCCATACTCATTTGGTTTACGAACCCTCATTCTATCCAATCCTCCGATTTAGGTCCGGTATATTAACATAGTTACCTATATTAGGTGTCGTTTGATATCCGTGATCTCTAGCATTGTTTGGTTGTTACTCAAGGACTACTAAGCAATCTCAAGTGAGTACATAGACCCCTCTTTTACCGTTTTCAAACATTTTGGGGGTGAAACACATGTGCCTACTTGTTACTTTCATGCTTTCCTGTTTTCATATCATATACTTGCTATGTTCATTAGTACATTTATAGTACATGATTTCATTGTGTTTTTGCTATATATGTCCTTTGTTGCATACTTAGTACATCATTTTACATTACATTTCATGCTATGTATGTCCATTGTGTGCATACTTAGTACATCGTTTTACATTACATTTCATGCTATGTATGTCCATTGTGTGCATACTTAGTACATTGTTTTACATTACATTTCATGCCATGTATTCCATTGTGTGCATACTTAGTACATTGTTTTGCATTACATTTCATGCTATGTATGTCCATTGTGTGCATACTTAGTACATTGTTTTACATTGCATTTCTGTTGCATGTGCTCATCCGGCATATGAACACATTATATTACATTTTGAACCGTTGTAACCATTTTACTATGTGAACCGTCGTAAACATTTGATTATATGAACTGTTTGTAACTGTTGAACTGTGTGAACCTTTTGTATCTGTTGACATGATTTACATTTAACAATAGACATTGGACTATACATAAACATTTCTACAATTGTTAAACATTACATCTTGGTGGTTTGGTTTGAGTAAGTGATTCAAGTAACGAGGCGTGTGTAATACGATACAACCATGGTGGATACGCCGCTGGTACTTCCTATATATAAGTGTTTGTATGGTATTACATATCGTAGTGTTATTTGAATCATTTCAATTTAAGACATATAACATTTTATACAAATAACATACTTTTCACAAGACATTGTTTTACAAACAAACTCATCTTACATGGTTATTCATTTAACCTTACATTTATTTATACATATCATTTGATCTTATCGTTTTCAAATGATTTACAAAACAAATCAATTTACAAGGTCCATGACTAAATTTTATTAAACATTTTCTTAAACACAAGTTATGAATCCTATTTTCACAAAACCTATGTATCTCACAGGCATTTTTATGCTGACGTACCTATTTTCACATGTGTTTTCAGGAGTTGATGCATAGGACTTATCGAGACATACTTAGGCGGACCTGTGCCTTAGTGACTTAAAACGAGACAAGAACTAGTTAATTTTTGTTATGTACTTTTTGTTTCTTGTTTAAAACAATGTAACTCTCCTATTTGATTAATAAAACGAAACTTTAATTTCCATGGTTGTGAAACAATTAATTCTGTTACAACACTTCCCGACGTTTCCGCCACGTTTCGTTGTCTCACGTGGTCGGGGTGTGACAAAAGGGCACTCTCAGATGGCTTTAAGAAAAACTTCATTCAAATCAGATTCAAAAGGTTCCGGTTCATTGAGAACGACATCCGGGTGCCTCCACACCATTTTGAAGGGGATAATAGAATCAGAGACCCAGAAAAAACGATCTTTCCAAGTACCAAGTGTGGTAACCATGGAAGAGATTAGGCAAGTATCAACCTTGGTTGTTTCAAAGGTGAACCAATCACCGTTTTTTGCCAAACGAAAAAACCGACGGAATAACAACAACGAAGGATCATAACCAAGGGCACGGCATAAAACCTCGAAGCGTAAAACCCTAGCCATGCCCTTCGGATGAATTTGACCAAAGGAAACACGATAATACTCCAAAACATTCAATACAAAAAGCGAAAAAGGATGACGAAGGTTGGAAAATTTAAAGTGCTGACAATACAAAGCAATCGAACCAGGGGGACATTGATCAGCAGATTTATCACAGCCCGGTGCAAACGGATTGAACTTAAGGCCAATGCCCCAATCAATACAAAAGTTATCCACTTCCTCTTGGGTGAGGCGTGAAAAACTAACGGAAAGATCCTTCCATGCACCCATGATAAAAAATAAAGAGCAAAATAAAGCACACAAAGAAATCGAACTAACCTGGAAAACGGAAGAATGAATATGGAAGAAACTTGAGAGAGAATGGGGAAATATTGTTAATTGCCTTGAATAATAAATGAAAAATAAAACCCAATAGGGGTTATGATTACAAGGCAGTTAATTAACCTGCCCTCTACAAAAACCGTCGACCAATAAACTGCCACACATCAATCACATCAGTTGTCAGTTTTGAAATTCAAAAAATTCTCAACTGTTCTCAAGCCTTCAAGCCTTTAAGCAATAAAAATAAATGTGCAAAAGTCAGAAGTCTTTGAGCTCACTTCCCAAAAACCTCTGACTTGGGGGGCTGATGACGGGGGTAGCCCAAGACTAAATAAAATGACTTAGACACATTAAAGCTCAAAGGGTTCAAAGGTTAAAAACCCGAGAGTTAGGACAAAGCAATATGTGAACAGTAAATGGTCACATCTCTGATTGCTTCACCAACTCTCTCAGCTGCAAAAGTAACACAAGTCCACAGAATACAGTCTTTTATCCGCAGGTCAAAAGGCTTTAACCCCCGAAAGGGTAAGTCCCCCACTGCAAGCATGTTCACTAGTCAACAGCTTCCTCTTTGAGCGATAACTTTCCCTATAAATGTGACACTTCATTAAGTGTGAACAACATTCTCGATGAGCTCTGATTCCAGGCGAATCTCTGGTCATTGTTCTCGAGTACTTGTTCTATGCAAGTCACTCTCCATCACATTCAACACATACATTCTTATTGCTCCCACATCCGAGGCTGAACACGTTTCAGTGGAGGATCCCGAGCAAACAACAAAATCAAGCTAGTGAACCTCTCTCCACGTCTTGCAAACGTGGGGGGACCCCACGACCTGCGTTAGGCAAAATCGAAACCTTCAACCATTTTGCCTAAACAGCCTCGCTACTAGCACTGGTCTATTATCTGTTGCATCAACAGAAGTAGGTGTTGATGTTGGGTAGATTCCACGTAGGAAAGCGGAAGAGTCTAGAATCATGAAAAACGACGTCTCCGTACTCTTTCATTCCCCATAAATAAAGATTCTTCTCCCAGGCTTTGTTCTTGCTCTTCCCCATTTGTCCCTTCGGTTACATTTTCTGCTCCTTTAATTTTATTATTATTATTATTATTATTATTATTATTATTATTATTATTATTATCTGAAAACGAAGAATCTATAGATTGTTTGAATTTCATTTTTGATTAATTACAGCAGGAAGAAGAAGTTGTGAAATTATTATATGGATAGGCCACCAGTACTCCAGGAGGAGGAGGAGGCTTCTTTGGAGCACACCAGGGAATCTCTGATTGCTATTTCTAATTGCTGTCAACCAGACAAGATTAATAAAAATCATGTTAACACCAAAGAGAAAGCCGTTGATGATGAACAAGTGAGGTCTAAATTGATTTCAATTTCTAACATGATTGCTAATGCTGATGAGGTTGTCTAGTACCTTACTACTATTTATTATGTTTGATGATATTATGTGTAACAAACAATTTGAACTCATTGTTTTCAATCAACATTAATATTCTACTTTCTTACATGCGAGCACGTGAACAAGACAAGTGTGACTGTCAACTATGTATGTGTCTGTCTGTCTACCCAGACAAAAATTTCAACTTGAAATGTTTTGCTAATAATTTTCTCTTATACCTACTTTGGCAGCCATAACTTTATATATGAAATTAACTACAACTTAAGCCGAACTAATATAATAAGAATAGGAACCTTCCTGATGTTTTATGGATAAAAACGAAATTTTGTTTTAGTTGATAAAAATCACAAAAGTAACTAACTATATGATAAGTACACTTTGACATACGCGATGCGGAAATACTTTTAGTTTTACTCACCAGCTGCTACACTTTATGCCCGTTGGCTTGCGAAACAAAGCAAAAGCCAAATTAAGTAGTTAGTACTTGAGTTTGTGTAACACGATTACTCGTTAGGGTGTACGGGGTGGTCGCAAGGGGTGCGGCAACCCCTTTGCTGCTCGGCAAACACCGCCGTCACCAACATATGCCGCAAGGGTATGGAAGAAAGCAGGGAATGGTTGCCGCTTGAGGGGACTTGAGGGAGAGGGGTAAGTGGTGGGCCAGTATCTACTTCAACCAATCATGTTTTGTTATTTTTTTATTTTAAAAAAATAGTAATTTGGGGGAAACCATCCCATATGTTTTCGGGGCAAGATGGGAGAATAAGAGAGGTGATGACATGACACAATATGATTGGGTGAGTGGTTTGTTTGCCCCATCTCATTATGCATGCACCCCTTACACTCTTAGGCATGTGTAGTAATAAAGCCCTTTGTGGTGCGTTATGCGACAAGTGGCGAAACACGTAAGAGAGGGGCTTTATGGAGCTTTATATAACTTGAGTGTGTAGTGTGGATATATATGTATGGCCGTATGAGGCTTTATATATATGTATGTATATATATGTGTGTGAGTGGGGAAGAAATGGTCACGCCGTGATGGTGTTCGCGAGAAGGAGGGAGAGGCCGCACATAACGCCCCCGTAATGGTGTTCATGGACGCTATGGGGCGTTATGGGAGGATGAGGTGCCATATACAACCCCATTACAGGTGGTCTTAGAAATTTCTTGTTCCTTTGTTAGCCAAAGGATGTTACTATAACATGCATTTATGTTAGGAGTCTTTGACCCAAGTATACATGACAACCATTGGGTGTCAGCCCAATGGCCACCAGCCCGCATTCTAACCCGGAGGTGGTGGGTTCGAGTCTTGCTCGTTCTCAATGCCCCTACGGTAGCGGATTTACCCCCAGACTCAGGCTTGCTGGGTGGCGGTCTGCGAGGTGGGATCACCTCGGCGGTTGGGAGGACCGTGGAATCCCCCCCCCCCCCCCCAAGTATACATGACCAAGAAGATTACTCTGCAGTTTTTTTTTTTTTTGAATTGTGAGATTCTATGATTTTAGAACCGGGCCAGCATGTGCTGTAAAAACCCAAAAGATACAGTACATAAAAGAAAATGAAAATGCTAACACACCCCCAATTACATCAGTTTATTACACTATGTCCTTTATATTGAAATCCACCCATCACTCCCATACTAAATCTTTAAACTTCGATCTGCTTTTCAGCCATAAGTACGAGTCCGCCTTTATTGCCTCTACCAAGGGCGAAGGTTAGAAGGGGCCGGGAGGGGCCCCCGACCCCCCGAACTTTTCGCTCAATGGTGTTATGTATGTAGCTTTCGTATAGAAATTTTTGGGTATATACGTTTTCGACCCCTCGGTTCTATAGAAATTTTTTGGTATATATGTTTTTGACCCCCCTATCGGAAATCTCAAGCTTCGCCACTGGCCTCTACGATATTGTGTCCAGAACGCGTAATACCATTGTATACTTTCTCGTTTCCTGCCTTCCACAGGTGCCACATAGTAGTTTGAAAAATTGCATTAATAATTTCTTCCAATCTCGCGAACCCGCTAAACCATTTGCATACATTAGAGCTTCAGCGCATGAACTAAACCCTGCAGAAACTGGAAGTTTTAGCCAAGCGAGGATATTCCACCACACTCACTGACTTCGACATAGTACATCCACTGATTAAGTGCGCAACAGACTCTTCGTATGAATCACATTTCGGGCACATCTGATTGTTAATCTGGATACCTCTTTTCATCAGTTCATGTTTTACCGGAATTCTCCCTAGAGCCGCCCTCCACGTGCAGTAATTAACCTTTGATGGCATCCATTTATTCCAATGTGGCCACTCTTCATCGGTTCCTACTAAGTTTTTCTTTAGTTTAGTAATAATTAATTTGTGAAACAAAAAAAGATATTGGATACGCAACTTGGAACTTGAAAACAACCTTTACCTATTTGTTGGCGGCTATCGTTCTTGCAAGAACTTGGACCGTCTTTAATTCTTAGACCATTTTTTGATGGCGACTTTTCAAATAAAGTATACAAATAATTTATTCCAAATAACCCACTTATGATGATTAATACTTCAAATAGTTTTTCACTTATAGGGGAAGGATCCACTAAAAAGTGGATTTTGCCTAAGTAGCCTAAGAAGGATTGTGATGATAACATGTGGCACTCCTAATAAGTAAGAATGAAGGGCATTTTGGCCCTTATAAATAGGAGTGAAAATGACATGTGGCACCCCTTTTGTTTTTTAAAAATACAACAAAAAAACCTAGTACAAAAAAAATCTAGTACAAAAAAATCTAGCACAAAAAATCTAGTACAAAAAAATATAGCACAAAAAAATCTAGCACAAAAAATATAGCAGGAAAAAATTCAGCAAAAAAATGTAGTACAAAAAAATCCAGCACAAAAAATTTAGCACACAAATATAGTACAAAAATCCAGCACAAAAAAATGTTATACAACATAGAAATACAACACATTTTAGTGGGTTTTTTTAGTCTTCATATTTTATATAACAATATGGTACTCAAATTAAAGATAAAAAAACACTCGATTTTACGGTGAAATATTTATGAAAAAATAATGTCGTATAAAAAAGTCATGAACGTTTAAAAAATGGGGGTAAAATATGCATGTGTCTTGTATGTGGAGAGAGAAAATCCATAAATAGGATTTTCCCAAGATACCCTTGCACTCCTCCTTTCTCCTACACTTTCATCTTAGTCATTGATTTGAAAAATGAATTGTTAAGATTCATTCTCATCCTACTTAGGCAAAATAAACTTTTTATTTGATCTTTCCCCCACTTATAAACATATAACAAGTGGATTTGGTCGGTACTCAGTGTAAAGCCATAACTTTCACAAAGATTGTGATTTACATTGAAAATTATAAAAACGAATATTGCTACCGGTTTCTATAAGAACAGTGCTAGCACCGATCATAAAAACGAATACCTACACATTTTCCAATTATAACAATACCGGTTGTGATGTCAGTATCGGTTTAATTCAGAATAAAACTCTTTTTTCAACAAATTTTATACGGAAACGTTGAGAAAAAAATTAATAAACACAGTCGCGTATTCAACATAAAAAAACAAAAAAGATAATGAATAAAACTAAATGTTTTAAAAACATATATTAATCAAAGTATAACAGGTGAAATTGAAACCTGAAACTTGAAAAAAAAATATAATATAATAAAATTCAATAAAACCGACTGAGTTAAAAACGTATATTATTTAAATATAAAGGATGAAACTGAAAATTGAAAAACATTCTCGGTATATATTAATTAATAACATGGTGAAGGATAGTTTAATATTATAACATGAAGAAAATGTTACTATTCATCGAGCTTCGTTAATTATATATATTACAACTTGCACTAAGGAAGGTTTTTACATTGAAAACTATAAAAACGAATATCGATTCCGATAATAACAATATCAGTACCGATCATAAAAATTATTATCGGTACCAATTCTGATTACAACAATATCGATAGTGATGTTGGTATTGGTTAAGTTTGTCACGATACTATTTGGAGTAAAAAAAAAATCAACAAAGTTTATAAAGGAACGTCAAGAAAAAAATCAATAAACACAATTGTGTATTCAACTAAAAAAAGATAATGAGCTCGAGTTATCGAAGGATAATCAAATTGAATAAAACTAAATGGGTTAAAAACGTATGTTATTTAAATTAAAGGATACAATTGAAACTTGAAAAAAGTTATTATAATAACATGAAAAAAATTGTTACTATGTATCGGGCTACAAAAATTATACATATCATAACTTGCACTAAAGAAATCACAAAACAAATACCGGTATCGGTTCTGATAATAACAATACTAGTATCAATCGTAAAAACCAATTGCGGTACTAGAGTTCTGATTATAACAATACCGGTAGAGATGTCGGTGTCAGTAAAGTTCGCCACCGTACTATCGAAGGATTATCATATTAAATAAAACTAAATGGAATACACGAATATATTACTTGGGTTTCGTTCCATGTTATTTAAGCAAAACCCAACAATCGTCTTCTGAAATTATGCACAATTTAAGTTAAACGGAAACCCTAATGCTCTCTCTCTCACTAGCAGGCTATCTTGATTCCTCATGAATCCTTCGAATTTCTCATCCTAAGTTGTGTACTAGATCTGTGAGAGGAGTCTTGATTCGTCAATGCTCTTATACGAACTCTATTAGCGACTAAAGGTGTTTGATTTGAGGGGTTTTTCTTTTTCTTTTTAATTCGCCACCCTACTTCTGTGATTTCGATCAGGTTGTATAGGTTAGTTTGGTTTATCGGTCCTTCTGGTGAGGCAGAAACCTAGATTTACCAACTACTCTATATGATTTTGCAAGATTCATGGGTTAGGGTTTAAGCTAGATTAGGGTTTTTTTTGTTTTGATCTGTTCGTTTGGTTTTCTGGATTTCTGGTTTCTTGTTGCATGGTTGGCTATAGTCTTGTTTAATGGAGAGAGTTGATGTTATTCGTATGGATGAACGTAAGAAAACTGGTGCACATGGTTTACGGGGGAAACCTCCAACACTGAATAAGGGTCTTGCGAATAAAGGTATTACCATTGATGGGAACCCTATGTTACCTAGACGGGGTGTAACGAAGCCTGCACGATCTACTGAACCTAGAATGATTAACATCATTGATGAGTTAACAAAAGTAACAAATATGGTACCATTGGAAAATGCCCCGATAAGCACTGCTGAACCTATTCCGAATTCTATAGGTAATGCGGAAGCTGATAATATTATACAAGATGATGGAACTAGCGTAGTAAAGCCAAAAACCTATGCTGAATCAGTGTTGAAATCTAATGAAAGGAAGGTAAACTTTCGCCACTTCACTACTGCCGAGATTCATAATGGTTGTTATCTAGTGCTGTCACGTGAATCGGTCCGTGTGGTTCAAGAAAAGCTTGCGAATACCTTGTATGGCTATTTTTTGGGAGATCGGGTGGCATATCCAGTTGTGGAATTCTATGTTAGAAACAACGGGAAGAAATATGGTTTACAAAAGTCTATGATGAATGCAAATGGATTCTTCTTTTTCAAATTTGCGAACCAAAAGGAATGATGAATGCACTTGAAGCAGGTCCATGGATTATTAGGTCGCAGCCTCTTGTACTGAACGTGTGGGCTCCTACCATCAAGTTGGAAAAGAAGGATGTTAAGAAGGTTCAGGTTTGGGTAAAGATTCATGATGTACCGATTGCAGCGTATACAGAAGATGGGCTGAGTTTAATTGCTATGGCTATTGGAGAACCGAAATTATTAGATTCATACACAACGTCTATGTGTATGGATGCATGGGGAAGAAGCATTTATGCTCGAGCTCTTATAGAAATATCTACGGATCAAGACTTCAAAGAGGAACTTACTATGGCTATTCCTGAGATCGAAGGTGAGGGTTTTGTTACAGAAAAAAATGTACGTGGAATATGAGTGGATACCACACAGATGTTCACATTGCTGTGTTTTTGGTCATCTGGATGAAACATGTCCGAAGCAAATTAGAGCCACTTCAAAAACAGTAAACAAGGTGGATGAGGAAGGGTATATGGAGGTCAAAAAGCGTAAAATGGCAAAGAAAACTGAAGTCCAGATTAGTAAACCGAAGATGGAGTATAGGCCAAAAGCTCAAGCTCCTAAGACGGAACAAAGAACCATAAAAAAGGTAGATTTGACGGGCGCTAAACAGATTAATATCAGCAATCCCTTTGATGTGTTAAGCAATGATTTGGGTGACCCGGTGGATGTTTTTAACAAAGGATCTGGTAGAGATGTGGCTTCCACTAGTAATACTGCTGGTAATGAATTCATGGATAATACGGATGTTGATTCCGAGGAGGAGGAAGTTGTTGAAGTATACAATGAAACGGCTGAATTCATGCCATCGAACAACAAATCAGGGGCAAGCACTCCTGCTGTGAAGGTTTCAAATGGTTAGTCTCGCTTCATGGAATATTAGGGGGCTGAACCGCTCGCTAAAACAAAAGGAGGTTCGACAGTTTGTAAAAGATAGTCAGTTAAGCATGTGCGCTATTCTAGAATCTCATGTTGATGTGTCTGGGCTTGTTAAAGTTTGTAAGAGTGTTTTTTGTGACAACTGCCACTTTCTGGTAATTTTCGTACATTTAAATTAAGCATTTTTTAGCTATACAGTTATGTGTTTTGAACACCCGAACTGCATATTTCATGACACACACTTAGAATACTCATGGAATACATATTTTTGATGCACATGATTCATTTTTAGTGATTACATTTGAAACAGTTTAAACAATGTATCGAAACAACTAGTATAGCACCTAGTAGACTAGTGTGCTGACAAAAATGTAGGATCCGCAGAAACCAACTTAATGACATATTTAGGACTCAGACGAAAGTCCAACATCAAATATACATTAAACCCTAACTAGGAATGCAAGGGTTTGGTTTAATAACTTCCCGAAGTCCGATAACACTAAAAACTGCCCGAAAAGCACTAAAAGTCACAAATTCAACACTTTTATGCAGAAATTCAGCAGAAATCAGCATTGTAAGTTTTATATAATGTACAAAAGTGTAATTTAACCTAGAATTCATATAAGAATACCTTGGGGTATCATCTAAACCAATAACTACATCAATTCCCACAATTTACACAAGCTGAGCATTCAATTAACGACTAACGGAACCAACGCCAAACGAATATCCGATCGATATCTAAACTTTTTTTAGTAACCATCTAACATTATTTGGATCATTTGACATTTGTCTTACCCCCAAAGGATGGTATGGCACAAGTCATGCTTCAACTCTCTCATTGCAATTTGTTCGACATTTATGGAAATCATAACAATTTAGTTGGAGCTCGTGGAGCTCAAGGGATATCAACGTATTCGTCACACGGGTTAGTGCAACGAAGGATTTTTCCTAGTTTGGACGATCGAGATCCATGAAGTATGGAATACACGATTGTAAGATTGGAGACGACCGTTTGGTTTTTCCTCCTCAACGAATTATTTCTTTTTCCACTTAGACATATGACCAATACACGCAAGAGGCACTACACATTTTGGTTACGGCTATCCACATTACTATTTATTCAAACATGTATGAATAATACGATCTTGAGGTTTCCATGACCGATTGCATTCTTCATTCTTGGGCGCATGATAGACTATATTGTCCGAATATATGTCTAGATTATTTTAATAATGCGTATTAAAAAGATCATGGCGCCAAAAGGAAGGTTTACACCCAAAACGGGGTTAACTAATCAACATCTTATTGATTTAGTCGAACTAAAGTTCTTATGGAACAACACGAGGGTGCAGAAATTGCACAACATGAGGATTATCGAGACAACACTAGTGACGGTACTGGTGGTATTGGTAGTTCAAGTGGTTCAAATCCCGATGGATCGGGAACGAGTGGCATTGCCACACCAGAAGATGCGATTACACAAGGTCTTAATTTTAAGGCTTTTCCGGACTGTAAGCCGCAAGACCTTGTTAATACGAGAGGTGCGGTAGGTTCTGTCCGCCAGATAAAGACAATGAAGTCGGTTAGTCATACTAGTAAACGTATTCCTGAGTAAACAATTAGATACACAGAGATTCTCCTGCTGAATGCAGCCTTAACTTGGTGGAACCTCCAAGTACAAACGTTAGGGAGTGATACTGTGAAGAGGTTGACGTGGGAAGAACTCAAGGATCTTATGCGAGAAGTATTGCTCGCTGATTGAAATTCAAAGGTTGGAAACAAATTCTAGAACTCGATCATGACTAGAGCCAATGTTGTTGGTTACACTCGAGGCTTTCACGATCTCTCAAGGGTTGTTCCATACTGCGTAACACCTGAATTCAAATGCATTGAGCGTTACATTTGGGATTTAGCCCCTGAGATCCGAGGCATGACCGCATCATCCCACCCTACCTCAACCACTCAAACAGTAGTTACCCGACACGTTTCCTATCAATAAACATTTCACATCCATGTTATTTGATACTGGTGCCAATTTTAGGTTCATCTCAACATTTCACATGCATGAGTTTCATGGCTAGTGACGGGATTGTCCTAGCTACAATTAGGGACTGGATTATACTACATCTAAACATAGGGATTAGGTTATCCTACATCTAAACATAGGGATTGGGTTGTCCTACATTTAAACATAGAGTTCCTAAAACTATATAGTGAAGTCCTCGCCACATAGAATTCATAATGTACTTGGCCTAGAGTCATGTAAGCTAGACATCCCCTCATTCTATAGAATTGGCATACGATAAACTAGTCGAGTCAGGGGAAGTGTTATAGAATGTTCATTAGAAATTGGCGAGCGGAAATTCAATATCGATCTCTTACCCGTTCAGTTGGGTAGTTTCGACGTAGTGGTTGGCAGGGATTGACTATCTCATAACCGAGCCGAAGTCGTTTGTTATGAGAAGATCATTAGCCTACCACTACTGAACAAAGAGACACTTGTTATTCATGGAGAGAAGCGTGACACACCATTGAGGATCATCAATTGCATGAAGGCAAAGAAATACTTACGGAAGGGTGGTATTGCTTTCCTGGCGCATGTTGTCGACAAGAAGGCCGGTGGGCCGCAGCTGACATATATTCCTGTGATGAAGGACTTTCCTAAAGTCTTTCCTGAAGACTTGCCGGGACTACCACCATATCAACAAGTCGAGTTTCACATCGACTTGGTGCCGGGAGCTGCACCCGTAGCCAAATCTCCAGATCGATTAACACCTTCTGAAATGCAAGAGTTATCCACACAACTTCAAGAGTTGTTGGATAAAGTATTCACTAGACCAAGCTACTCACCTTGGGGAGCTCCAGTCCTATTTGTGAAGAAGAAGGACAGAACGTTCAGAATGTGCATAGATTACCGAGAGTTGAATAATCTCACCATCAAGAATCGGTATCCACTACCAAGGATTGATGACTTATTTAACCAACTGCAAGGTTCAAGCTTCTACTCCAAGATAGACTTACGATTAGGGTATCACCAGTTACGAATACAAGAGGAAAGCATACCGAAAACGGCTTTTCGAACTCGTTATGGTCATTACGAGTTTCTCGTTATGCCCTTTGGTTTAACGAACGCACCAGCGGTCTTCATGGATTTAATGAATCGCGTGTGCAAGCCGTATCTCGACAAATTCGTCATAGTATTCATTGACAACGTATTGATATACTCACGATCGGCAGATGAGCATGAATACATTTGAGAACCATTTTGGAGCTACTCAAGAAGGAGAAACTATATGCAAAATTTTCCAAATGCGAGTTTTGGATTCACGAAGTACAATTTCTCGGGCATATAGTGAACGAGAAAGGCATTCAAATAGACCCATCGAAGATCGAAGCATTTAAAAATTGGGAAGCGCCCAAGACTCCAACTAAAGTCCGACAATTCTTGGGATTAGCGGGGTATTATTAGATATTTATTGAGAATTTTTCAAAAATTGCTCAACCACTAACCTCCCTCACCTAATCGAGAAACAAGAAGAATCATTTCAACTTCTCAAGGATAAGTTGTGCGATGCACCAAACTTATCACTACCCGATGGTACCGATGACTTTGTAGCACATTGTGATGCTTCGCATCAAGGATTGGGTTGCGTACTTATGCAACAAGAGAAAGTTATCGCGTACGCATCGCGACAACTGAAAGTTCACGAAAAGAACTATACCACTCACGGCCTCGAGTTAGGCGCGGTGGTATTCGCTTTGAAAATATGGCGACATTACTTATATGGTACTCAATGTACAATTTTCACGGATCATAAAAGTCTTCAGCACATATTCAATCAAAAAGAACTAAATATGCATCAACGACGTTGGATTGAAATGCTGAATGGCTATGATTGTGAAATAAAGTACCATCCGGGCAAGGTGAACGTTGTAGTGGACGCCTTGTGCCGCAAGGAACGAGTTAGAACTTTGAGAGTTCGAGCATTAGAGATGACAATTCACACGGATCTTTCCACACAAATTCATGATGCACAACAAGAAGCACTTAAGGAAGAACATCTTCAAGCAGAATCACTTCGAGGCACGAAAAAAAAAACAGTTAGTGCCGAAAGAGGATGGAACTTTGTACTTTGTAGGAAGAATTTGGTGTGACAACCCGCACTAAACCAGGTATCCGTACCACTTAATTAATGATTAATTACTGCTTAATTACTGTGCTTGTTTGAACTAGCTGATGAACTGCTACTTGAATACTGATACATGAACTTACTTGCATCATACTTGTCACACCCCGACCACGTAGATCATACAAAACGTGGCGGAAACATCGGGGAGTGTTGTAACAGAATTAATGTTTCACAACCATGGAAATTAAAGTTTAGTTTTATTGATTAAAAGTGTTACAATGTCTTAACAAACAAGGAAATACAACATAATTAACTAGTCTTGCATCTTTTATTGTCACTAAAGCCCAAGTCTGCCTATGTGTATCTTGATCATCTTATGCGACAGCTCCTGAAAAACACATGTGAAAATATGGTACGTCAGCATAAAAATGCCGGTGAGATACATAGGTTTTGTGAAAATAGGTGTCATGACTTATGTTTGAGAAAATGTTTAGTCATGAACCTTGTTATTTGCTTTGTTTAGTAAATCATTTGAAAAACAATGAGTTCAGATGATATGTATAAATAAGTGAATAATGTATGGTTAACTGAATAACCAAGTTAAATGAGTTTGTAAAAGATAAGTTGTTTTGTAAAACAATGTCTTGTGAAAAGTATGTTATTTGTATAAAATGTTATATGTATCAAATTGAAATGATTCAAATAACGCTACAATATGTAATACCATACAAACATTTATATATAGGAAGTACCAGCGGCGTATCCACCATGCTTGTATCATATTACACACGCATCGTTACTTAATCACATAATCAAACCAAACCAAACAATGTAAGATGTCTATGATTAAACCAATAGTCAAAAGTCCTTGTATAAACCATGTCAAAAGTTGATAGTCCAAAAGTAGTCAAGTAATGTATAACCAAAATGATATGTATGGCTAGTGAAAAGTATCAACTGAACCATATGCACAAGAACATAGTATCGAAGTAAAACTCGGTTTAAATCAACGTTATGTTTTGTGTAAATGCATGATCAATGTAAATCATGAGATATGTAAACAAAATGATATGTATGGTAAGTAAAAATTTAGACTACTTAAACCATAAGTAAAAATGTACAAAACAAAGTATTGAAGTAAAACTAGGTTTAAATCAAAGTTATGTTTTGTAGAATAATGCATGATCAATGTAAATCATGAGATATGTAAACAAAATGATATGTATGGTAAGTAAAAATTTAGACTACTTAAACCATAAGTAAAAATGTACAAAACAAAGTATTGAAGTAAAACTAGGTTTAAATCAAAGTTATGTTTTGTAGAATAATGCATGCTTTACTGATACAAACACTTATGCAGTATGTTAAACGCAAACATTCAAGCCTTGAGACAGCCGGATAACTATGTAAAAGTGAGTTATCAAGAGAATATGTATTCGGATTCGGTCATTCCTTTCATCCCCTTTCCCTGGGATGTCCGGAACGGGATTTGTCAAGTCCTATGGTACCACTACCTACTACCGAGCGGCGTAGCAAATGTTAATGAATGTTATATAGACCCGTTAAACAAACCAAATGTCATACCAAAATGTAAGCATGAGATGAAGATAATGTACCTAGTATGCTAGAGTAAACATACAAGGTAGAGTTGTAAAACAATGTGTCCATATGTTACTGGAACATATGCAACAGAGATGCAATGTAAAATGATGTACTAAGTATGCTAAGTTAACATACAAAGCAGAAAAGTCATGTAAATCAATGTTCTTAGCATGTTATCAGTCAACATACATAGCAGAAAAGTCATGTAAATCAATGTGCTTAGCATGTTATCAGTCAACATACATAGCAGAAAAGTAATGAAATCATGTACTATAATGTACTAACAAACATAGTCGGTATATGATGTGAAAACAGGAAAGCATGAAAGTAATAAGTAGGCACATGTGTTCCACCCCAAAACAGTTTGGAAAACAGTAAAAGAGGGGTCTATGTACTCACTTGAGAATGCTCAGTAGTCCTTGAGTAACAACCAAACAATGCTAGAGATCACGGAAATCAAACGGCACCTAATATAGGTAACTATGTTAATTAACCGGACCTAAATCGGAAGATTGGGTAGCATTAGGGTTTGTAAACCAAATGAGTGTAGGAACTCATATGATATGGTTTAACAAAGCCTACATGCTAAATGAAACTTAACCTAAGTCTTATCGACCCATTACGACCCGTTTAGGAAGCTTATGCTACTTTAACGCGTCGTTCGCGTAAAACGCGTTCGGAACGCCTAACTAGTCCTATGACAAGTGTTATATGCCTAAACATGTTACATAATCAGTTATGTGGCAAAAGTTTAGGTTACATATGCTTAATTACCAATTATACATGAAAAGGGTATTCTGGTAATTTACCTAAGGCATATAAACTACCTATCATACAACTACTTAAACGATGTGACCATAGGGTATAACCTCGGAAGGTTATTCCCTACCTACTATGGTCACCTAAAGTATTTGGTCGGATCCTAATGATCGACCAAATGGGTCGAGTTCGAAGGTATAGGCGATTTATCAGATCGCCTACCCTACGACTCTAGACAACGTGGTAATCAGTGGGCATAGTCCCAAGGGACTATGACCAACGTGATTACACTCACGTTGCGAAGTTCAAACGAACTTCGCATTGACCATTACTGGTCAACGCTGAAAGTCAAACAAAGTTTGACTTTCTGACTCGAAAAGCAGTAAAATAAGGAAAAGAACGAAAGAATACTTACCCAGGGTCCCCGAATGCTAATCCCGATTCGAGAATCTCAGGTATGAAACAATGGTTTCAACTTAGAGTTTCTAAAATCAGAATTCTAGTGCATTTGAAGTAATGGGGGGTGGGGTATTTATAGTTTTAGGTCCACCGTTAGGATCGTTTCATGGAAAACGTGCCATGAATCCAACCCGTACACTTGTCGGAACCTTATGGTGACTAGAATGCCATCCTTATCTGATGACTAAGCAATTAGGAACATGTGGGTGTGGTTTAAACATGTGCAACCTGCTGTTAAAAACATTGCATCTGGTCAGAAGACCCCTAGCGCACCGCTACGCTTAAAGTGTAGCGCACCGCTAGGCACTATTTCGGCAGAATTACACTTTTGGTCCCTGAACTGTATTTAGGCCATTTTTGACACGTTTAAGGCCCGTTAACCCCATTTCAAAGCTCTAAAATGAAGTTAAAGTATAGGGAACTTAAAACATGCTCAAAAATATCTCGGATGTCGGTTCGTTTAGCCGTACGAACGCGATGTTCGCTTAATTACGACGGAATGCGCATAAGCGCGAAAAACGATCCAAATGACGAAACGAATGGATTTTTCTTAAGGCGAACACTAAAATATAATATA
Organism: Helianthus tuberosus; assembly: GCA_030545235.1. Classification (NCBI taxonomy): domain Eukaryota; kingdom Viridiplantae; phylum Streptophyta; class Magnoliopsida; order Asterales; family Asteraceae; genus Helianthus; species Helianthus tuberosus. Next base: position 101,035,269 of record CM060442.1, read on the forward strand.
GTCATGCTTACATAAATTTTTGGATGTCCGGATGTATTCAGAACGTAAGTTATGCGCGAAAATGCAAACTTGTGCACTTAATGACACTTTTAGTCCCTGAATGACACAAAAGTTTATTTTAGCATACCGAACACCTCAAAGCCTATTTCTAAGCTATGTAAAGGATATTTATGGTATGTTTAACTTATGGTCATGTTCCGGAATGTCTGTTACAGTTCAAATTGGCATATTTTCGCAGTTTGTCAAATTTAGTCCCTGTAAACGATTTAACTTGATTTTGCCATACCAAAGCCTTCAAAACTTATTTCTAAGTTATGTAAAGGTTATTTAAGGTATGTTAAGCAAATTTCACTATTCCGGAGTGTTTGTTGCATTAAACTGGTTATATTTACGCATCGGTGCGCGTATAACCTTCCAGAAAGCGATTTAGAGTTTGAAATTGAACAAGAATTGATATGTGCAAATGATACACATATTTTTACAAATCCCAAATATGAAATATAATATTTCATTGCTACAGTATTTGTGTGATGGCCGTGGAGGCACAGGTGTTACAGTCTCCCCTACTTTAGGAGATTTCGTCCCGAAATTTATTTAGAGGAAACTTGTGAGAGCTTGAAAGTATGAAGTTGAAAAGATCGAACAACATTGGTTAGGGTTCTTGAACTTCTAGTAACCTTAATAACATTATGTTTGCAATGTAAGAGGGACACTTATATACAAGTATATGAAGCGTCATTGGTGCGTCCACCGTACCTCCATTACATCGTTCTCATTTCGTTATTGTTGTCACTATCGGCTCTTACACATAACAAATCTTACTGGGTTTCTGTGCACTAAATTTCATAATTATGTACGCGTCCATAATTAGACAATTCCTTGCATAGTTCACTCAGTCTATTTTATAGTGTGTAGGGTAAAACCAGATGAACAATCCTGTGATGAGTGTGACTAGACCGCCATAGAGTCCCGTAGACTAAATCAATAAATGATCTAAATAGACTATCAAGGAGTCTGTCCAGCTACATCACTAGATGTCATTCTTTAACCAAATTGTGAATCAATCTTTTAGACTAGACCACTAAAAAGGGTCTCTTATGAATCAGGGAGTAGTACTATAAAATCCAAGGGTCTTAACTATTACATAGAAGCCCATTAAGGAATTAAGATAGTACCTTTTGACTATCCTGCTACGAATCCCTCATATGAAGATATGAAAGATCCTGCGAGGATTTGGATAACGAATTATCCAGAGTATAAAAACACAAAATACTTAAATGAAAACTCAAGATGCATAAACACATAATCATATAACCACAAAGATTGTTTGTTAATTTGTCTTGTTACTTGCGTACATGCATTTAAAGCACACTAGGAATCCATTCAACGGATTTCATTTGGTACTTTAAACGTTATCAAGAATCTAACTATAAAGATAGAAAGATTTTTGAAGAGAAAATTCGATTTCGATTATAAAGAACCGAAATGTTCGAATTAAGGTACATAAGGAATCCAATTAAGGACTCTGATTAGAATGATGATCATCCACAAGGGTCTAAATGTGAAGATATAAAGATCCCCTATGGATTTTAGAAGTTGAAGATGTTTTGAAACCTTGCACTGGACGTGCTTAGATCAAAACATGATGTAAAAACGCTTATTAAGTTGAGATGCTAGATATGTCAAGGCGACATATGAAGCAGAATTTGAAGGTTAAGTAAATGTACGAGGAAGATATTTTTGGAAACTGTGCATGGGAAAAATGTTTTTGAAACCTTATATAATATTTTGAAATCATAAAGTAGGTGTACTAGGTAAGTATATTTATAAAAAAAAAATGTTTTAAAATCATGCGAGATGAATTTTGAAATTATGTATAAGGTTTTTGAAAGATATGAATGATGCTTTTCGAAATCATGCACTTGATAAGAAAATGTATTGTGTTAATATTGTCTTCAGACTATATGAAATATTTTGAAATTAGAAAGGTTGGTTTTGATAACATGGCCAATGTTTTTGAAATAACATAGACAATGTATCTAGAAAAATTGTTTTCAAACTAAATGAAATGTTTTGAGATTATGAAGATTGTTTTGAAATACTGGTACTGTGTATGTTGAAAAAAATTAAAACGTAATGGGTATGAGATTTGAAAACACCCTTAGTTATTTAACCAAGGATTTCAAAGGCACTGATGTGCAGAAGCATGATTACTCATAATTTCACTTTATTTTCTGTACTTCGTATCTTAGAATGAAACGAGTACTTAAAATTTTCGAAGGAATCATGAGCGATCATTTGATAGAGAGAATCACAAGAGTAGTTTGTAAGGAACATAGTTCCTTGATGTAGGTATCATAGGAAAAGTCATACACACATGTAATTATACTTGTATATCAGAATTGTGAACAACAACTTTTATTTATGAACGAGACATATTGTTTCACAATACCCGAAAACAAAAGAAACAAAGGCATAAGACAGCAACATCCTTTGTTCAGCTGAATGCTCATCCGTGGGTCGGATTTGCATTAGCAAGCTTTGGGCATCGGTTTCTGTAGTGGGTCAGATCCCCACAATTGTAACAGGCACCAGGTAGGTAGTATGGTCGTGCAGCTTGACCTTGTTGCTGAGCAAGAGGCTGAGCAACTTGTTGAGCCATGTTCTGAACTGGGCGATTCGGATTAGCAGGGATGCGGCAGGTGTCAACAAGATGACCGGATCTTCCGCAGTTGGTGCACTGACGACACTGGAGGTGTGGTTGATGATGGCCATTACACCTGTTGCACAAAGGTGCATTGCCAAAATAAGGCTTCTTGGCTAGGGGTTGCGCAGGCTGATTAGGTGCAGCTTGGGCCTGTGCAGTAATGGCATAGTTTTGGGAAACCTTACGCTTCCTTGCCCTCTTCGATGAACTAGAATCCTTCCCATTCTTCTTTTGACCTTTCTTGCTATCATCCTTGCCAGACGACTGTTTCTCGCCCTTGTCACCCTTCCTGTGTAATTTATTCTTCCGAATCTGCGACTCAGTCAATGTCGCTGATAACTCGATCGCCTGACGGAGTGTAGCGGGGTTACTACCAGTAAGGATGTCTTGTACCGAGTCAGGTAGGCCGTCGATGTACCTTTCGATAGCTATGTCAAGTGGGGTAACCATTGTTGGGCAAAGCAGACTCAACTCCTCAAATCTATCAGTATACGCCCTGTGCTCACCACTATCTTGCTTCAACTCATCAAATTCCTTCTCCAAAGCTCGCTGCTCATGACGGGGACAGAATTCCCTCATCATGAGAGTCCTAAGTTCAGCCCATGTCTGTGCTAGAGCAATTTCTGCACCTCGGTCCCTCATAACCCCGTTCCACCATGTGAGAGCCCTCTTCTGGAACACACTTGAAGAAAACTCGACCTTGCGATTATCCGGACACTGAACGTGGCGGAAAGTATTCTCAATGCTCTCGAACCACTGAAGAAGCCCAGTTGCTCCCTCAGAGCCACTAAACTTGAGTGGTTTAGCCTGATTAAAGTCCTTGTATTTGCATAGGGCATTGTTGTTGTTGTTGGCTTGTTGCCATTGAGCAAAGAGATTTGGAAATTGGGCAGCCATCTGCTGCGCAATAATTTCTGCCAGTTCGGCAGTCTCTATCTGGTTCTCGCGTCGAGGAGGCATTCTAAAAGAGGAAACATGAAAGGAAACGAGTGAGAGAATTAGACGAAAAGAATGAGATGAACAAATCTGATGAAAGCAAGGATAGTGGTCATTTGTTTGTTACCTAAGGCAAACAAATGAGACGGTGACAAAACAAAGTAAATGGGTCAAAAATAATGTATCGCGAAGACATGCTCGCCTATAAGTGAACACTCATCCCAAGAATTCCCAGGTAAGCACAACTGGTCTCGCGTCTGATGAGATGTATACGAAGTGCTTGCCTAGACAGAAAACTCAGAATACAGGCATTCACCCTTCCAGTTTGCACGTGTTCACATTATTTAAAACCCAAAACTTTGCCGGGATTTTGAAAATTCAAAGGGATTCAAAACCTTATAACAGAGAGTTCAAAACCTTACAATAGAGGGTTCAAAACCTAGTAATCAATCATCCTAGAACAGATGATTAGTTTTCAAAGCGGTTTTGAAATTTATGTTCTTGTTGTGGTTGTCGCCTAAGGATAAGCGACGGTATTGTTTTATGACTAAATGCAAGTAAACTCGCGTTAGGGTCCTAAGAAGGTTATAGACTAGGTCAAAGCATTACTAATTACTAATAACCTAATTCCCTATAACCATTGGCTCTGATACCATCTTTTCTGTCACACCCCGACCACGTAGATCATACAAAACGTGGCGGAAACATCGGGGAGTGTTGTAACAGAATTAATGTTTCACAACCATGGAAATTAAAGTTTAGTTTTATTGATTAAAAGTGTTACAATGTCTTAACAAACAAGGAAATACAACATAATTAACTAGTCTTGCATCTTTTATTGTCACTAAAGCCCAAGTCTGCCTATGTGTATCTTGATCATCTTATGCGACAGCTCCTGAAAAACACATGTGAAAATATGGTACGTCAGCATAAAAATGCCGGTGAGATACATAGGTTTTGTGAAAATAGGTGTCATGACTTATGTTTGAGAAAATGTTTAGTCATGAACCTTGTTATTTGCTTTGTTTAGTAAATCATTTGAAAAACAATGAGTTCAGATGATATGTATAAATAAGTGAATAATGTATGGTTAACTGAATAACCAAGTTAAATGAGTTTGTAAAAGATAAGTTGTTTTGTAAAACAATGTCTTGTGAAAAGTATGTTATTTGTATAAAATGTTATATGTATCAAATTGAAATGATTCAAATAACGCTACAATATGTAATACCATACAAACATTTATATATAGGAAGTACCAGCGGCGTATCCACCATGCTTGTATCATATTACACACGCATCGTTACTTAATCACATAATCAAACCAAACCAAACAATGTAAGATGTCTATGATTAAACCAATAGTCAAAAGTCCTTGTATAAACCATGTCAAAAGTTGATAGTCCAAAAGTAGTCAAGTAATGTATAACCAAAATGATATGTATGGCTAGTGAAAAGTATCAACTGAACCATATGCACAAGAACATAGTATCGAAGTAAAACTCGGTTTAAATCAACGTTATGTTTTGTGTAAATGCATGATCAATGTAAATCATGAGATATGTAAACAAAATGATATGTATGGTAAGTAAAAATTTAGACTACTTAAACCATAAGTAAAAATGTACAAAACAAAGTATTGAAGTAAAACTAGGTTTAAATCAAAGTTATGTTTTGTAGAATAATGCATGATCAATGTAAATCATGAGATATGTAAACAAAATGATATGTATGGTAAGTAAAAATTTAGACTACTTAAACCATAAGTAAAAATGTACAAAACAAAGTATTGAAGTAAAACTAGGTTTAAATCAAAGTTATGTTTTGTAGAATAATGCATGCTTTACTGATACAAACACTTATGCAGTATGTTAAACGCAAACATTCAAGCCTTGAGACAGCCGGATAACTATGTAAAAGTGAGTTATCAAGAGAATATGTATTCGGATTCGGTCATTCCTTTCATCCCCTTTCCCTGGGATGTCCGGAACGGGATTTGTCAAGTCCTATGGTACCACTACCTACTACCGAGCGGCGTAGCAAATGTTAATGAATGTTATATAGACCCGTTAAACAAACCAAATGTCATACCAAAATGTAAGCATGAGATGAAGATAATGTACCTAGTATGCTAGAGTAAACATACAAGGTAGAGTTGTAAAACAATGTGTCCATATGTTACTGGAACATATGCAACAGAGATGCAATGTAAAATGATGTACTAAGTATGCTAAGTTAACATACAAAGCAGAAAAGTCATGTAAATCAATGTTCTTAGCATGTTATCAGTCAACATACATAGCAGAAAAGTCATGTAAATCAATGTGCTTAGCATGTTATCAGTCAACATACATAGCAGAAAAGTAATGAAATCATGTACTATAATGTACTAACAAACATAGTCGGTATATGATGTGAAAACAGGAAAGCATGAAAGTAATAAGTAGGCACATGTGTTCCACCCCAAAACAGTTTGGAAAACAGTAAAAGAGGGGTCTATGTACTCACTTGAGAATGCTCAGTAGTCCTTGAGTAACAACCAAACAATGCTAGAGATCACGGAAATCAAACGGCACCTAATATAGGTAACTATGTTAATTAACCGGACCTAAATCGGAAGATTGGGTAGCATTAGGGTTTGTAAACCAAATGAGTGTAGGAACTCATATGATATGGTTTAACAAAGCCTACATGCTAAATGAAACTTAACCTAAGTCTTATCGACCCATTACGACCCGTTTAGGAAGCTTATGCTACTTTAACGCGTCGTTCGCGTAAAACGCGTTCGGAACGCCTAACTAGTCCTATGACAAGTGTTATATGCCTAAACATGTTACATAATCAGTTATGTGGCAAAAGTTTAGGTTACATATGCTTAATTACCAATTATACATGAAAAGGGTATTCTGGTAATTTACCTAAGGCATATAAACTACCTATCATACAACTACTTAAACGATGTGACCATAGGGTATAACCTCGGAAGGTTATTCCCTACCTACTATGGTCACCTAAAGTATTTGGTCGGATCCTAATGATCGACCAAATGGGTCGAGTTCGAAGGTATAGGCGATTTATCAGATCGCCTACCCTACGACTCTAGACAACGTGGTAATCAGTGGGCATAGTCCCAAGGGACTATGACCAACGTGATTACACTCACGTTGCGAAGTTCAAACGAACTTCGCATTGACCATTACTGGTCAACGCTGAAAGTCAAACAAAGTTTGACTTTCTGACTCGAAAAGCAGTAAAATAAGGAAAAGAACGAAAGAATACTTACCCAGGGTCCCCGAATGCTAATCCCGATTCGAGAATCTCAGGTATGAAACAATGGTTTCAACTTAGAGTTTCTAAAATCAGAATTCTAGTGCATTTGAAGTAATGGGGGGTGGGGTATTTATAGTTTTAGGTCCACCGTTAGGATCGTTTCATGGAAAACGTGCCATGAATCCAACCCGTACACTTGTCGGAACCTTATGGTGACTAGAATGCCATCCTTATCTGATGACTAAGCAATTAGGAACATGTGGGTGTGGTTTAAACATGTGCAACCTGCTGTTAAAAACATTGCATCTGGTCAGAAGACCCCTAGCGCACCGCTACGCTTAAAGTGTAGCGCACCGCTAGGCACTATTTCGGCAGAATTACACTTTTGGTCCCTGAACTGTATTTAGGCCATTTTTGACACGTTTAAGGCCCGTTAACCCCATTTCAAAGCTCTAAAATGAAGTTAAAGTATAGGGAACTTAAAACATGCTCAAAAATATCTCGGATGTCGGTTCGTTTAGCCGTACGAACGCGATGTTCGCTTAATTACGACGGAATGCGCATAAGCGCGAAAAACGATCCAAATGACGAAACGAATGGATTTTTCTTAAGGCGAACACTAAAATATAATATAGTCATGCTTACATAAATTTTTGGATGTCCGGATGTATTCAGAACGTAAGTTATGCGCGAAAATGCAAACTTGTGCACTTAATGACACTTTTAGTCCCTGAATGACACAAAAGTTTATTTTAGCATACCGAACACCTCAAAGCCTATTTCTAAGCTATGTAAAGGATATTTATGGTATGTTTAACTTATGGTCATGTTCCGGAATGTCTGTTACAGTTCAAATTGGCATATTTTCGCAGTTTGTCAAATTTAGTCCCTGTAAACGATTTAACTTGATTTTGCCATACCAAAGCCTTCAAAACTTATTTCTAAGTTATGTAAAGGTTATTTAAGGTATGTTAAGCAAATTTCACTATTCCGGAGTGTTTGTTGCATTAAACTGGTTATATTTACGCATCGGTGCGCGTATAACCTTCCAGAAAGCGATTTAGAGTTTGAAATTGAACAAGAATTGATATGTGCAAATGATACACATATTTTTACAAATCCCAAGTATGAAATATAATATTTCATTGCTACAGTATTTGTGTGATGGCCGTGGAGGCACAGGTGTTACAATACTTGTTTGCTGTCACTACAATATTTATATGCTGAACCTTAGTGACAAACATGATGCACAAAAAGCACAGTAGCACTAAACGGATACACAGTGAACATGCTGATATAACCAGCATCAGGCAGACACTGCCTCTAAGGCCTGTTAAGAGCCTCAAATATCCGACTACACTGGTAGTGAGTGTAGGGTTATAAGGGTTGTGGAACTGCGTCTCTAGGAATAAGATACACTGATTGGATGTGCCAAAAACGTACTTTAAGTACCAAACACAGCACTTTAATAATTAATCCAGCTTCTAGCTGACCAGTAAAGTGCCAGAACATGAGAAAAATAACACTAGACACTTTCCAAAGTGTCAGGAATGAAATGTGTCACTAAAAATGTTAATAACGACACTTTAAAGCTTTTGTAACGCTTTAACGGATTACCATCCAACTGAACGACCGGACTTTACCCGGAACATGAAAATATTATTATTTTCACTATTTATATTTTTCTGAGCCAGTTAGGGTCCCTGATTACCCTAACACCTGTCATATCACGCTATATATTACTAACGAGGTTAAACACCTAACTTAACTTAGTTAACATAATTAACCTCCTAACTATCTACTTGAAATCGAACCAAGGACCCCCCCCCCAACCGAATCGGTCACCTAGTGACCACCCCATGTACTTGCAAGATTTGCTTAATCTAGTTTGCTAAATATCTAGGGGACATTGTGTCCATTGGATAATAACACTTGATTTGCCTATAAATACTAAAGATTACATAACATAATCTTCACCAACACATAATCACCAACTCACTCTCTCTTGCCCTCCCTTCACTCTCGGCCGAACACCCCACACCCACCCATCATATTTTCGGTTTTAGTTCTTGACATTCCATCATCATTCAAGCTTCACGGGTCACGTATTAGGAGCTTTGGAGCAAGCGGAACACGAAGGACCACTTCCGTTAGCTTTTATCCACCTCTTTTTCGTCAAGATTCTTCCCTAGCCCCGAGCTAGAGGTATAACACTTAAAACTCGTTTTTACACTTATCTAAGGTGGTTAAAAGGAATTTTGTCGGTGAAATATCGATAACATACATTTTGAAGTATAAAAGTCTAGTAAAAACTATAAAAATGGTGGTTAATAGCTTACAACTTGTGTAAAAGTTGTAGTACTTGAAAGATGTGTTTATCTAGACCCGATCTATGATTGTGGTAGCTCGGATCACCATTTAACCCGGTTTGGTAAGATCGTTGATCTTAACATAAGCTTATTTTGGTTAACACAAGGGTTAAAAGGTGAAACTCTACCACACAAGAGACATGAACTTGTGTAAAAATATTTTACTTGTGTAAAAGTGATTTAACTTGTACGGTAGTGTTTAAAACTAGCGGATCTACGTATCCGCAAGTGGTATTTTCAAAGAACCACACGTTAAAGAAATCATGTTTTCTAAAAAGATGGATCTTACACTAACAAACATGATTTAATAAACCACAAGTGTGTAAACACTTGTGAAATGAAAAGATCCGACAAAGAACTAGATTTGTCACTTGTTACTAGAAGTTGTAAAGACGGATTTCTCTAATCACAAGGTTTTTATGAGATTAAAGTTACTTTATATAAAGATCTACAAAATATAATGGGATTTACGTTATAGATGCGGAAAAACTACAAGTTCATGCGATTATGCGATTTACATACTTATCGACTAGTTTGATGTGTCGGAAATTGTTTGATTGAATAAAGAAGTTGTTGAATTGATTTGTTAAAAGAAAATGATACGCTTGAAAGCGTGGCCACCTCCAGTTACAGAGGAAACTCTGGCGAAATTTTCTAAAAACCTAACACTTAGAATTATTTACACAACAAGTGTTAGAACTATTTTTGACATATTTCGAAACATAAATTTCGCCATGACTTTATTTACTAAATATTCGGAGGTAGGATTTTCACAAAATACTAACGTGATAAATATATGTTTTGTCACAACACTGTTTATGATTATTTTGTGAAATTACATAAATATTATTTTAGAGTAAAAATAATATTTACAAGCGTTAACGATTCCAAAACTTTGCGAACGCTTTCACTATGATTATATAAGTTACACCGGTAATTACATTACCACAAGATTGATAAAACGTAACTTACGCACATGTATTGTATCCCCCATCCTTGGGAAGGAAATTAACTACCAAGTGTATACAAAATGTAAACACGGAATAGTTGCCTAACTATTTCCCAAAGACTTAAACTATAAAGCTAAGGCACGGCCGTCCGTCTAATAGAATTAGCACTTGTAGGTCGTCGCACAGCTTTCAGATTTGGAGACACTTGGTAGAGACGCACCGACAGTGAGTTCATGTCCCCCTTTTCTCTAACTGTTTTCAGTTTTCTTAACTGCGGGGGTGAAATACATGTTACTTTGTTTACAAGTACTTTATACATGGTATGATTAACGTAAGGAGGTTTAGATCATGTGAATGGGTAGTTAGAACACCGAGGGACTTAAGCGGTAGATCTATCTGGGTGTAGCGAGCCCAGCTCTAGGCCCAACAGAACGGACCTCTCTGAGGACCAACAGAACGGACCTGGAGTGACTTGGTTGCCCAACGCAAAAATCGGCTAGGGTTGTGTCTTCCTACTTGCATTTCACAACATGCTAATGGCCTTGCAAACCATTGGTGATCACAAGTCCTCTTACACTGCTACATACCAGGAAACTTTTATACTTACAAGTGTTTTACTTACTCACTTGCACATGAACTCGCTCAACATTATTGTTGATTTTTCAACTTACATGTATTTCAGGAAATTAACGAGATCTGGCACGGTATGGCATGTTTTCCGCTGCACTTGTTTCCAAGGTCATCCGGGGTTTAGGGGATGTGTCTCTTTCCTGGACAAGACACAATCCTTAAACCATGTCTATGTTATGTTTGTAAAGTTCGTTGAACAAGATTATGTTTGTCAGGGTATGTTAAAACAATGGTATTGTGTTTGATTTTCAAAACTTAATGGATGATCTTGCATGTTTTTAACTCATATAGCTTTGGTATGATTAAGCTATGGTATTAAGAAGTCACACCAAAATTAACCACGCTTCCGCAAAGCCAGGGTGTGACAGCTTGGTATCAGAGCTCTGATCATAGCGAACTAGGATTCTTTCTCGAGTCTAGACTATGATCACTAGGGCTCTCACGAAAACATTTTTCTGCATACCACTTAAGTCCAGATCCAAAACTTTTTACAAACGAATGTTGAGCACATTTTATTTATTATAGGCTCAGCTTGGAGGGCTGAGGATCGGTCTGGAGGATCGAGGTGATCGAAGTAGTTGAGCACGTTGGTTTGTTATAAGGCTCGATCTGGAGGATCGAGGTTTGGTCTAGGTGACCAAGATAGTGGTCTAGCAAGGCTAGGAAGAGTAGGTTCAGTCATGACGACTGAATGCTCGGTCAAGGAGACCGATCTAAGTGATAAAGGTGGAGGATAGAGCAGTCTTATAGACTGGATGAAATTGGCTAGTAAGACTAGGAGAATGATTTGAATGTTTACGTGGTGACTACATGTTTATATGACTATATGACTGATTATTATACGTATATGTGTTTGTGTTACGAACGTCATGCTTTCATCAAGTACTAGAAAGGTGGACACTACGAATCCCATGGCCATAGTGTCAGACGATGTAGTTTCATCGAAGCACGAGGTGTACATTTCCGATACTATCGGCACAGACAATGACGAATTTCAGCCCTTTGCGCTGCCTGAAGTCGTAGCAGAGCCTACTGATGGCCATCTTGTTGGGAACTTGCCACTCGCGGTGATCCCTGCTCCTGTGCCCCTTGCCGCTTATCTCGTTGTTGATATGCCCCCGACGTTGTCTCTGAAGACGATGTCGAACTATTAAGAGGAGGACCCACTTGAGGGCAAGGCCCTATTACTGCTGGTGTTAGACTACTGCATGCGGACGCTCCTGTAGGGGAAACTCATGTCCATTCCCCTATCCCAGACTCATTTGAGTCTCTGACATCCGCATCTTCGCACATACAGGGAATGCAGCACCACTTACACGACGCCGACCCTGATATGGCATCATCAGCTGCACCGGATCCCGCACACAGATTTGAGTTTGATCGCGATAATGAGGACAATTCTGTTTTTCCGTCTGGTGTTGATCCAGACCATGACATTGAGTTCATGCACCTAGACCAGCCCTTGGGGGATCCTGTAGCCCTGTCGACCCCTGTGTTGTTGATCCAGCTGATTTTGAGATGGAGTTTTGATTCGGAGCTAGCCGTGGCCCCTGAGCCAAGCGTTGCTCCTGACCCCGCATTGGAGCATGACCCTGTTCATGCCGATGCACCTGCTGTTGCTCCTTGATTGATCATCTGCTTGGATGAGAGAAAATTTGGAGTAACTGTGCAAGACAATTTATTATTACGGGGGCCCACGTAATAACGATTTGTAGTGCACATGAATCCTGGTGGACTCTGCAGGTCAAGCTAATGATAACCAATGCAGCAGGACATAACTTAAACACGAATGACCTAGGCGATGTAGCCTCGAGTTCATTCTATTACAAGCAACAAGCCAAATTGACAAGCCTATGTGAAGGCTCAGAAATTTATTTCCCCACTCATACATTGAGTATATTTGCGTATGAAATCGGGTGGTTACACGATGGCTTATGTTGCTATATACCTCATAGACAATTGAAACATGGTCTAACCCGCTTCACACCACTTCGACAAAAGGGAATGTCACCTAGACATGACACAAACACCAGTACGTTGCCAAGGACAGAAGCCGAGCTGCAAGAACGCATCTCACCAATAAATGCACGACATGAAGCCCTCCGCTCTAAGTACAACGATGGCATTACTGAAAATAACCATCCAACTGGCTGCACCTATAAACAGTTCCTGAACTGCAAGCCTTTGAACTTTGATAAAACAGGAGGCACCGTTGCATTTGTTCGTTGGTCCGAAAAGACCAACCCCATTCTAAGGATGAGTAATTGACCGCCCCAACCGAGTGTTACCTACATCTCGGGGATATTTCTAGATGGCACCCTCTCTTAATGGAACCTCCAGGTTCAGACCCTTGGCACAGACGCTACTTATGCACTGAGCTGGGACGAGCTCAAGGAAACGATTGAGAATAAATGTTGTTTTAGGACTGGAACTTAGAAGCTTGAGGTGGAATTCAGGAATTTGAAAATGGACGAACCAGAAATTCCTGAACGTGTCCAACAATCGCACGACTTATCTAGGGTCGCCCCCCTACTTAGTCAAACCGGAGTTCAAAAGGATTGAACGATTCATTTGGACACTTGCACCCCAGATCAGGGGTATGGTTACTACCTCAAGGCCCTCAACCATTGCAGGGGCTATCAATATGGGTGATTGATTTATGACATAAGAGGTTATGTGATTGATTTGTTGATAACATGAGATGTTATGTGTTGGTATTGTTGAATGCATACGTACACTTCACTTGCTATGACCTAACCTATGTGAAACATCTTTTAGAAGATGCCGCCAAGACGTGAAATGCGCATGCCCACCTCTGAGGCAGAACTTAAAGAGATAATTGCTACAGCTATAGCACAGCACGAGGCTCTACGCTCCGAACCCAGCAAAGGCACCTCAGAAAATAACGGTTGTTCCTACTGGCACTTCCTCAACTACAAGCCTTCGAAGTTCGACGGCACTGGGGGTGCCATAACTTTTGTAAAATGGATTGAAAGTATGGAATCCATCTTTCGAATGAGTGGCTGTACGCCAGAACAACAAGTCCCATACGTTTCTGAGTTGTTTCAAGATGGAGCTCGATTATGGTGGAATCTTCAGGTTCGAATGATGGGCCTAACTACAGCATACGCGTTAACTTGGGATGAGTTGAAAGGAATGATGCATAAGAAGTATTGCCCCCACGCGGAAACCCAGAAGTGGGAAGATGAATTTCGGAGCCTAATGATGGAAGGTCCGAAGGTGTTGGAGTACGTGCAACGACTTCATGATCTGTCACAAATTGTTCCATACCTGGTAAAACCAGAACTGAAGAAATTGGAACAATTCATTTGGGAACTGGCGCCTCAAGTCTTGAGCATGATGACAGCATCTACGCCACCAACAACCATTGTTGCAAGTAAGATGGGTTTGGCACTCGTTACGGAAGCAATTAGACTAGAAAAACTTGCAAACCCTGACAAGAAAACTCAGGTAGAGTCGTCTGGAAAGAACAAAAGGAAGCTTACCGAAGATACCCAAATGAATAACGATGAACAAAGATCTATTCGAGGTTGCTTTGACTGCGGGGACAAAGGGCATTTCAAGAAAGATTGCCCTAACAACAAACAGGCCAATGATAAGATTTACTTAGAAACTAAACCAAGATGCGCTGGGTGCAAGCATCACCATGATTGTGGACGTCAGAAGCCTAGGTACGGGAGGAAAGGACACAACAAGGAAGGTTGTGGGATGAAGAGTCCCATACAAGAAGAAAACAGTAACAACGCTCTAGGTGGAAATGGGAAAGGAAATGGCCGAATGATAGGATGCTTCCATTGTAGGGAAGTTGGATATTTTAAGAGGGAATGCCTGAAGTTGAAACAAGACCGTGAGAGAAAATCCAACATCGGAGCTTGTGAGGCATGCCAGGATCCAGGTGTGGTTTCTGGTACGTTCTCTAACAACCAAAACTTTTGCACCTATTTTGTTGATGCTGGTGCCGATTATGGCTTCGTGTCATTAGAATTTAAGAATATACTTGGTTTAACCGCTAGTAAGTTAGATATCCCCTACTCAATCAAATTGGGTAGTGGAAAGTTAGTAGAAGCCAATAAAGTTATCAGAGGCTGTGTGATCAAATTAGGAGAGCGTGAGTTTGCTCTGGAATCTACTACCAGTCCAGTTGAGAAGCTTCGTCGTGATGATAGGAATGGATTGGTTTCAGGTAACAAGGCTGAGATAGTATGTCACGAAAAGATTGTTCGTATCCCAACCGAAGATGGAAAAACAGTTGTGGTTCACGGAGAGAAGCGTGACACGCCGCTAAGAATTTTCCGCTGCCAGAAAGCGCGAAAGTGTTTACTGTAGGGATGTGTTGCCTTCCTGGCACACATCATGGATAAGGAGGCTACTGAACCAAGAATCGATGACATCCCTGTCGTAAGGGAATATCCAGAAGACTTCCCAGAAGACTTGCCTGGACTGCCACCTCAGAGGCAAGTAGAGTTTCACGACGATTCAATTCCAGGCACTGCACCCGTAAGTCGATGCATCATAGCGACTTGCATTTTCGGGGGTGCAAGGATTGACAGAGAAGTGTTGGCAACGAATGGAGAAGGAAGATAACAGACCAAAAATTCCTTTTGGGGTAATCCCATTGTTACCCATCAAAAAGGAGGATGATGATTTTCAAATAAACATCAACTACAGAAAATTGAACAAGCTGACGATCAAAAACAGGTATCCTCTGCCAAGAATCGATGATCTGTTTGATCAACTGCAAGGCTCGAACTATTATTCAAAGATCGATCTTCGATCTGGATACCATCAATTAAGGATACAGGA
This sequence comes from Helianthus tuberosus, assembly GCA_030545235.1. Taxonomy (NCBI): domain Eukaryota; kingdom Viridiplantae; phylum Streptophyta; class Magnoliopsida; order Asterales; family Asteraceae; genus Helianthus; species Helianthus tuberosus. The sequence continues at coordinate 101,050,955 of CM060442.1, forward strand.
GGAAAGTATCCCGAAAACAGCCTTCAGAACTCGTTATGGACACTACGAGTTCCTTGTTATGCCGTTTGGGTTGACAAACGCACCTGCAGTCTTTATGGACTGGATGAATAGGGTTTGCAAGCCATACTTGGACAAGTTCGTGATTGTGTTTATCGACGACATTTTGATTTACTCAAAGACGAAGGCTGAACACGAACAACATCTTAGAGCCATTTTGGAGCTGTTAAAGAAGGAACAACTGTACGCCAAATTCTCCAAGTGCGAGTTTTGGCTACGAGAAGTCCAATTCCTTGGGCACGTGGTGAATGGAGATGGAATCCACGTAGACCCAACAAAGATCGAGGCGATCAAGGATTGGGAAACGCCAAAGACGCCAACCGAGATTCGGCAATTCTTGGGTTTGGCTGGCTACTATCGGAGGTTCATCGAGGATTTTTCAAAGATCGCTCAACCATTGACACTCCTCACGCAGAAGGAAAGGACGTTTGATTGGGGAATCAAACAGGAAGAGGCATTCCAGATACTGAAGGATAAGCTTTGTAACGCGCCAATCTTAGCTCTACCGGAAGGTACCGACGATTTTGTGGTATACTGCGACGCATCGCGTCAAGGATTGGGTTGTGTGTTGATGCAACGCCAAAAGGTCATTGCTTACGCATCACGCCAACTGAAAGTGCACGAAAAGAACTATACCACCCATGATTTGGAGCTTGGCGCAGTGGTTTTTGCACTAAAGATCTGGAGACACTACCTGTATGGTACGAAGTGCACAATCTTCACAGATCACAAAAGCCTACAGCATATATTCAACCAGAAGGAGTTGAATATGAGGCAAAGACGATGGGTTGAGCTGTTGAACGATTACGACTGCGAGATAAAATATCATCCAGGGAAGGCGAATGTAGTCGCCGATGCCCTAAGTCGTAAAGAGAGAATCAAGCCCATAAGGGTCAGGGCTTTGGAAATGATCATACGAACCGATCTTTCCTTGCGCATTCGTGCTGCACAAAAGGAAGCTCTCAAGGAGGGAAACCTTGAGGAAGAATATCTCCGTGGAATGGAGAAGCTTTTGGTACCAAACGAGGAAGGAACGTTATGTTTTGAGAAAAGGATTTGGGTTCCTCTGTTTGGTGGATTAAGGGAAGTTATTTTCGACGAAGCGCACAAGTCACGGTACTCTATCCACCCTGGATCGGATAAGATGTACCAGGATCTCAAAGATTATTATTGGTGGCCTAGGATGAAAGGCGATGTTGCTGTTTACGTGAGCAAATGTTTAACGTGCGCTAAGGTTAAAGCGGAATACCAGAAGCCTTCAGGGCTACTGCAACAACCTGAGATTCCCAAGTGGAAATGGGAACAAATCTCCATGGATTTTATTACAAAACTGCCAAGAACGCCAAGAGGCCATGACATGATTTGGGTGATAGTTGACCGCCTAACAAAGTCCGCACACTTTCTGCCAATCAGAGAGAAAGACAGTACTAGTAAACTTGCGGAAATATACATGCGAGAGATTGTCGCACGCCATGGAGTACCTCTCTCGATCATCTCTGATAGAGACGGAAGTTTTGTGTCAAGGATATGGCAATCCTTCCAAGAAGCCTTTGGCTCACAGTTGAATCTGAGCACTGCGTTCCATCCGCAAACTGACGGCCAGAGTGAGCGAACGATACAAACTTTGGAAGACATGCTGAGGGCATGTGTTATGGATTTGGGCGGTAGCTGGGATAAACACTTACCTTTGGTAGAATTTTCATACAACAACAGCTACCACACCAGTATTGGTGTCGCGCCATTTGAAGCCCTATACGGACGCAAGTGCCGATCACCCCTATGTTGGTCTGACGCGGGTGATAGGCAGCTTGCTGGTCCCGAAATCGTCCAAGAGACGACAGACAAGATTGCGCAAATACTTAAACGCATCGAAGCAGCTCGCCACAGACAAAAGGCCTATGCGGATCCAAACCGGAAGCATGTGGATTTCCAAGTTGGAGAAATGGTATTATTGAAAGTTTCACCCTGGAAGGGGGTGGCACGCTTTGGGAAGCGTGGGAAGTTAAATCCGCGCTACATTGGTCCCTTCAGAATTCTGGAAAGAATTGGGACAGTAGCATACAAGTTGGACCTACCCGCTGAACTAAATGGTGTTCACGATACATTTCATGTATCCAATCTAAAGAAAAGTCCAACTCAAGTTGACGTTGCCATTCCCATCGACGAGATTCATATTGACGACACGCTCCACTTCGTTGAAGAACCTGTTGAGGTCACGGATTGGAAAGTTAACAAGACCCGCCGGAGCAGTGTCAAGCTCGTCAAAGTTCGTTGGAATGCCAGACATGGTCCTGAATTCACCTGGGAACGTGAGGACCGGATGAAAGAGAAATACCCCCACCTTTTTCCTAAGAACTCTGCATCTACAAGCAGAACTTAAATTTCGGGACGAAATTTATTTAACGGGGGGAGAATGTGACAACCCGCACTAAACCAGGTATCCGTACCACTTAATTAATGATTAATTACTGCTTAATTACTGTGCTTGTTTGAACTAGCTGATGAACTGCTACTTGAATACTGATACATGAACTTACTTGCATCATACTTGCTTGCTGTCACTACAATATTTATATGCTGAACCTTAGTGACAAACATGATGCACAAAAAGCACAGTAGCACTAAACGGATACACAGTGAACATGCTGATATAACCAGCATCAGGCAGACACTGCCTCTAAGGCCTGTTAAGAGCCTCAAATATCCGACTACACTGGTAGTGAGTGTAGGGTTATAAGGGTTGTGGAACTGCGTCTCTAGGAATAAGATACACTGATTGGATGTGCCAAAAACGTACTTTAAGTACCAAACACAGCACTTTAATAATTAATCCAGCTTCTAGCTGACCAGTAAAGTGCCAGAACATGAGAAAAATAACACTAGACACTTTCCAAAGTGTCAGGAATGAAATGTGTCACTAAAAATGTTAATAACGACACTTTAAAGCTTTTGTAACGCTTTAACGGATTACCATCCAACTGAACGACCGGACTTTACCCGGAACATGAAAATATTATTATTTTCACTATTTATATTTTTTTGAGCCAGTTAGGGTCCCTGATTACCCTAACACCTGTCATATCACGCTATATATTACTAACGAGGTTAAACACCTAACTTAACTTAGTTAACATAATTAACCTCCTAACTATCTACTTGAAATCGAACCAAGGACCCCCCCCCCCCAACCGAATCGGTCACCTAGTGACCACCCCATGTACTTGCAAGATTTGCTTAATCTAGTTTTGTAACACCCGTGTCACTCCAACCATCAAACAAATGCCAAACCAATGAAATATTGTATTTCATACTTGGGATTTGTAAAAATATGTGTATCTTTTGCACATATCAACTCATGTTCGATTTCAAGCTCTAAATCGCTTTCTGGAAGGTTATACACGCACTGATGCGTAAATATAACCAGTTTAATGCAACGAACACTCCGGAATAGTGAAATAGGCTTAACATACCTTAAATAACCTTTACATAACTTAGATATAAGTTTTGGAAGGTTTGGTGTGGTGAAATCAAAGTTTAATCGCTTACAGGGACTAAATTTGACAAACTGCGAAAGTATGCCAATTTGAACTGTAACAGACCTTCCGGAACATGACCATAAGTTAAACATACCATAAATGTCCTTTACATAGCTTAGAAATAGGCTTTGAGGGGTTCGGTGTGCTAAAATAAACTTTTGGGTCATTCAGGGACTAAAAGTGTCAAAAAGTGCACAAGTTTGCATTTTCGCGCATAACTTACGTTCTGAATACATCCGGACATCCAAAAATTTATGTAAGCACTAAAATATTTTATTTTAGTGTTCGCCATAAGAAAAATCCATTCGTCGCGTCATTTGGTTCGTTTTTCGCGCTTATGCGCATTCCGTCGTAATTAAGCGAACATCGCGTTCGTACGGCTAAACGAACCGACATCCGAGATATTTTTTAACACATTTTAAGTTCCCTATACTTTAACTTCATTTTAGAGCTTTGAAATGGGGTTAACGGGCCTTAAACGCGTCGAAAATGACCTTATTGCATAACAGGGACTAAAACTGTAATTCTGCCAAACTTAGGCCTAGCGGTGCGCTACACTTTTAGTGTAGCGGTGCGCTACACTTTTAGTGTAGCGGTGCGCTAGGGGTCTGCTGACCAGATTCAGAGTTTTTAAACAGCAGTTTCCAGCTGTTTAATCCTTAACCACATGTTCTCAATTATCTAGTCAGCTGATAAGATCATATTTTAGCTTCCATAACCTTCCAACAAGTGTACGGATGTGATCGAATCACGTTATTCCATGAAATGATCTTAACGGTGGACCGAATACTATAAATACCCCACCCCCATTGCTTCTAAACCCACAAGAATTCTGATTTGAGAGCTCTAAGTTGAAACCATTGTTTCATACCTGAGTTCTTGAATCGGGATTAGCATTCGGGGACCCTGGGTTAGTATTCTTTCATTCTTTTCCTTATTTTACTGCTTTTCGAGTCAGAAAGTCAAACTTTGTTTGACTTTCAGCGTTGACCAGTAATGGTCAATGCGAAGTTCGTTTGAACTTCGCAACGTGAGTGTAATCACGTTGGTCATAGTCCCTTGGGACTATGCCCACTGATTACCACGTTGTCTAGAGTCGTAGGGTAGGCGATCTGATAAATCGCCTATACCTTCGAACTCGACCCATTTGGTCGATCATTAGGATCCGACCAAATACTTTAGGTGACCATAGTAGGTAGGGAATAACCTTCCGAGGTTATACCTTATGGTCACATCGTTTAAGTAGTTGTATGATAGGTAGTTTATATGCCTTAGGTAAATTACCAGAATACCCTTTTCATGTATAATTGGTAATTAAGCATATGTAACCTAAACCTTTGTCACATAACTGATTATGTAACATGTTTAGGCATATAACACTTGTCATAGGACTAGTTAGGCGGTCCGAACGCGTTTCACGCGCACGACGCGTTAAAGTAGCATAAGCTTCCTAAACGGGTCGTAATGGGTCGATAAGACTTAGGTTAAGTTTCATTTAGCATGTAGGCTTTGTTAAACCATATCATATGAGTTCCTACACTCATTTGGTTTACAAACCCTAATGCTACCCAGTCTTCCGATTTAGGTCCGGTTAATTAACATAGTTACCTATATTAGGTGCCGTTTGATTTCCGTGATCTCTAGCTTTGTTTGGTTGTTACTCAAGGACTACTGAGCAATCTCAAGTGAGTACATAGACCCCTCTTTTACTGTTTTCCAAACTGTTTTGGGGTGGAACACATGTGCCTACTTGTTACTTTCATGCTTTCCTGTTTTCACATCATATACTTGTTATGTTCATTAGTACATTATAGTACATGATTTCATTACATTTCATGCTACGTGTGCCCATTTGTGTGCATTACTTAGTACAGTTCACATGCTATGTATGTCTGTTGTTGCATACTTAGTACAGTTCACATGCTATGTATGTCTGTTGTTGCATACTTAGTACAGATATTTCAGTTCACATGCTATGTATGTCTGTTGTTGCATACTTAGTACAGATATTTCAGTTCACATGCTATGTATGTTTGTTGTAGCATACTTAGTACATTTCTTATTCATCATATGCTTACATTTTGGTAAGACAATTGGTTTAACATAGACATTTTACATTGTTGGTTTGGTTTGTGTAAGTGATTTAAGTAACGAGGCGTGTGTAATATGATACAAGCATGGTGGATACGCCGCTGGTACTTCCTATATATAAGTGTTTGTATGGTATTACATGTCGTAACGTTATTTCAATCATTTCAGTTTGAGACATAGAATATTTTATACAAATAACATATTTTTCACAATACATTGGTTTACAAACAATTTATCTAATACAAACTCATTTTTACATGGTTATTCATTTAACCATACATTATTTATACATATCATCTGATCTTATCGATTTTCAAATGATTTACAAAACAAAGCAAATAACAAGGTTCATGACTAAACATTTTCTCAAACATAAGTCATGAAACCTATTTTCACAAAACCTATGTATCTCACCGGCATTTTTATGCTGACGTACCTATTTTCACATGTGTTTTTCAGGAGCTGTTGCATAAGATGATCAAGATACACATAGACAGACTTGGGCTTTAGTGACAATAAAAGATGCAAGACTAGTTAATTATGTTGTTTTTCTTTGTTTGTTAAGACATTGTAACACTTTAATCAATAAAACGAAACTTCAATTGCCATGGATTTGAAACAATTAATTCTGTTACAACACTCCCCGACATTTCCGCCACGTTTTGTATGTTCTACGTGGTCGGGGTGTGACAAGTTTGCTAAATATCTAGGGGACATTGTGTCCATTGGATAATAACACTTGATTTGCCTATAAATACTAAAGATTACATAACATAATCTTCACCAACACATAATCACCAACTCACTCTCTCTTGCCCTCCCTTCACTCTCGGCCGAACACCCCACACCCACCCATCATATTTTCGGTTTTAGTTCTTGACATTCCATCATCATTCAAGCTTCACGGGTCACGTATTAGGAGCTTTGGAGCAAGCGGAACACGAAGGACCACTTCCGTTAGCTTTTATCCACCTCTTTTTCGTCAAGATTCTTCCCTAGCCCCGAGCTAGAGGTATAACACTTAAAACTCGTTTTTACACTTATCTAAGGTGGTTAAAAGGAATTTTGTCGGTGAAATATCGATAACATACATTTTGAAGTATAAAAGTCTAGTAAAAACTATAAAAATGGTGGTTAATAGCTTACAACTTGTGTAAAAGTTGTAGTACTTGAAAGATGTGTTTATCTAGACCCGATCTATGATTGTGGTAGCTCGGATCACCATTTAACCCGGTTTGGTAAGATCGTTGATCTTAACATAAGCTTATTTTGGTTAACACAAGGGTTAAAAGGTGAAACTCTACCACACAAGAGACATGAACTTGTGTAAAAATATTTTACTTGTGTAAAAGTGATTTAACTTGTACGGTAGTGTTTAAAACTAGCGGATCTACGTATCCGCAAGTGGTATTTTCAAAGAACCACACGTTAAAGAAATCATGTTTTCTAAAAAGATGGATCTTACACTAACAAACATGATTTAATAAACCACAAGTGTGTAAACACTTGTGAAATGAAAAGATCCGACAAAGAACTAGATTTGTCACTTGTTACTAGAAGTTGTAAAGACGGATTTCTCTAATCACAAGGTTTTTATGAGATTAAAGTTACTTTATATAAAGATCTACAAAATATAATGGGATTTACATTATAGATGCGGAAAAACTACAAGTTCATGCGATTATGCGATTTACATACTTATCGACTAGTTTGATGTGTCGGAAATTGTTTGATTGAATAAAGAAGTTGTTGAATTGATTTGTTAAAAGAAAATGATACGCTTGAAAGCGTGGCCACCTCCAGTTACAGAGGAAACTCTGGCGAAATTTTCTAAAAACCTAACACTTAGAATTATTTACACAACAAGTGTTAGAACTATTTTTGACATATTTCGAAACATAAATTTCGCCATGACTTTATTTACTAAATATTCGGAGGTAGGATTTTCACAAAATACTAACGTGATAAATATATGTTTTGTCACAACACTGTTTATGATTATTTTGTGAAATTACATAAATATTATTTTAGAGTAAAAATAATATTTACAAGCGTTAACGATTCCAAAACTTTGCGAACGCTTTCACTATGATTATATAAGTTACACCGGTAATTACATTACCACAAGATTGATAAAACGTAACTTACGCACATGTATTGTATCCCCCATCCTTGGGAAGGAAATTAACTACCAAGTGTATACAAAATGTAAACACGGAATAGTTGCCTAACTATTTCCCAAAGACTTAAACTATAAAGCTAAGGCACGGCCGTCCGTCTAATAGAATTAGCACTTGTAGGTCGTCGCACAGCTTTCAGATTTGGAGACACTTGGTAGAGACGCACCGACAGTGAGTTCATGTCCCCCTTTTCTCTAACTGTTTTCAGTTTTCTTAACTGCGGGGGTGAAATACATGTTACTTTGTTTACAAGTACTTTATACATGGTATGATTAACGTAAGGAGGTTTAGATCATGTGAATGGGTAGTTAGAACACCGAGGGACTTAAGCGGTAGATCTATCTGGGTGTAGCGAGCCCAGCTCTAGGCCCAACAGAACGGACCTCTCTGAGGACCAACAGAACGGACCTGGAGTGACTTGGTTGCCCAACGCAAAAATCGGCTAGGGTTGTGTCTTCCTACTTGCATTTCACAACATGCTAATGGCCTTGCAAACCATTGGTGATCACAAGTCCTCTTACACTGCTACATACCAGGAAACTTTTATACTTACAAGTGTTTTACTTACTCACTTGCACATGAACTCGCTCAACATTATTGTTGATTTTTCAACTTACATGTATTTCAGGAAATTAACGAGATCTGGCACGGTATGGCATGTTTTCCGCTGCACTTGTTTCCAAGGTCATCCGGGGTTTAGGGGATGTGTCTCTTTCCTGGACAAGACACAATCCTTAAACCATGTCTATGTTATGTTTGTAAAGTTCGTTGAACAAGATTATGTTTGTCAGGGTATGTTAAAACAATGGTATTGTGTTTGATTTTCAAAACTTAATGGATGATCTTGCATGTTTTTAACTCATATAGCTTTGGTATGATTAAGCTATGGTATTAAGAAGTCACACCAAAATTAACCACGCTTCCGCAAAGCCAGGGTGTGACATTTGGGTTCCACTCTTTGGAGGCCTTCGAGATCTTATTTTTGAGGAAGTTCATAGGTCTAAGTACTCGACCCATCCTGGATCAGATAAAATGTATCAAGACTTGAAGGAGTACTATTGGTGGCCTAACCTCAAAAAGGATATCGCTACCTATGTCGGAAAATGCTTGACCTGCGCGAAGGTCAAGGCAGAGTATCAGAAACCCTCGGGTTTGCTACAACAACCCGAGATTCCCATTTGGAAATGGGAATAAATATTGATGGACTTCATTACGAAATTACCCAAGACCTCAAAAGGCCACGACATGATATGGGTAATCGTCGATAGATTGACAAAGTCCGGACACTTCTTGCCGATTCGGGAGAAGGATAGTACAGAGAAACTAGTGGAACTCAATCTCAAAGAAACAGTGGCTCGTCATGGAGTGCCTATTTCAATCATTTCAGACCAAGACGATCGCTTTATTTCAAGAATTTGGAAGTCATTTCAAGAGGCCTTTGGATCTCATTTAAATCTAAGCACGGCCTTTCATCCACAAACCGACGGCAAGAGCGAACAGACAATCCATGTGACAACCCTCACCAAACCAGGTATCCGTACGACTTAATTAATAATTAATTGCTGCTTAATTACTGTGCTTACTTGAAATTGTGGATAAACTGCTATTTGAATACTGATACATGTACTTACTTGCATCATACCTTATTTGCTGTCACCCTACTATTTACATACAGAACTGTAGTGACAACCGTGATGCACAAAAGCACTGTAGCACAATAACGGATAACCTACTAAACGTGCTGTTATAGCCAGCACCAGGCAGGTACTGCCTCTAAGGCCTGTAAGAGCCAGAGATAGTTTACTACACTAATAGAAAGTGTAGGGAGATAAGGGTTGTAGAACTGCGTCACTAGGAATGAGATTACAGTGACCGGATGTGCCTAAAACATACTTTAAGTGCAAAATTCAGCACTTTAATTAAAATTCAGCATTAAGCTACCTAATAAAGTGCCAAAACATGGGAAAAATATTATTAGACACTTTCCAATGTGTCGGGAATAAGTTGTGTCACTGAAAATAATAATAACGACACTTTAAAGCTTTGTTAAGAACTTTAACGGATCACTATCCAACCGAACAACCGGACTTTACCCGGAACAAAAAAATATTGCCATCTACACTGTTTTTCTTTTTCTGAGCCAGTTAGGGTCCCCGAATACCCTAACACCCGTCACAATGCAAAACATATTAGTAAATGGTTACAACTCCTAATTATCTAACTATAGCCTAACTATTTAGTTCCAACCCAACCAATCCCCTTCCCTTGTAACCGAACTCGGTCCCCCATAGGGGACACACCATGTCCTTGATCAATTATTTTAATTACCTTGCTAAATATCTAGGTGACATAACATCCAATGGTTAAACTTGAAGAGAATTGTCTATAAGTATCATGCTTAACCCACCATATTCATTCAACACACATCAACACACCACATCTCTCTCTCCCTCTCTTTGGTTCTCGGCCGAGCACACAACCCACCCCCACATCCATTTTCGATTTTAATCAAGCTATTCCAAGGGTATACAAGTGTTAAGGATCACATACGAGGAAGCTTGGTGCATTCGGAACGTGAAGGACCTCACCCTATTGCTTTTATCCACTCATTCTTCGACTAGATTCTTCCCTAGCCTCGAGCTAGTAGTAAGTTGCTTGAAACACACTCTCGATCTATTCTAAAGTGGTTAAAATGAACATTGTCGGTTAAAAATCATGAACATACAAGATTACATGCTAAAAGTTTACTAAAATGATAAACATGTTGGTTAAAAGCATAAGAGTTGTGTAAAACTTGTAAGACTTGTTTTGTGGTGATTATTTAGTGCCGATCTATGTTGTGGTAGCTCGGATCATCGTCTAACCCTGATTGGTCATGATCATGGATCATGACATAGAGCTTGTTTAAGTATAACAAGGGTTAAGTGATGAAACTCTACCACACGAGAAACTTGAACTTGTGTAAAATCGATTTTTTTCTTACGAAATAGTGTTTTAAACTAGTAGATCTTCGGATCTACAAATGGTATTTTCAAAGGACCAAGTGTCAAAGAAATCATATTTTCTAAAACCGGATCTTACTCAAACAAGAATGATTTTTAAACACACAAGTGTGTAGACACTTGTGTAACACTAAATTTCGACAAAGAACTAGTTTTGTCAAATTTCACAAGAAGTTGTAAAGACGGAATTTCGTTAAAAACGAGACTTTTACGAAACCGGATTGATTTATACAAAGATCCACTAAAATAATGGAAAGATACAACATATTTTGGATAAACCGCAAGTTCATGTATTTCTGCGATTTATATCTATTTTGACTAGTTTAATGTTGAAATGTTGTTTGATAATGTTAGGAACGTTGTTGGTTTGAACTTTAAAAGAAAATGATACGCTTGAAAGCGTGGCCACCTCCAGTTACCGGGGAAACTCTGGCGAAATTTTTCTAAAAACCTAACACTTGGAAACATTTTCATCACAAGTGTTATAAATGTGTTTTTAACTTGTTTTCAAGTATGTAAATTTCGCCATGATTTTTATTTACAAAAATTTCTAAATATCGGAGGTGGGATTTTCACAAAATAAAACGTGATACATATATATTTAGTATATATTTTCCGTAACATCACTTGTATAAATGTTTATGATTATTTTGTGAACTACGTAAATATTATTTTTAGAGTAAAAATAATATTACCCAAGGATAACGATTCCAAAATAATACGAACGCCTCTACGATGATTATTTAAGTTACACCGGTAATTATTATTACCACTCGATCTTTAAAACGTAACTTACGCATTTTTTTTTTGAAAATGTTTATGAACGCGTATTTTTGTTAAACTATTATTTTGGGAAAATCATGTGTATTAAAATATAATATTTTTAGGAAAAATATCTATATTTTGGAATTTGAAATAAAATATATTTTAAGTGAGACTTAATAATATATTTTGAATGTATACGAACGCACATGTATTAAATCCCCCACCCTTGGGAAGGAAATAATTAACAAGTATCTACAAAAATATAAACACGAAATAGTTGTCTAACTATTTCCCAAAAAAACTTAAACCTTAAGCTAAGGCACGGCCGTCCGTCTAACAGATTTAGCACGTGTAGGTCGTTGCACAGCTGCTTGATCAGGAGATATACTGGGTAGAGACGCACCACTGTGAGTTCATGTCCCCCTTTTTCTCTTAACTGTTTTCAGTTTTCTAAACTGTGGGGGTGAAATACATGTTACTATGATTACGAACTTTTACTTACACGGTATGATTAGCTAAGGAATTTATTACCTAGATCATGTGAATGGGTAGGCTATTATCGTAAGACCATTAATCCTTGTATAAGGACCGAGAGGCATGAGTGATAGATCTATCGGGTGTTGCGAGCCCCACACATGAGCCAGCGTGTGGCTGCATGTGGTGACTATGTCGTTCCACCGGAAGGACCGGTATGAAATTCGCGTTACAGGTTTGAGTGCTTCCTAGGCCATTTCACTTATTAATGTATTAGCTACACATTAATTGATCTCTTTTTCCTTATTGCTACATACCAGGAATTTTCATACATACAGACATTTTACAAAGGTTTTACTTACTCACTTACACATGAACTCGCTCAACAATTTTTGTTGATTTTTCCAACTTACATGTATTTCAGGGAACTAAGGATTCTGGCACGGTATGCTACGTTTTCCCGCTGCATAAGAGTTTCGAGGTCATCCAAGTTTAGGGGATGTGACTTTTACCTGGACGAGTCACAGTCCTTAAACTGCGTTTATTTCATGATTGGTGTTGTGTCTTTCAAACAATGTTTTTATGTTACCAGGTTGTAGTGTCCGTTGCATGAGTCAACGCCTTAAGACAATGATGTGTTACTTATGTTTTAAAACTTAATTCAATGGATGATCTTGCATGATTTTATTTTCATATAGCTTTGTTATGATTAAGCTATGGTATTAAGAAGTCACACCAAATTAACCACGCTTCCGCAAAGCCAGGGTGTGACAGCTTGGTATCAGAGCTCTGATCATAGCGAACTAGGATTCTTTCTCGAGTCTAGACTATGATCACTAGGGCTCTCACGAAAACATTTTTACATTGCATACCACTTAAGTCCAGATCCAAAACGTTTTTACAAACAAATGTTGAGCACATTTTATTTATTATTTATAGAGCAGTCTGGGAGGCTGGGAGGCTAGTGGGACTAGGAAGAGCAGTCTGAGAGGCTGGGAGAATTTGGCTAGTGGGACTAGGAAGAGCAGTCTGAGAGGCTGGGAGGCTAGTGGGACTAGGAGAATTGTTGGATTGCTTACTTGGTGACTAATGTGCTTGTCTGATTATATGATTGATTATTTGTGCAAATTTGTGTTTATGATACAGACACCATGGATTCATCAGGCACTGATGAATCGGACACCACAGACCCTAGACCCATAGTATCAGACGACTTAGAGTCTTCAGAGCACGAGGTCCACACATCAGATGTTACCAGCACAGACGAGGATGACTTTCAGCCCTTTGCGCTACCCGACGCTGTCGATGAGCCCGCTAATGGTCCTTTTGCTGGGTACCTACCACTCGTAGAGATCCCTGCTCCCATACCTTTGGCCGTTTATCCTGCGTACGATATGCTCCTCGACGCCGACGCTGACGACGACGTCGATCCGTTTGATGATGAGCCCCTGGAGGACGATGTTGAGGGCGAGGCCCTTCTAGCTGACGGTGGTCTTTTGTTACTCGCAGATGCTCCAGCTGAGGAGTCACCTGCACACTTACCCGCTCCAGACTCCTTCGAGTCTGTGGCCTCCGCACCGTCACACACTCGGAGCGCACAGCACTATTCACACGGTTCAGATCCTGACAGGGCATCATCTGCTGTCTCTGCTCCTAGATTTGCTTTCGATCACGACCTCGATGAGGATTCAGACCCTGTTTTTCCCCCTGGATTTGACCGGACCAGGAGATAGAGCTCATCCACTTGGATCAGCCTATGGTTGACCAAGTAGACCCAGTTGACCCTGCATTCGCTGATCATGCAGATTTTGATATGGAGTTCGTTGATCCCGAGCCTGCCATGGCCCTTGAGCCAGTAGCTGCTCTTGACCCAGTGTTTGAGCATGACCCTGTTCAGGCTGGCATGCCCATTGATCCTGTGATTGCTGACCTACCCATTGATGATCACCCTGCTGATGCACCACTACTGGAGGGTGACCATGTTATTGCTGCTGATCATGTAGATCCCCCACTTATCGCTGTTATACCTGCTGACTCTCTTGTTGCACCCCACCCTGACCCTGTGCCTGTACAGTTCGATCATGCGCCTTTTGCAACCCAAGTTGATCCTCGATACGCGCACACCCGAAATGGGTGGATAAACGATGACAGTGGTTACCCACCTTTCGAGTTTCCTGTGACGCTCTCTTGTGGCCCCTGTTTCAGCCCCTGTTCCAGTTCCTATGGATGCACCTTTGTTACCCACACTTACCGCTGATGTCCTCCACACCGTTACATGACCCGGAGCCTGCACTTGAACCAGCTACTACACCATTTTGGTCAGCTTGATGTTGCACCTGCTGAACCTACACCTTTACGTGGTCACGATCCTGTTTCTTTTTTTGTCTACTAGACGTTGCACCCCTTACATCTACCTGCATCAGACAACCCCCTCATTTGTGGAGAGGATCGTTTCCCTTGTGAAGATCGACGCCCGTGCGCCATCGTGCCTAACACTTTCTGTCAGGACATACCCGCGCCTAGTAGAGATGCTCCAGGCCGCACCGCTTGCTATAGTCACCTCTACAACGCTCGATAAGCCGATTTGATGGTCCCTATAAACGCACTACGCTAACTATAAACCCTCACCATTTCTCGCATTATGAAAACCACGCAAGTTGCTCCTGTAACAACAACTACAGTTAAGGATATGAGTCGCGGAACGTTGAAGCTTGAACTGAAACCACAAAGGGCAACTTAAAACACAAAACATTATGTGCCTACATCACAAGACAGCATGTTGTCTGAAAATTTTAAGTAAAACACCACGTCCTCCACCAGCATGCCTCGATCCACCACGTACATCAGGATCCCTTTTAGGCTCTTGACCTCTGAAATTTCACCGTCCTCAGGATCTCGATACTCATTCCTTTTACCATTAAGCGGCAAATCAGTTGACTACTTTGAGGAATATACAAGCTCGCGGAGGAATTCAAGCATGTCGACAGTTTACTTTTCTTTCCTCCTCCACCTCAGTCACCAGTATAGTTGATTTCTGGATTAAGCGGATTGCATTACGCTTGGGAAAAGACGCTAATGATAAGCGGGGATTTCGGAGACTTTTGAGGATCACTTCTGACCACGTAGTTGTGATGCACTGATATACTTGTTGGACAAGGGTAGGGTGACCCTGAGTCCCTTCTGATGTGATGCATTTTGGTAAGACGCAATGATTGTGGCCGGTGGATAATGAAAGCCCGATCATCTTTAAACACGCGAAAATACTTATGACTAATGACCGACGAAAAATATCGTCGCTATGCTCTCACTAAACACGTTGATGATCTACATATTTGTGCTATAACTATAATACCACATGTTTACTTGCTACGTTCCTATTTGCAAGCTGTGCTATAACCGTGAGGATATGTGATTAATTGTTAAACAACTGCGTATTTACGTAAATGTAATATACCTATGAGGTCTTATTCGTTAAATAGAGACTTAGGTGCTCGTGTCCTTACTAAGACCCGACCTAACCGACTTTCTTCTCAGAAGATGTCGACTCGAGGGAACACCGATACCAACAACCCTCTGCCAACGACAGAGGCGGAATTTCAAGAATGCCTCGTGCAGTTTATTGCACAGTACGAGGCCCAGCGCTCCAAATGCAACGGAGGTACCTCAGGAAATAACCCACCCAACGGCTGCACCTACAAGCAGTTCTTAGGCTGCCAGCCCCTACATTTCGACGGCACTGGGGGTGCCGTAGCCTTCGTACGCTGGATTGAGAAGACGGACACTGTTTTGCGTGCGAGCAAATGCGCCCCAGAAGATCAGGTCACGTACATTTCCGGGGTGTTCCGAGATGGGGCTCTGTCATGGTGGAAACTTCAGGTTCAGACAATGGGCGAGGCCGCTGCATATGCTTTATCATGGGACGAGCTGAAAGAGCTAATGCATAAAAAGTACTGTTCGAGAACAGAAAGCCAGAAGGTAGAAACTGAGTTCTGGAACTTGAAGATGGAAGGTCCAAAAATAGCTGAGTATGTGGAGAAGTTCCAAGTTCTGTCGCGTATCGTTCCTTACATGGTAGATCCGGAGTTTAAGAGGATTGAGCGTTTCATTTGGGGATTGGCACCCCAAATCATGAGCTTGGTGACGACGTCAAAGCCTGCAACGATCACTGAGGCCATCAATCTAAGTGTAGCCTTGACTGAAGAGGCAATCAGGACGAACAAATTTTCAACCTCTGAGGAGAAGAAGGAGACTCATGTAGAGTCATCTGGGGACAACAAGAGAAAGTTGGCAAATTTCAAATAGGGTACCCAGTCGAGTAGCACCAACAAGGCCAAAAAGAGAAAAGAGTACATGGGTAAGCTACCTAAATGCGATAAGTGCCGACGTCATCATACCGGGCGATGCAAAAATGGGAAGTGTGACAACTGTGGCAAAGTGGGACACAACAGGGAAACGTGTTGGCGTAAGATGAAGCGTGGAAAGAAAGGAAAGGAGAAAGATAAGGGGTGTTATACCTGCGAGGATATGAGGCACTTTAGGAAAGATTGCCCAAGGGAGATTAAGCAAAATGATGGGAAAGATGTCAAACACCGGAGCCATGGAAGCACGCCAGGAATCCAAGCATAAATATCGGTACGTCCCATACTACCCGATGTTATGCATCTGTTTTGCCAAATATGTTGTAAATTTTACGCTTCGCACCCCTAGAGTTCGAGAGTATAATTGGTTTAAGCAGCGAGTAAGTAGATATTCCAGTACCCATTAGAACTAGCTTAGGGGAAGCTAGTGAAAGCCAACACAATAACTGGAATCGGCAAGATAGAACCCGGGAAGCATAAGATTACACTCGATCTACTGCCAGTGAATTGGGAGACTTCGACAAGGTAGTTGGAGGGATTGGTTGACAAATGATCAATAGGAGATCGATATCCGCACCATGATGACAAATGAAGGAACGATCTCGACTCACAAGGTAGGATACGCCTCCACAGATCACGAATTGCTTGAAGGCACGAAGGTTGTTATGGGAAGAATGTGTTGTTTTCTTGGCTCATGTCGGGGACAGGAGGAGCCAAAGAACCAAAGCCCAGAGATGTTCCTATGATAAGGAAATATCCTGCAGTCTTCCTCGAAGACTTACCGGAATCACCTCCTCAACGATTAGTCGAGTCTCGCATCGATTTAATCCCAGGCACCATGCCTGTAGTCAATGCATCGTAACGACTTACACTTCCGGAGAGGCAAGGATTGGCAGTGCAACCCCAGTGGGTGATAAAGAAGGAAGATGACAGACCAAAACCTTTGTTTTGGATAACCTCAGTTCTGCTCGCCAAAAGAAAGGACGAATGACTTTCAAATGTCCGGGAGTCGGACGAGCTAGCCAACCAGAGTCGGTGGCTCTTGCTGAGGACTAACGAACTTCTTATATAACTAACTATGAGTACCCAACAACTATTATACGACTGGTCCACAATCGAGCGTCGTTAATAGTAAATTCAAGAAGAAAGTTTACCGGTGAAAATTGTGGGACAATGACTAGTTCTTAGACGTACACAAAAACGGTGTTTCCTACACAATGTACAAACCGGATCCACACGGGATACGAAATCTGGAGGATTTAGAAAACTTATATTTAGGACCTTTGTGAACCCAGGTCCAAACTCGTAAGGATTTTTATTTAGGAACCCTATATGTCAACTCGATCAACCATCATTAACCTGGCGCACATGCCAGTCCCGCTGACCCAAACAGAGAGTACTTGGATTTCTTTTACTTCTGGCGAGTAGATGTTTGCATCTCTACTCCCCTTAATGGTAGTTGCATCACACAAGTTTTCTTCGCTGAGAGCGAACACACATTTGTTTCGATACCTGGTCATTTCTTCATCTTAGCAAGCACTCATTGTTTCAGTACTCGGAAACTTTCATGACTCACATGCATCATTTGCTACGCACGTGGTTTTGTCTCGAACAATCACTTCATTGAAATTTAAATATTACCTTGCTAAACCCAATTACTGATTCGTGATTCGAATGACCTACATTTTTGTCATTGTTGACTCTTTTGTTACCAAGTCAACACACTTATTGAAACTACCTTCTTTCAAGTTACATGTTTGCTATCATGTCAAGATTTCCTTGTTGATATGTACGTTTATTGTTTGGTTACTAGGTTCAACTGCTTGAACTTATCCAGTTCACCTGCTTAATTTGAGACGCCATATGATGCATTGAGAGCATCGTATTCTAATACTTTGGCACAGATTCTTTTGTTTCGGGTCGTGGTAGACTTATTTGGTCTAAGACTCCACTAAATCATGGATAGATTTCGACACCTTACAGTGATACTTTCACAGAACAGAAGCTTGCGCTTATTTGACTACTCACTTCGTACACGGATTTAATTGATTATTTGACAACTTGCCCTAAATCCGTTTCTTTATCACAATTAAATGACTCTCAACACACTTGCTTGCTGAGTCAAAGGTACATAAATTCATTTCATATCACGATGTACCCCCTAACGATTCTTTCGTTGCAAATCAAATGCCTTGCTATACTTGTTACATTTCATCTTCGATTGGAAACAATGGATCTTTGATGTTCCGTATTTAACTGAAAACTCTGTAACATGGTATAAATCAAATCTTCAGATTGCCTCAGTACACTTTCATTTGATTTCAAACGCGGTGAACTTGTTCAGTCACCACTATTATTGGGAAATGCCATTACGACACCTTGTGGTGTCATCATAAACTTGTAGCTTGTGCTAATCATGGTAACCGTCTTACACGAGACCACACATACTTCTGTTTGATTTATCATTTAAACATTTCTGATGCAACTACGAATCAAGACAATGATACACCAGATTCACTTGTACTTCATTCGGTGTATCTCCACTATTCAAAAATGTCAACACACTAAACCTTACCAGACATTTATTCAAGAGTTGACAGATCATTTTACTATTACGTTGAGTTGTTGCTTTTGAGTTCATATAGCGGGTGCTATGATTTGTAAAAACCCGTTTGCATATTGTAACCAATCGTTTAAAAGAATTTTATTAGTCAAAACTCCACTTTTATGGAACCCCTGCTAGCTGGTTTACACTAGATTATACGTCAAGTACGTCTTGTACCGTTGACATCCAATGCTAGAAGCACACACCTTTCAACCCTAGGATTCGGGTTGTTATATATTCTGGGACTCAGCTAATGTGAGTAAGGTTTGTTTCGATTTAATGATTATCTACTTCGATATTATCCATATACATACGTGTGTGACTTAACCATAAGTAGTAGGGTAGTACAAATTTCGAGGACGAAATTTATTTAACGGGGGGAGAATGTGACAACCCTCACCAAACCAGGTATCCGTACGACTTAATTAATAATTAATTGTTGCTTAATTACTGTGCTTACTTGAAATTGTGGATAAACTGCTATTTGAATACTGATACATGTACTTACTTGCATCATACCTTATTTGCTGTCACCCTACTATTTACATACAGAACTGCAGTGACAACCGTGATGCACAAAAGCACTGTAGCACAATAACGGATAACCTACTAAATGTGCTGTTATAGCCAGCACCAGGCAGGTACTGCCTCTAAGGCCTGTAAGAGCCAGAGATAGTTTACTACACTAATAGAAAGTGTAGGGAGATAAGGGTTGTAGAACTGCGTCACTAGGAATGAGATTACAGTGACCGGATGTGCCTAAAACATACTTTAAGTGCAAAATTCAGCACTTTAATTAAAATTCAGCATTAAGCTACCTAATAAAGTGCCAAAACATGGGAAAAATATTATTAGACACTTTCCAATGTGTCGGGAATAAGTTGTGCCACTGAAAATAATAATAACGACACTTTAAAGCTTTGTTAAGAACTTTAACGGATCACTATCCAACCGAACAACCGGACTTTACCCAGAACATAAAAATATTGCCATCTACACTGTTTTTCTTTTTCTGAGCCAGTTAGGGTCCCCGAATACCCTAACACCCATCACAATGCATAACATATTAGTAAATGGTTACAACTCCTAATTATCTAACTATAGCCTAACTATTTAGTTCCAACCCAACCAATCCCCTTCCCTTGTAACCGAACTCGGTCCCCCATAGGGGACACACCATGTCCTTGATCAATTATTTTAATTACCTTGCTAAATATCTAGGTGACATAACATCCAATGGTTAAACTTGAAGAGAATTGTCTATAAGTATCATGCTTAACCCACCATATTCATTCAACACACATCAACACACCACATCTCTCCCTCCCTCTCTTTGGTTCTCAGCCGAGCACACAACCCACCCCCACATCCATTTTCGATTTTAATCAAGCTATTCCAAGGGTATACAAGTGTTAAGGATCACATACGAGGAAGCTTGGTGCATTCGGAACGTGAAGGACCTCACCCTATTGCTTTTATCCACTCATTCTTCGACTAGATTCTTCCCTAGCCTCGAGCTAGTAGTAAGTTGCTTGAAACACACTCTCGATCTATTCTAAAGTGGTTAAAATGAACATTGTCGGTTAAAAATCATGAACATACAAGATTACATGCTAAAAGTTTACTAAAATGATAAACATGTTGGTTAAAAGCATAAGAGTTGTGTAAAACTTGTAAGACTTGTTTTGTGGTGATTATTTAGTGCCGATCTATGTTGTGGTAGCTCGGATCATCGTCTAACCCTGATTGGTCATGATCATGGATCATGACATAGAGCTTGTTTAAGTATAACAAGGGTTAAGTGATGAAACTCTACCACACGAGAAACTTGAACTTGTGTAAAATCGATTTTTTTCTTACGAAATAGTGTTTTAAACTAGTAGATCTACGGATCTACAAACGGTATTTTCAAAGGACCAAGTGTCAAAGAAATCATATTTTCTAAAACCGGATCTTACTCAAACAAGAATGATTTTTAAACACACAAGTGTGTAGACACTTGTGTAACACTAAATTTCGACAAAGAACTAGTTTTGTCAAATTTCACAAGAAGTTGTAAAGACGGAATTTCGTTAAAAACGAGACTTTTACGAAACCGGATTGATTTATACAAAGATCCACTAAAATAATGGAAAGATACAACATATTTTGGATAAACCGCAAGTTCATGTATTTCTGCGATTTATATCTATTTTGACTAGTTTAATGTTGAAATGTTGTTTGATAATGTTGGGAACGTTGTTGGTTTGAACTTTAAAAGAAAATGATACGCTTGAAAGCGTGGCCACCTCCAGTTACAGGGGAAACTCTGGAGAAATTTTTCTAAAAACCTAACACTTGGAAACATTTTCATTACAAGTGTTATAAATGTGTTTTTAACTTGTTTTCAAGTATGTAAATTTCGCCATGATTTTTATTTACAAAAATTTCTAAATATCGGAGGTGGGATTTTCACAAAATAAAACGTGATACATATATATTTAGTATATATTTTCCGTAACATCACTTGTATAAATGTTTATGATTATTTTGTGAACTACGTAAATATTATTTTTAGAGTAAAAATAATATTACCCAAGGATAACGATTCCAAAATAATACGAACGCCTCTACGATGATTATTTAAGTTACACCGGTAATTATTATTACCACTCGATCTTTAAGACGTAACTTACGCATTTTTTTTTTTGAAAATGTTTATGAACGCGTATTTTTGTTAAACTATTATTTTGGGAAAATCATGTGTATTAAAATATAATATTTTTGGGAAAAATATCTATATTTTGGAATTTGAAATAAAATATATTTTAAGTGAGACTTAATAATATATTTTGAAGGTATACGAACGCACATGTATTAAATCCCCCACCCTTGGGAAGGAAAATAATTAACAAGTATCTACAAAAATATAAACACGAAATAGTTGTCTAACTATTTCCCAAAAAAACTTAAACCTTAAGCTAAGGCACGGCTGTCCGTCTAATAGATTTAGCACGTGTAGGTCGTTGCACAGCTGCTTGATCAGGAGATATACTGGGTAGAGACGCACCACTGTGAGTTCATGTCCCCCTTTTTCTCTTAACTGTTTTCAGTTTTCTAAACTGCGGGGGTGAAATACATGTTACTATGATTACGAACTTTTACTTACACGGTATGATTAGCTAAGGAATTTATTACCTAGATCATGTGAATGGGTAGGCTGTTATCGTAAGACCATCTGTCACACCCCCAAAATCCACACGCGGAGTATCACCGCCTGGAGGCGTGACTGACCAGGATCCAGCCACCAATCATATTGAACAAGCATGTAATTAATTAGAAAATCCAACCAATACAATTGGTGTCCAAACAAAACATAGTTTAAGTTGCAAGCGGAAGCATAATGATTAAATCCAAAACCAAATATAAGTTCAAATGTTTAAATGTTTAACATGGCACACAGTTGTCCATGTCCCACAACGACCACGCCTCCTCGTGCAAGCTCCATAAGTACCTAACGACCTGCAAGGCATGTAACAACGAGTCAACAACAAAGTTGAGCGAGTTCACAGTTGGTGTTCACTGTTAAGAGTTGTTTCAAAAAAACCAGGAATTCATTTGTAAGTTATAAGTTAATCAGTTTACCCTGTTTCCCAAACATATCCATAGTTGGTGGGGGCTTCCCCATGTTAACCACTAGACCTGTTTACCATATCGACCACTGACTAAAGTAAGTTGGTGCCCTAGCGTCAATGTCTATCATCATTGACGTGCCCAGATCCATTAGTTCACGCCCGTCCTCTGCGGCACGGTGTGAGGCTTGTCAAACCTAAATAGCGCTATCTAACTAATGACCCGCTCGCCATTGGCCCGGCGATTAAGTCTATATAAAAGGAGGGACTTCATGATAGAGAGTTTTGGTCTAGTATCTGTGTTGTCACCCTTCAAATAAGAGGGTGTGTACGTAATCCCCAAACCAGGAGATTACGCAGGTTCCAATTATATTCTTATCACGTGTTGTCACCCTTCAATAAAGAGGGTGTGTACGTGTTCCAAACCAGGAGATCACGCAGTTTCAGTTCAAATCCTTTACCCATTCCCAACCCCTGGGAATCCCATGCCTTGTAGAAAGTGTGAACTCACCTTGGTTTGCTCGGTATGACTAGTCACTTTGTTTAACAGTTGATCAAATACGTCCTATCACGGTTTACCACTTCTAATCAGATTCGTTATTCAAATACTCATGTATTCATATACGTACTTCTAGCAAACAACACACAACATGATGGCATAAAAATACTTGCTTCATTAAATGGATAAGTCATATAACAACATATTCCAATTATGCATGCACGACAAACAGATTTCAAAAGAATGAGAGTGTGGGGCCAATGTTTAGTGGGTGCGATTTATTATATTCAACAACATCATTTAACTTACAATTTTAGATCTCATAACATTCAAGTTTTACAAATTCCCCTATTTCACTTATTAACATAAGCAGCCCAATTGTTAATCATAAGGCCCAAAACCTTTTTGCATGTTATCAGTTTCAATTCCCACCTTCACAAAAATCATTCTAATCCCTATATTGTTTAACCAGCATAAGATTATCATCAAGAAACGTGAAGTCATGAATTCTTGTTATCATATTGCCGCCCACATAATGCAGCCCAGAATGGTAATTGTTCCAAGCCCAGTATCGTTTTATAGAAGACTTATATGTGACCTGATTGTTTGTGTGTGTAGCCATGACAACAATAACCTTTTATTATTTTACCCTCAATCATCAATCATAATAAATGTCTACCTTACTTGCCCATATATATCGCATTATTATCCAAACTAAATTGTTACCAAATATCATCACCGATTTACTGTTATGATTTACGAACCCTCAATAATTAAATTCTTGTGTAACCCTAGTTCATAACACACCACTACTATTAATCTACACGAACATCATACATGAAATCAATTACATCGGATCGGTCATATAATATCAAAACTGGACATCAACACATAATAACAAAACTAGCAATCAAAATTGATATCCCTAATTAATCTGATATCATGATCATCACCAATAATTGTTTGTAACACATTGATCAACTATGTTTGCCATCATATATATCAAATAATTAATTTATGATTAACAGGACATGCACTAACCTGGAGTCGAGGGGGGTGGGGTTTCGAGAGAGATGAGGCTGCCGTCCAAGATTGAGAAAGATAGAGTTTGTTGTGGTTTATGTTTTAAATTTACTTTAATCAGGAGCATATTACAAGTTCATAAATAACAAGGATGATCTTTGGGGCGGTTCCTTTCTACAACCGAGATGGGCTCAAGCCCAAGTTATTGAACTATCACAATGAAAGGCAATTGGTTAACATAGTGGGCCGATCTTTTAACTAATTGAATTCTAATGGTGAGGCCCAATACAACTACAGCCCAAAAACATAATTATACGGTTACACACGAGCACGGAACGGAAAATAAAACGCTCGAAAGAGGAATAACGAGGAGTTAAGATTACGAGATTTAAAAGTTACAAACCTTGAAAGTTCGGGTTGTCACATTATCCCCAACTTGAAAGAAATTTCGTCCCGAAATTTAGCACGTGGTTACTGAGGAAGCTAGTTAAGTTGCGTGGTTTCCTGGTTTTCCTGGGGTGTCACATCATTCCCCCGTTGGTTTGGAATTTCGTCCCGAAATTTCGCAGTAGCTTCAGCCTCAGTAGTGGTTTCATTGTTTTCGCCATCAGCCGATTCCACAACAGGTTGGGTTTCAAGAAGCATCAGGGTTAAGCAGAATAGTGGCGAAGTGATTAGTCACCAAGAACACGTAGGCTACCATGTTGTTATAATCCCGGCGTCGCCCACGCCAATCCCTAATGTCCCTCTATGAGCATCATTTCCCGTGTTGTTGTACTCGTTGCGAGGATTTCCAGTACGGCCGTCGTTCCCTTGGTTGTTGTCGTTAAATTTAACATTGGCCACTCCATGCCGTAAGCACCTTCACTTTCCATACTGTTGGTTACCATTACAAATACCTTGTTGTTGCCGTGACCGCTGCCTCTAATGCTGTTGTTTGAAACGAAGCTCTACAACTCTTCACCATCAAGGTCCATCTTTTCACATTCTGAGCCACGTCCTAACGCGTTACTCACTGTGCTGGCAGTCACACCTTCCATACTACCATCAGCTGTCCTCACTTATGCCCCGATTGATTCATAAGAGTTGACTCCCATGAGTTGCTGACAAGGGTTAAGGATTCGTTTGAAGCCAATTCGCTGGTGCTCATTGCCGGTAATCAGGGTCGTCAAAGTACTGAGGTCGGTAAAGTGCTACGCTCATCCTCCTGTCCATCGATGTTGCAAGTGGTTCGAGAAATACTCAGTATGTTGCGGGAGTGTTGCAGAAGTGATCGCACTTCAGAATCTGAGGCGTCAATACATGAGTTCCAACAAATGAAGAGGAAAAAAAAGAAAGGTATCGATCGATCATTCGATGCTGCGACATCCTACTCAGGGACGTTCGTATAAGCACCTAACATTCTACACGATTCGCTAGGTGTTCAGATGGGTGTTCAGGTAATACTCGATAGCATCGAGATTCGAAAAGATCCAGAGATGAATGAAAAGTTCACATTCGAGTAGGGGACAATCACTGCTATGACCCCTATAGGTTTGTTATGTTTCACATCGGTCAAATAACGGAACGGAACCCCTTTTCCACTTGTCAAGGCTCACTGGGACTCGCATGCACCCCACATTATTATTATTATGTGTGCACCCACAATAATATTGCGATTTGCATGCTCATCTCAGTTCCTCCTAACTCATGTCAAATGGTTCCTTAAACTCAGATGTCAAACGGAGGTCGTCAATGTAATAAGATCACAAAAACTTAAGGACTATGGCATACTATCAACACATCATAAGGTGAGCAAGCAATCCATGCCATCTTGCTATAGTGACGAGTGTGTGTTCGTGTGTTTCGTCATAAACAAATGTGTACTGTCACATCAAAGGAAACATGGGTGAGAGAGGTTTGCGAAAGTACGATGACAGAAGAGAGTAAGCACACAAGTGTTTTCAAACAATAGTTGTTACGTTTATCTAAGCATATCACGAGCAAAGTTCTATGTAACTAGCAAGTAGACAATATAAACATAAATCATATCACCTATAGTGTGGAGTCTTGCACGTGGAGCGAAGCGTCGTTGTGGATCGTTGAGCACTGTACAGGTTATAGTCTGGTTTTATCAAAAAGCTTTTCCCCTTTTTAAAACCAAGTTCACTATAACCAATGGCTCTGATACCAATCTGTCACACCCCCAAAATCCACACGCGGAGTATCACCGCCTGGAGGCGTGACTGACCAGGATCCAGCCACCAATCATATTGAACAAGCATGTAATTAATTAGAAAATCCAACCAATACAATTGGTGTCCAAACAAAACATAGTTTAAGTTGCAAGCGGAAGCATAATGATTAAATCCAAAACCAAATATAAGTTCAAATGTTTAAATGTTTAACATGGCACACAGTTTTCCATGTCCCACAACGACCACACCTCCTCGTGCAAGCTCCATAAGTACCTAACGACCTGCAAGGCATGTAACAACGAGTCAACAACAAAGTTGAGCGAGTTCACAGTTGGTGTTCACTGTTAAGAGTTGTTTCAAAAAAAACCAGGAATTCATTTGTAAGTTGTAAGTTAATCAGTTTACCCTGTTTCCCAAACATATCCATAGTTGGTGGGGGCTTCCCCATGTTAACCACTAGACCTGTTTACCATATCGACCACTGACTAAAGTAAGTTGGTGCCCTAGCGTCAATGTCTATCATCATTGACGTGCCCAGATCCATTAGTTCACGCCCGTCCTCTGCGGCACGGTGTGAGGCTTGTCAAACCTAAATAGCGCTATCTAACTAATGACCCGCTCGCCATTGGCCCGGCGATTAAGTCGATATAAAAGGAGGGACTTCATGATAGAGAGTTTTGGTCTAGTATCTGTGTTGTCACCCTTCAAATAAGAGGGTGTGTACGTAATCCCCAAACCAGGAGATTACGCAGGTTCCAATTATATTCTTATCACGTGTTGTCACCCTTCAATAAAGAGGGTGTGTACGTGTTCCAAACCAGGAGATCACGCAGTTTCAGTTCAAATCCTTTACCCATTCCCAACCCCTGGGAATCCCATGCCTTGTAGAAAGTGTGAACTCACCTTGGTTTGCTCGGTATGACTAGTCACTTTGTTTAACAGTTGATCAAATACGTCCTATCACGGTTTACCACTTCTAATCAGATTCGTTATTCAAATACTCATGTATTCATATACGTACTTCTAGCAAACAACACACAACATGATGGCATAAAAATACTTGCTTCATTAAATGGATAAGTCATATAACAACATATTCCAATTATGCATGCACGACAAACAGATTTCAAAAGAATGAGAGTGTGGGGCCAATGTTTAGTGGGTGCGATTTATTATATTCAACAACATCATTTAACTTACAATTTTAGATCTCATAACATTCAAGTTTTACAAATTCCCCTATTTCACTTATTAACATAAGCAGCCCAATTGTTAATCATAAGGCCCAAAACCTTTTTGCATGTTATCAGTTTCAATTCCCACCTTCACAAAAATCATTCTAATCCCTATATTGTTTAACCAGCATAAGATTATCATCAAGAAACGTGAAGTCATGAATTCTTGTTATCATATTGCCGCCCACATAATGCAGCCCAGAATGGTAATTGTTCCAAGCCCAGTATCGTTTTATAGAAGACTTATATGTGACCTGATTGTTTGTGTGTGTAGCCATGACAACAATAACCTTTTATTATTTTACCCTCAATCATCAATCATAATAAATGTCTACCTTACTTGCCCATATATATCGCATTATTATCCAAACTAAATTGTTACCAAATATCATCACCGATTTACTGTTATGATTTACGAACCCTCAATAATTAAATTCTTGTGTAACCCTAGTTCATAACACACCACTACTATTAATCTACACGAACATCATACATGAAATCAATTACATCGGATCGGTCATATAATATCAAAACTGGACATCAACACATAATAACAAAACTAGCAATCAAAATTGATATCCCTAATTAATCTGATATCATGATCATCACCAATAATTGTTTGTAACACATTGATCAACTATGTTTGCCATCATATATATCAAATAATTAATTTATGATTAACAGGACATGCACTAACCTGGAGTTGAGGGGGGTGGGGTTTCGAGAGAGATGAGGCTGCCGTCCAAGATTGAGAAAGATAGAGTTTGTTGTGGTTTATGTTTTAAATTTACTTTAATCAGGAGCATATTACAAGTTCATAAATAACAAGGATGATCTTTGGGGCGGTTCCTTTCTACAACCGAGATGGGCTCAAGCCCAAGTTATTGAACTATCACAATGAAAGGCAATTGGTTAACATAGTGGGCCGATCTTTTAACTAATTGAATTCTAATGGTGTGGCCCAATACAACTACAGCCCAAAAACATAATTATACGGTTACACACGAGCACGGAACGGAAAATAAAACGCTCGAAAGAGGAATAACGAGGAGTTAAGATTACGAGATTTAAAAGTTACAAACCTTGAAAGTTCGGGTTGTCACATTATCCCCAACTTGAAAGAAATTTCGTCCCGAAATTTAGCACGTGGTTACTGAGGAAGCTAGTTAAGTTGCGTGGTTTCCTGGTTTTCCTGGGGTGTCACACATTAATCCTTGTATAAGGACTGAGAGGCATGAGTGATAGATCTATCGGGTGTTGCGAGCCCCACACATGAGCCAGCGTGTGGCTGCATGTGGTGACTATGTCGTTCCACCGGAAGGACCGGTATGAAATTCGCGTTACAGGTTTGAGTGCTTCCTAGGCCATTTCACTTATTAATGTATTAGCTACACATTAATTGATCTCTTTTTCCTTATTGCTACATACCAGGAATTTTCATACATACAGACATTTTACAAAGGTTTTACTTACTCACTTACACATGAACTCGCTCAACAATTTTTGTTGATTTTTCCAACTTACATGTATTTTAGGGAACTAAGGATTCTGGCACGGTATGCTACGTTTTCCCGCTGCATAAGAGTTTCGAGGTCATCCAAGTTTAGGGGATGTGACTTTTACCTGGACGAGTCACAGTCCTTAAACTGCGTTTATTTCATGATTGGTGTTGTGTCTTTCAAACAATGTTTTTATGTTACCAGGTTGTAGTGTCCATTGCATGAGTCAATGCCTTAAGACAATGATGTGTTACTTATGTTTTAAAACTTAATTCAATGGATGATCTTGCATGATTTTATTTTCATATAGCTTTGTTATGATTAAGCTATGGTATTAAGAAGTCACACCAAATTAACCGCGCTTCCGCAAAGCCAGGGTGTGACAATCCAAACACTCAAAGATATGCTTCGTGGATGTGTTATGGATTTCGGAGGCAACTGAGATACTCACTTACCATTGGTTGATTTTTCCTACAACAACAGCTACCATACAAGTATACAAGCTGCACCGTTCGAGGCTCTTTATGGTCGAAAGTGTCGCTCTCCGCTATGTTGGGCAGAAGCGGGCGGTAAACAACTAATTGGTCCGGAGTTAGTCCAAGAGACTACGGATAAAATCTCTCAGATCAGAGACCGTATCAAGGCGGCTCGTGATCGACAAAAGAGCTACTCAGACAGGAGACGGAATGTGACACCTGTGTCACTTCAACCATCAAAAAAATGTGAAACCAATGAAATATTGTATTTCATACTTGGGATTTGTAAAAATATGTGTATCGTTTGCACATATCAACTCTTGTTCGATTTCAAGCTCTAAATCGCTTTCAGGAAGGTTATACGCGCACTATTGCGTAAATATAACCAGTTTAATGCAACGAACACTCCGGAATAGTGAAATAGGCTTAACATACCTTAAATAACCTTTACATAACTTAGAAATAAGTTTTAAAGGCTTTGGTATGGCAAAAACAAGTTAATTCGCTTACAGGGACTAAATTTGACAAACTGCGAAAGTATGCCAATTTGAACTGTAACAGACATTCTGGAACATGACCATAAGTTAAACATACCATAAATACCCTTTACATAGCTTAGAAATAGGCTTTAAGGGGTTCGGTGTGCTAAAATAAACTTTTGGGTCATTCAGGGACTAAAAGCGTCAAAAAGTGCACAAGTTTGCACTTTCGCGCATAACTTACGTTCTGAATACATCCGGACATCCAAAAATTTATGTAAGCACTAAAATATTTTATTTTAGTGTTGGGCATAAGAAAAATCCATTCGTCACGCAAATTAGATCGTTTTTCGCGCTTATGCGCATTCCGGTCGTAATTAAGCGAACATCGCGATCGTACGACCAAACGAACTGACATCCAGCATATTTTTGAGCATGTTTCATGTACAAAATGTTTAGGCATCCTTGTGGAGCCTTGAAAATGATTTAACGAGCCTTAAACATGTCGGAAATGGCTTTAATACACAACGGGGACTGAAAGGTGAACATTAGAAAGTGTTTGCTGATCAGGGGGACCCTAGCGTGACACCTAGCCCCCTTGGCGTCACGCGAGGCCCCTTCTGATCAGAAAAAGCCATTTTAATGACATGTTAACATCCCCTAACACCCTCCAAAGGTCAAGTTCCACATGTTAATCTCTTATGGTGGCAAAAATCAGCTACCATAACTTTCCAACAAGTGTAGGGATGTGATCATTCCCTCTTCTCCAAGAAACGATCCTAACAGTGAACCGAAATCTATAAATACCCAACCCCCTTCATTGAAAAACCCACTTGAAATCTGAGATTTCTCTAAGTTGGGGTGTTTCATCACCTCATGCCTGAGAATACTTGGATTATCAATCTTGCGGGGACCTTTGTAAGTGTTCCTTCGTTCTTTTATTGCTTTTCGAGTCCGAAAGTCAAACTTTGTTTGCCTTTCTGCATTGACCAGTTTATGGTCAATGCGAAGTTCGTTTGAACTTTGCAACTTGAGCGTAATCACGATGGTTATAGTCCCTTGTGACTATGCCTACTGATTACCACGTTGTCTAGGGTCGTAAGGGTAAGCGATCTAATAAATCGCTTATACCTTCGAACCCGACCCATTTGGTCGATCATTAGGATCCGACCAAACACATTAGGTGTCCATAGTATATAGGGAATAACCTTCCGAGGTTATACCTTATGGTCGCTTCGTTTAAGTAGTTGTATGATAGGTATTTTATATGCCTTAGGTAAATTACCAAAATACCCCTTTGATGCCAAAATTCATTTTAAACATATGTAACATAAATTTTGACATCTAAACTGATTTGACAACAATATTAGACATGTTAAGGCATATGTTACTTGTCATAGGACTAGTTAGGCGGTCCAAACGCGTTTTACGCGAACGACGCGTTAAAGTAGCATAAGCTTCCTAAACGGGTCGTAATGGGTCGTAAGCACTTAGGTTAGGTTTCATTTAGTATGTAGGCTTTGTTAAACCATATGACATGAGTCTCCATACTCGTTTGGTTTACGAACCCTCATTCTATCTAAATCCTCCGATTTAGGTCCGGTTTATTAACATAGTTACCTATATTAGGTGCCGTTTGATATCCGTGATGTCTAGCATTGTTTGGTTGTTACTTAAGGACTACTAAGCAATCTCAAGTGAGTACATAGACCCCTCTTTTACTGTTTTCCAAACGTTTTGGGGTGGAACACATGTGCCTACTTGTTACTTTCATGCTTTCCATGTTTTCACATCATATACCTGCTATGTTCGTTAGTACATTATAGTACATGATTTCATTACATTTCATGCTATGTATGCCCATTGTGTGTGTACTTAGTACATCATTTTACATTACATGCTATGTATGCCCATTGTGTGCGTACTTAGTACATCGTCCTACATTACATTTCATGCTATGTATGTCCATTGTGTGCATACTTAGTACATTGTTTTACGTTACACTTATGCTATGTATGTTCTTTGTTGCATACTTAGTACATTGTTATACATTACACTTTATGCTATGTATGTTCTTTGTTCCATACTTAGTACATTTGATATTCATCACATGCTTACATTTTGGATACACATTACATGATTTACATTAGACATGAACATTTTACTTTGGTAGTTTGGTTTGATTAAGTGATTAAGTAACGAGGCGTGTGTAATATGATACAAGTATGGTGGATACGCCGCTGGTACTTCCTATATATAAGTGCTTGTATGGTATTACATATCGTAGCGTTATTTGAATCATTTCAATTTGAGACATATAACATTTTATACAAATAACATACTTTTCACAAGACATTGATTTACAAACAACTTATCTTATACAAACTTATTTTACTTGGTTATTCATTTAACCATACATTATTCTCTTATTTATACATATCATCTGATCTTATCGTTTTTCAAATGATTTACAAGACAAAGCAAATTACAAGGTTCATGACTAAACATTTTCTCAAACATAAGTCATGAATTCTGTTTTCACAAAACCTATGTATCTCACAGGCATTTTTATGCTGACGTACCTATTTTCACATGTGTTTTCAGGAGATGATGCATAGGACTTATCAAGACATACTTAGGCGGACCTGTGCCTTAGTGACTTAAAATGAGACAAGAACTAGTTAATTTATGTTATGTACTCTATGTTTCTTGTTTAAAACAATGTAAACTCTCATGTTTGATCAATAAAACGAAACTTTAATTGCCATGGATTTGAAACGATTAATTCTGTTACAACACTCCCCGACGTTTCCGCCACGTTTCGTTGTCTCTCATGGTCAGGGTGTGACAGAAAAGATGGTATCAGAGCCAATGGTTATAGGGAATTAGGTTATTAGTAATACTTTGACCTAGTCTATAACCTTTCTAGGACCCTGACGCGAGTTTACTGGCGTTTAGTCATAAAACAATACCGTCACCTATCCTTAGGCGACGATCACAACAAGAACATAAAATTTCAAAACCGCTTTGAAAACTAATCATCTGTTCTAGGGATGATTGATTTCTAGGTTTTGAACCTTCTGTTATAAGGTTTTGAACCCCTTTGATTTTTCAAAACTCTCGTCAAAGTTTTTGGTCCTAAATAATGTGAACACGTGCAAACTGGAAGAGTGAATGCCTGTACCCTGAGTTTTCTGTCTAAGGCTAGAGTGTTCGTACAAATCCACATAATCGGACCAGTCACTCTTACCTGGGAACTCTTGGGGTGAGTGTCCACTTATAGGCGAGCATGTCTTCGCGATACATTATGAGGATCTATTTACTATGACTCAGCCTTTGTGTTGTTTGTTTGCTTCGTGGTTCAAACAAATGACCATCACCCATGATTTTTGGTCGGTAATTGCAACATCCTATTCTTACCCCATGCCATTTCATTTGTTTTCTCTCTTGTTTCCCCTTTTAGAATGCCTCCACGACGCGAAAATCCGGTATCTATTGAAGAGCTGGCAGCTGTTATTACACAGCAAATGACTGCTGCAATCCCGAACATCGTTGCTCAATGTCACCAAGCTCTCAACAACAATAATGCCCTCTGCAACTTCAAGACGTTCAACTCGGCTAAGCCATCAAAGTTTTCTGGGTCTCAAGGAGCGACTGCACTTCTGCAATGGTTCGAGAGTCTAGAGAGCACCTTCAGGCATGTTCAATGTCCAAACGAGCGAAAGGTAGATTTCGCATCTAGTGTCTTTGAGAAACGAGCTTTGACGTGGTGGAACGGTGTGGTGAGAGATAGGGGTGCCGAAGTGGCACTGGCTCAAACATGGGAAGAACTTCGAGCACTAATGATGAAGGAATTCTATCCTCGTCACGAGATCAGGGCCTTGGAAAGGGAATTCGACGATCTTAAGCAAGACAGCGGTGAACATCGAGCATACACTGATCGATATAAGGAGCTGAGCCTGTTGTGTCCTACCATGGTTACGCCTTTGGATAAGGCGATCGAAAAATACATTGATGGTCTCCCTGACTCAGTTCAAGACATTGTTACTGGTAGTAACCCCACTATGGTTAGGCAGGCCATTGAGCTATCTGCAACCTTGACTGAATCTCAGATCAGAATACGTAAACTTTTTCGAAAGGGTGACAAGAAGCCAATCGAGGAATCAAAGACCATGGATGAACAGACTGGATCCCCTGAGCGGTCAAAGAAGCGAAAGGCTTCTCAGAACTTCGCCATGGTTACTCACAATGATCAAGCCGTCCCCAACCAACCGGCTCAACCCCCTGCTAGGAAGCCATACAATGGAACTTCACCCTTGTGCAACCAATGTAACCTTCATCATCATGCTAATGTGAAGTGCCGCGAATGCCAAATTTGTGGACTTAAAGGTCATACAGCAAAAGTTTACCGAGCTGCGGTTGCACCAAATCAAGTTGGCAACAATCCTGCTCAAGCTCGCATTCCACTAGGTTCTTGCTACAATTGTGGCGAGATGGGTCATTTCCGAAGAAATTGCCCAAAGCTTGCTAATGCTAATCCAGCACAGGGATGAGCATCTGACCGACTAGAAGACAACACCCTTTAGAAATAATCATGTCTTGTGTATTATTTTCTTTTGTTGTCAAGGTCCATGAAACAGTTGTTATCATTGTTTATAAATAAATCTTTTATTTACATTGCAATGTATTTAGGAGGTTGTATGTATAAACAACATATTCCTTTCAATACCGACAATTAAGGAATCATATTCCTTGAAAAGCAAACTACCACCCAAATTTTTTTTCCATTTTATGACATCTTGCGTTTCCACGAAGATCTCGTTTCTTCTAAGGAAAACGAAGTACAAGGCGCAAGTTACAACACTGGACGAATACCCAAAGTACCACTATAAATCCTTAATAGGGTACCTAAGGGTATTTCCGTAAATCCTAAAAATGTTATGTTCCTTAATTCGAATATTACGTTTCTTTGAGAACAAAATCAAATTTTTGGGAGATCTTCCTATCTTTTCAGATAGATCCCAGAGGACATTGAAGTCCATCGACTGGTTTCCATATCCATATTTAATCAATAACAAGTTAATAACAAATTAATAACCAAGTTAAACAACTAAGTGATTATGTGCTTATGTGTTCCCTTTTATGTTTTTGGTGTAATCCAAGTTTTGTTATCCAAATCCTCGTAGAACCTTTCGTATCTTCATATGAGGGATTCGTAGTAGGATACCCAAAGGTACTACCTAAAATCCTTAAATGGACTTCTACGTTGTAGTTAAGTCCCTTGGATTATAAAGTACTACTCCATACTTAGACCCCATGAGTGGTCTAGTTAAACAGATCTATCCATAGTTAAACAGATCGATCCAAAAATCTGGTTAGGAACATCATGTGATGATATAGCTGAAAGGACTCCTTGGTGGCCTAATTAAAAGGATCATTTGTCGATCTAATTAAAAGGACCCTATGGTAGTCTAGTCACACTCATCACAGGTTTGATTTTCCTCCCCTAAACATTACAAGACAAACTGTGCGAACTATGCAAGGAATTACGTAATTATGGATGCATACATAATTATGGAATTCAGTGCACAGAAACCAC
The DNA here is from genome assembly GCA_030545235.1 of Helianthus tuberosus. Classification (NCBI taxonomy): domain Eukaryota; kingdom Viridiplantae; phylum Streptophyta; class Magnoliopsida; order Asterales; family Asteraceae; genus Helianthus; species Helianthus tuberosus. The sequence goes on from CM060442.1 coordinate 101,086,621, forward strand.
AGCGAGTTTTGTCATGTGTCTAGAGTTGATTCGTTCATTTTCGTTTATGAAGAAATTGTGAAAAATGACTCATCCCGTTCATTTTTGTTCCTGAAGAAATTGTGAAAAATGACTCATTCCGTTCATTTTTGTTTCTGAAGAAATTGTGGAAAATGACTCACTCCGTTCATTTTCGTTTCTGAAGAAATTGTGAAAAATGACTCATTCCGTTCATTTTTGTTCCTGAAGAAATTGTGAAAAATGACTCATTCCGTTCATTTTCGTTTCTGAAGAAATTGTGAAAAATGACTCATTCCGTTCATTTTTGTTTCTGAAGAAATTGTGGAAAATGACTCATTCCGTTCATTTTCGTTTCTGAAGAAATTGTGAAAAATGACTCATTCCGTTCATTTTTGTTTCTGAAAAAATTGTGAAAAATGACTCATTCCGTTCATTTTTGTTTCTGAAGAGGTTGTGGAAAATGACTCATTCCGTTCATTTTCGTTTCTGAAGAAATTGTGGAAAATGACTCATTCTGTTCATTTTCATTTCTGAAGAAATCGTGGAAAATGACTCATTCCGTTTATTTTCATTCCTGAAGAAATCGTGGAAAATGACTCATTCCGTTCATTTTCATTCCTGAAGAAATCATGGAAAATGACTCATTCCGTTCATTTTCGTTCCTGAAGAAATTGTGGAAAATGACTCAATCCGTTCATTTTCGTTTCTGGAGGAATTGTGGAAAATGACTCGTTCCGTTCATTTTCGTTTCTGAAGGATACCCATTAAGGAAAATAACTCATCCCGTGTATTTTTCGTTTCTGAAAATTTTCAATCGAAGGAAAATGAATATTCCTGATTCTTCCTTCATTTCCATTTCTGAAAATGTTCGTTAAAGAGGAATATCAGGATATTCCTTATCCTTGATGGTTATTTAACACAAAGTCACAGACATGCTCCTACAAATAAATTTCGGGACGAAATTTCCTAAAGTAGGGGAGACTGTGACACCTGTGTCACTTCAACCATCAAACAAATGCGAAACCAATGAAATATTGTATATCATACTTGGGATTTGTAAAAATATGTGTATCGTTTGCACATATCAACTCTTGTTCGATTTCAAGCTCTAAATCGCTTTCTGGAAGGTTATACGCGCACTAATGCGTAAATATAACCAGTTTAATGCAACGAACACTCCGGAATAGTGAAATAGGCTTAACATACCTTAAATAACCTTTACATAACTTAGAAATAAGTTTTAAAGGCTTTGGTATGGCAAAAACAAGTTAATTCGCTTACAGGGACTAAATTTGACAAACTACGAAAGTATGCCAATTTGAACTGTAACAGACATTCTGGAACATGACCATAAGTTAAAAATACCATAAATACCCTTTACATAGCTTAGAAATAGGCTTTAAGGGGTTCGGTGTGCTAAAATAAACTTTTGGGTCATTCAGGGACTAAAAGCGTCAAAAAGTGCACAAGTTTGCACTTTCGCGCATAACTTACGTTCTGAATACATCCGGACATCCAAAAATTTATGTAAGCACTAAAATATTTTATTTTAGTGTTGGGCATAAGAAAAATCCATTCGTCACGCAAATTAGATCGTTTTTCGCGCTTATGCGCATTCCGGTCGTAATTAAGCGAACATCGCGATCGTACGACCAAACGAACTGACATCCGGCATATTTTTGAGCATGTTTCATGTCCACAATGTTTAGGCATCCTTGTGGAGCCTTGAAAATGATTTAACAAGCTTTAAACATGTCGGAAATGGCCTTAATACACAACGGGGACTGAAAGGTGAACATTAGAAAGTGTTTGCTGATCAGGGGGACCCTAGCGTGACACCTAGCCCCCTTGGCGTCACGCGAGGCCCCTTCTGATCAGCAAAAGCCATTTTAATGACATGTTAACATCCCCTAACACCCTCCAAAGGTCAAGTGCCACATGTTAATCTCTTATGGTGGCCAAAATCAGCTACCATAACTTTCCAACAAGTGTAGGGATGTGATCATTCCCTCTTCTCCAAGAAACGATCCTAACGGTGAACCGAAATCTATAAATACCCAACCCCCTTCATTGCAAAACCCACTTGAAATCTGAGATTTCTCTAAGTTGGGGTGTTTCATCACCTCATACCTGAGAATACTTGGATTATCAATCTTGCGGGGACCCTTTGTAAGTGTTCCTTCGTTCTTTTATTGCTTTTCGAGTCCGAAAGTCAAACTTTGTTTGACTTTCTGCATTGACCAGTTTATGGTTAATGCGAAGTTCGTTTGAACTTCACACCGTGAGCGTAATCACGATGGTTATAGTCCCTTGTGACTATGCCTACTGATTACCACGTTGTCTAGGGTCGTAAGGGTAAGCGATCTAATAAATCGCTTATACCTTCGAACCCGACCCATTTGGTCGATCATTAGGATCCGACCAAACACATTAGGTGACCATAGTATATAGGGAATAACCTTCCGAGGTTATACCTTATGGTCACTTCGTTTAAGTAGTTGTATGATAGGTAGTTTATATGCCTTAGGTAAATTACCAAAATACCCCTTTGATGACAAAATTCATTTTAAACATATGTAACATAAATTTTGACATCTAAACTGATTTGACAACAATATTAGACATGTTAAGGCATATGTTACTTGTCATAGGACTAGTTAGGCGGTCCAAACGCGTTTTACGCGAACGACGCGTTAAAGTAGCATAAGCTTCCTAAACGGGTCGTAATGGGTCGTAAGCACTTAGGTTAGGTTTCATTTAGTATGTAGGCTTTGTTAAACCATATGACACGAGTCTCCATACTCGTTTGGTTTACGAACCCTCATTCTATCTAAATCATCCGATTTAGGTCCGGTTTATTAACATAGTTACCTATATTAGGTGCCGTTTGATATCCGTGATCTCTAGCATTGTTTGGTTGTTACTCAAGGACTACTAAGAAATCTCAAGTGAGTACATAGACCCCTCTTTTACTGTTTTCCAAACGTTTTGGGGTGGAACACATGTGCCTACTTGTTACTTTCATGCTTTCCATGTTTTCACATCATATACCTGCTATGTTCGTTAGTACATTATAGTACATGATTTCATTACATTTCATGCTATGTATGCCCATTGTGTGTGTACTTAGTACATTGTTTTACATTACATGCTATGTATGCCCATTGTGTGCGTACTTAGTACATCGTCCTACATTACATTTCATGCTATGTATGTCCATTGTGTGCATACTTAGTACATTGTTTTACGTTACACTTATGCTATGTATGTTCTTTGTTGCATACTTAGTACATTGTTATACATTACACTTTATGCTATGTATGTTCTTTGTTCCATACTTAGTACATTTGATATTCATCACATGCTTACATTTTGGATACACATTACATGATTTACATTAGACATGAACATTTTACTTTGGTAGTTTGGTTTGATTAAGTGATTAAGTAACGAGGCGTGTGTAATATGATACAAGTATGGTGGATACGCCGCTGGTACTTTCTATATATAAGTGCTTGTATGGTATTACATATCGTAGCGTTATTTGAATCATTTCAATTTGAGACATATAACATTTTATACAAATAACATACTTTTCACAAGACATTGATTTACAAACAACTTATCTTATACAAACTCATTTTACATGGTTATTCATTTAACCATACATTATTCTCTTATTTATACATATCATCTGATCTTATCGTTTTTCAAATGATTTACAAGACAAAGCAAATTACAAGGTTCATGACTAAACATTTTCTCAAACATAAGTCATGAATTCTGTTTTCACAAAACCTATGTATCTCACAGGCATTTTTATGCTGACGTACCTATTTTCACATGTGTTTTCAGGAGATGATGCATAGGACTTATCAAGACATACTTAGGCGGACCTGTGCCTTAGTGACTTAAAACGAGACAAGAACTAGTTAATTTATGTTATGTACTCTATGTTTCTTGTTAAAAACAATGTAAACTCTCATGTTTGATTAATAAAACGAAACTTTAATTGCAATGGATTTGAAACGATTAATTCTGTTACAACACTCCCCGATGTTTCCGCCACGTTTCATTGTCTCTCGTGGTCGGGGTGTGACACGGAAGCCATTATCTTTCGAGGGGTATTTCCTAGTTAACGATTATCTACCTAAAACGTTGTCAAATTTAAAATTTACGAAACTGCTGACTCAGCTAAGCTAGTCCCAACCGTGGCTACTCTATAAAATATAGGTAACCCTTACGAACCGTAAGGGTTAATTGTTACGGTCCGTAAGGGGGGGGGGCAAAATTCGGGTATAAATAGAGGACATTGGCACTTGATTTTGGGCACTGAAACGACGAAAGAATTCGTAATATACTTCGAGTTATCGTCTGTTTACTACAATTAACACACACGAAAACACTAATTAGTATAGCGGGGTGCTGCAGAACAGGGTATTAACTCGATCGCTATTACGATTCATTGTCCGATCGATCAATGTACTCAATGGATGTTTAAGTGCTGCCCACATTAGGGTAATGCTTTGTCATTAATTGTGATTCCGATCGGATGTTGAGTGCCACCCGAATTCGGGGAATACTCTGTCCTTCGTTGTGAATCCGATGGATGTTTAAGCATAGCACTTTGTCATTCGTTGTGAGGGTTGATCTCGTGAGTTATCGTAAATGTTGTATTAAGTTACTAACCTAGTTGTGTGCATGTTATTTAAATTAGGTTAAAAGACTAATCAGTAGTCTAAACTCTGCCGTATAAATTTGAAATATTATCACAAGGTAGCATCACTTTGAAATTATTAAGGTACGGATCCTTACCCCACTCCTTATTGCTTCATATTCAAATTGTTATAAAACCATTAAATTACTATATCTTTTAAAACTCCTCACGTCTTTGATTATCGATTCATTTGACAGTCCGTTGGATTTCCTATTCTAATCATAACTTTAGATTTAGCTTCCATGTCATGCGATAGTATTATGTTAGTTGTACTCATTATCGCATGTTCCAATATATGTTACGTCTTGTTATGAAAAATATTTTGATAAGTTATGTGAATAAGACCATTTGTACTCTGATACCCTGAGTGTCGCTTCTCGTGGAGTGTCCCACGAGCATGTTGTTGCGGCATCGACAACATGTGCTCCTCCCGTGACGGAGAGATCAGTTCACGGCGTCTCTTAAGTACAAGTGTGGTACATATGGCTATTAGGAGGCGTATGGATCGATCCTAGGATTTAAGTTAAGGAGGTGGATAGCGGGTATGCCAACTCGCCATCTCGTGTGATAATTATGCAGGAGTAGCTACCTGTGTATTGTCACGTTTTAAGTTTGGCTCATGGGTACATCCGTATGATATGATTATGAAATTACGTTACTTGTATCGTATCATTTTCGCATAAAGTTCCATCCGGATAACATTTCATATAAAGCGTTACTTGTTATTTGAGCCTATTATTCCGGACTGAGCATTTGGCTCATTCCGTAAACTTTTTGTATATACAGGTTCACAAGTTACTTCGGGCGGGGTAAAGAGAGAAGAATAAAGCCTAGGAATAAATCTGAAGATGTTAGTTAATCAAGTCGAATGTCTCCGTTTGTATATGAACCTTAAGTATAGTTGTCGTGTGGTTGTATCCTTATCAAATAAATAAATGGAATTATGACTTTTGTTTATGATACTATTATTGTGACACGTCAGCCCTTCCGGGTTGGGGTGTTACATCCTCGCCACATAGAATTCAAAATGTACTTGGCCTAGAGTCATGTAAGCTAGACGTCCCCTCATTCTATAGAATTGGCATACGATAAACTAGTCGAGTCAGGGGAAGTGTTATAGAATGTTCATTAGAACTTGGCGAGCGGAAATTCAATATTGATCTCTTACCCGTTCGGTTGGGTAGTTTTGACGTAGTGGTTGGCAGGGATTGACTATCTGATAACCGAGCCGAAGTCGTTTGTTATGAGAAGATTATTAGCCTACCACTACTGAACAAAGAGACACTTGTTATTCATGGAGAGAAGCGTGACACACCATTGTGGATCATCAATTGCATGAAGGCACACAAGTACTTACGGAAGGGTGGTATTGCTTTCTTGGCGCATGTTGTCGACAAGAAGGCCGGTGGGCCACAGCTGACAGATATTCCTGTGATAAAGGACTTTCCTGGAGTCTTTCCAGAAGACTTGCCGGGACTACCACCATATCGACAAGTCGAATTTCACATCGACTTAGTGCCGGGAGCTGCACCCGTAGCCAAATCTCCATATCGATTAACATCTTCTGAAATGCAAGAGTTATCCACACAACTTCAAGAGTTGTTGGATAAAGTATTCACTAGACCAAGGTACTCACCTTGGGGAGCTCCAGTCCTATTGTGAAGAAGAAGGACGAAACATTCTGAATGTGCAGAGATTACCGAGAGTTGAATAAACTCACCATCAAGAATCGGTATCCACTACCAAGGATTGATGACTTATTTGACAAACTGCAAAGTTCAAGCTTCTACTCCAAGATAGACTTACGATCAGGGTATCACAAGTTACGAATTCAAGAGGAAAGCATACCGAAAACGGCTTTTCGAACTCGTTATGGTTATTACGAGTTTCTCGTTATGCCCTTTGGTTTAACGAACGCACCAGCGGTCTTCATGGATTTAATGAATCGCGTGTGCAAGCCGTATCTCGACAAATTCGTCATAGTATTCATTGACGACATATTGATATATTCACGATCGGCAGATGAGCACGAATAACATTTGAGAACCATTTTGGAGCTACTCAAGAAGGAGAAACTATACGCGAAATTTTCCAAATGCGAGTTTTGGATTCGCGAAGTACAATTCCTCGGGCATATAGTGAAAGAGAAAGGCATTCAAATAGACCCATCGAAGATCGAAGCAATTAAAAATTGGGAAGTGCCCAAGACTCCAACTAAAGTCCGACAATTCTTGCGATTAACGGGGTATTATCAGAGATTTATTGAGAATTTTTCAAAAATTGCTCAACCACTAACCTCCCTCACCCAATCGAGAAACAAGAAGAATCATTTCAACTTCTCAAGGATAAGTTGTGCGATGCACCAAACTTATCACTACTCGATGGTACCGATGACTTTGAAGTATATTGTGATGCTTCGCATCAAGGATTGGGTTGCGTACTTATGCAATGTGAGAAGGATAGTACAGAGAAACTAGCGGAACTCTATCTCAAAGAAATAGTGGCTCGTCATGGAGTGCCTATTTCAATCATTTCAGACCAAGACGGTCGCTTTATTTCAAGAATTTGGAAGTCATTTCAAGAGGCCTTTGGATCTCATTTAAATCCAAGCACGGCCTTTCATCCACAAACCGACGGCAAGAGCGAACAGACAATCCAAACACTCGAAGATATGCTTCGTGCGTGTGTTATGGATTTGGGTGGGAACTGGGATACTCACTTACCATTGGTTGAGTTTTCCTACAACAACAGCTACCATACAAGTATACAAGCTGCACCGTTCGAGGCTCTTTATGGTCCAAAGTGTCGCTCTCCACTATGTTGGGCGGAAGCGGGCGATAAACAACTAATTGGTCCGGATTTAGTCCAAGAGACTACGGATAAAATCTCTCAGATTAGAGACCGTATCAAGGCAGCTCGCGATCGACAAAAGAGCTACGCATACAAGAGACAGAAGCCATTATCTTTCGAGGTCGGAGACAAAGTCTTGTTAAAAGTCTCGCCTGGGAAAGGCGTAACGAGGTTCGGTAAGTGTGGAAAGCTTAACCCTTGATATGTAGGACCATTTGAAATCTTAGAAAAGATTGGCACCGTTTCCTACAAGCTGAGTTACCAGACGAACTTAGTAGCGTGCACGACACATTTCATGTGTCGAATCTTAAGAAGAGTCCAACGCAAGAGACGGTTATCATCCCGGCGGATGAGGTTCACATTAACGACAAACTCCAATACACTGAGGAACCTGTTGAGGTCATGGACTGGAAGATTCAGAAAACACGGAGGAGTCGTATCAAGTTAGTAAAAGTTCGTTGGAACTCTCGACACGGAACCGAGTATACTTAGGAACGTGAAGCTCAAATCAAGGCAAAATATCCTCACCTGTTCGCGAAGACTTTTGCAAAGGATGACTCAGCTTGAATTTCGGGACGAAATTCTCTATAACAGGGGGAGAATGTGACAACTGCCACTTTCTGTTAATTTTCGTACATTTAAATTAAGCATTTTTTTAGCTATACAGTTATGTGTTTTGAACATCCGAACTGCATATTTCATGACACACACTTAGAATACTCATGGAATACATATTTATGATGCACATGATTCATTTTTATTGATTACATTTGAAACAGTTTAAACAATGCATTGAAACAACTAGTATAACAACCGAACTAGTAGTGATTCGAATGTCATTCATATTCAGTTGGATTTTGATTCTGTAGCATCCCTAACAAGAACGATTCAAAAACCCTAACTCTCTCTCTCTAGCTAGGTGACTTCGATTCCTCATGCAAACCCTACATTTTTCTTCGTGATCTTCTGTGTAACAGGTCTGTTATTAGTGTTTGATCTCTTCAAACATCTGATACGAACTCTGTTAGCGGCTGTGAACGATTTGAAACTAGGGTTTTCTTGTTTTTCGTCTTTTTCAGGTCGCTGCCTTGATCCTTGGTGTCGAGTAGGTTATATAGAGTTGTTAGTTTATTGGTCCTTCTGGTTAGGCAGAAACCTTGATTTACTGATTCCTCTATATGACTTTTACAAGATTCATGGGTTAGGGTTTATGCTAGTTTAGGGTTTTTCTGTTTTGCGTGTGCGTGGCTGTTCTGGTTTTCTGGTTTTCTTTTGTGCATGGTTGTCTGAGTTTTGTTTTAAAGGAGAGGGTTGCTGTTTTTAGTATGGATGATCCTAAGAAATCAGGTATTTTGCATGGTAATCTGCAAGGTAATCGAGGGAAACCTCCCTTATCTTTCAAGGGCATTGCTGATCGGGTTGTGGATGTTGAAGGAAACACTTTAATGCCGCGGAGAGGTACTGTGATCAACCAAAATAGTGAGCCGAGGCTTTTCAATGACATTGATGAACTCACTAAGGTTACAGTTCAGAGAAATCGGGGTCAGAGAACGTTCAGTTAGACTGTGAAGGGACCAAGGTGAATTCTGGGATAGCATCAAAACCGTTGTCCTATGCGGATACTGTCTTGAACCTAACGACTAGGAAGGTAAACTCCAGGACTTTGGCAAGTAATGTGAAACATGAAGGCTGTGATGTTGTTCTCCCGCGTGAGTCAGTCCGAGAAGTACAAGAGAAATTAGCAAACACTTTGTACAGCTATTTCTTGGGGGATAGACTTGCATATCCAGTGGTGGAGTATTTTGTTCGGAATAATTGGAAGAAGTATGGACTTCAAAAGTCCATGATGAATGCTAATGGGTTCTTCTTTTTTAAGTTTGCTGATCAGATGTCACACCCTGACTTTTGTGGAAGCGTGATTATGGTGTGACTTTCTTAATACAATTGCATTCAATCATAACAACAACTATATGATAAAACCATAGATGGTCATCCATTAATTAAGTTTAAAAACATGACAACATTGTCATAAAAACATAGAAATTCAAATTCGAGTACAAACCATGCAACTTATTTAAAAGTTCACAAAGACTCGACAAATGACATTAAATAAAACCAGGATTTGGAAGACGTATCTCGTCCAGGAATAAGACACACTGACCAAACCTAAGATCATGGATGACATCTTTTATTCTTAAACCAACTTGGAACATCCAAACGCCCGCCATATCCACTTTTAATTCCCTGAAATACATGTATTTTGAAAACATCAACAAAAGTTGAGCGAGTTCATGTGTTTGTTTGTGAGTATGAATAAAACCTTGTAAACATTGTATGTATGTATGTTTTGTAAATCCTGGTATGAAAGCAAAACAAGGAAACAGATCGATTAATGGTTTGCAAGGCCATTAACATGCGTGCAACAGCGTAGGAAGGCTCAAACCTAGCAGATTTGTACCGGGCCTCCGGCTGTAAGACATAGTCACCTCATGGGCCACCCTGGTCCACATGGGTGTGGGTTCGCTATACCCAAATAGATCTATCACTCATGCCCCTCGGTCCTAACACGAGGATTAATGGTCTTAGGAGTGCGCCTCCCATTCACATGATCTACTGTACTTTCCAAAGCTAACCATACCAATTGTAATTGTATGTAAACATTTTGTAACATGTACTTCACCCCCGAAATTATAAAACGAAACAGTTTAAAGAAAAGGGGGACATGAACTCACAGTCTTGCGTCTTCAGTCACCGTAACTCAAGCTCCTTTGGGTAAACACGACTACCTACAACGTACTAATGTCTATTAGACGAACGGTTCGAGCCTTGACTTAGTATTAATGTCTTCGAGTTACGATTCTTTCGTGTCTTCGATATTATTCCAAGTTATATAATTATTTGTTAAAATAATTAATATTTTAACTTAAATTATATTTATAAATTTTGGAATAATTATTATTTTAACTTAATACTTTCCAAGTATTTGTACTTGTATATCCTTTCCAGGGATGGGTGTATTGGTATTTGTATTCTTATACTTGTATACTTTTGCCATGTATTAGGGTCGTATTCCGGTGTGTATTTATGCGTACGAGAATACGTATTTTTACGGTATTTATTAAGTATTCTTATACTTAATTTCGTATTAATTTTTCCGGAATATTATCTTTAATAAAAGTCCACCAATATATACTTCCAAAATATATATTGTACTAAATATTATTTAGAAAAGAATATTTATAACTTTTCTTTTGCCAAAAATATTTGTATTCTTTTATAAGTTCCAAAAATTAATATATTTTCAAGTCCAACTTGGGAAAATATTTATAAACTCATTTTTCTCTAAAAATGACATACTTCATATTTATTTGAGAATTTATATCTTTCATCCATAAATATTGTATTTCATGTTTGTGTGAGATAATATATATATTTCTCAAAAATAATATATCTTCTAAAAATTTTAAGAAAAATATATTTTCATTCTTGCCAAAAATAATATATTTTCCTTTGTAAAAAATATGATATATTTTCCTTTACCAAAATATATTTTGTGAATAAATTCTGGAATATTTTTGTAAGTCTTATTCCATAGTTCGGTTTCACCAATATTTTTGTGTAAATGTGTATATTCATTCTTTGGAATTTTGGTAATATTCTGGATTGTGATTCTTTGGTATTTTAATGTGTTATATTATTTCATGTCCTAAAATAATATAACTAATACACAAAATATACAAATAATCACACACATGGTGTCTTCTAAATATATATTTCCTAAATACATATTTAGTCACTTTTATTTATGAAAATCAACCTCCAATATTTGTATTTTTTTTGTAACCAAAAATCATGGCAAAGATTTTGTAACAATTCATGGTTTAAAATACACTTGTAAGTGTAGGTTAATAAATGTTTTTCTAAGTGTTTGGATTTTTAGAAAATTTTGCCATAGTTTTCCCAAAAAATGGAGGTTTCCATGCCTTCAAGCATATTATTTTCTTTTGTAAAAATCATCACAATCAACAATAAACAACTTACACTTACCGATTTGCCAAAAATAAGTAATAATCAACCATTTCATGAACTTGAATATTTGTAAAAATTTGTAGGATCTTACTAGTGTTATTAGTAAGCCTTGTTATCCTTTAAAGTGTGATTAGTTCTTTAAAATTTGTAGGATCAAGACTCTTACCACTAGCACAAGGCTAGGGATGATCAAGAGAAGTTATGTGATGGATAAAAGCAAATGAGAGAGGTCCTTCCACTTCCACAAGTTCCTAGCTTCTTTGTATGATCTCTAACACCCTTGTAAGTGTGTGGAATGAATGAAGAAGATTGAATGAAGGTGGATGTGGGTGTGCTTGGGGTCGGCCGAGAACAAGAGAGGGAAGAGAGGAGAGTTTGTGTGTGTTTAAGTGTGTGTAGAAATGAGACTAGAACTAAAGGTGCATTCTTATAAACCATCCATTCATTTTAACCCTTGTATAACATGCTTAACATTAGGGAACAAGATCTAATTTTTAATTGAAACAAATCAACATGGTAGGGGCCATGTTGGGTCGTGAACTAGGTGGGGGGGGGGGTGTAGATTAGGCTTTAACCAAGTTAGTTAGTTTAAGGTTAGATTGTAAGTATCTAGTTAGTTATATTAGTTACTAGATATTTTCAAAGGTGTTATGATGTTCGGGGATCATAACTAGCTTTGAAATGTTAAAATAGTGCTTCTAGTGTAAATTTGGTGTTTCGGGTAGTGTACGGTTGTTCGGTTGGTTACTGGTTCGTTAAGGTGCTAAACTTTGTAGTTTAGTGTGCTTTATGTATCTTTTTGTGACACTTTTGATTCCCAACACTTAGGAAAGCATTCAGGACCATTTAACCATGTTTCTGCATAATATTAGTGTGTTAACATGCTGATTTTTGCTGAATTTTGCTGAATTCAGCACTTTGGGTGAGTTTTAGGCACTTTCCGGCACTTAAACTATCTCTAGAAAGGCAGTTTTGTGATCCTTACTTTCCTACACACTATACTAGTGCAATACTTGGTTTCTGGCTCATTCTGTATCTAAATGCACTGTCTGTCTATGTGCTGAGTTCTGTCAGCATTTTCCTGTCTAATCAGATAACTGTGCTAACTGTACTTAATGCATCATTTGAGGCAATAAAGCTTTCATGCAATATTGGTATGACATTTAACAATGTAGGATGCACATGTATGTATATGGCAGTAATCAAAAAGCAGTTAATTGCAAATTCAGCATAGTTATTAAGCACTAATCATGATTAATTAATTGTACGTATACCTGAATTTTTGACAGTTGTCACATTCTCCCCCTGTTAAGAAAATTTCGTCCCGAAATTTTAAGCTTTACTACTAGTAGCAGGGGAGTTAGGGAATAAATGCGGGTATTTGGCTTTCATGTGGTCCTCACGCTCTCAAGTAAACTCTGGGCCGTGACGCGCGTTCCATCTAACCTTAACAAGCTTAACACTACTCCTCCGAGTCTTGTTAATTTTCCAATCAGTAACCTCAACAGGTTCTTCGGTAAAGTGGAGTGTGTCGTCAATGTGAACTTCATCAGCAGGTATGATTACTGTTTCTTGAGTTGGCCTCTTCTTCAGATTGGATACTTGAAATGTATTGTGAACACCATTCAGTTCTGCTGGTAGTTCCAACTTATATGCCACAGGACCAATCCTTTCTAGGATTTTGAACTGTCCGATAAATCGTGGGTTTAACTTTCCACGCTTCCCAAAGCGTGCCACACCTTTCCAAGGTGAGACTTTTAACAAAACCATATCTCGCACTTCAAATTCCAAAGGTTTCCTTCTTTGGTCCGCATAGCTCTTTTTATCGATTACGAGCCGCCTTAATGCGCTCTTGGATCTGCATGATCTTATCTGTCGTTTCTTGGACCGGTTCGGGACCCACTAGCTGTCTATCGCCTACATCTGCCCAGCATAACGGCGATCGAAACTTTTGTCCGTAGAGAGCTTCAAACGGTGCAGCTTGAATGCTTGTATGGTAGCTGTTATTATAGGAGAACTCAACCAAAGGCAGGTGAGTGTCCCAACTGCCACCCAAGTCCATTACGTAAGCTCGTAACATATCTTCAAGCGTCTGTATTGTTCTCTCACTTTGGTCGTACGTCTGTGGGTGAAATGCGGTGCTCAAATTCAACTGTGAGCCAAACGCTTCTTGGAAAGATTGCCAAATCCTTGACACAGATCTTTTGTCTCTGTCAGATATTATCGAGATAGGCACTCCATGTCGTGCAACTATCTCCCTTAGGTATAGCTCAGCTAGCTTACCTGTGTTATCCTTTTCCCTGATTGGCAGAAAGTGCTCAGATTTTGTCAGACGGTCTACGATTACCCAAATCGTATCATGACCTCTGGGTGTCTTGGTCAACTTTGTTATGAAGTCCATCGAGATCTGCTCCCATTTCCACATGGGTATCTCAGGTTGTTGTAGAAGACCTGAAGGCTTCTGATATTCGGCCTTCACCTTGGCGCAAGTCAAGCATTTTCCAACATAAGTTGCAACATCACCTTTCATTCTCGGCCACCAGTAGAAATCTTTCAAATCTTGGTACATCTTATCCGATCCTGGGTGGATCGAGTACCTTGGTTTATGAGCTTCATCAAAGATCACGTCTCTAAGACCTCCAAAAAGCGGAACCCAAATTCATTCCATAAAACACAAGGTTCCTTCCTTGTTGGGTACCAACTTCTTCTCCATCCCACAGAGAAATTCATCCTTAAGGTTCTCTTTCTTAAGAGCTTCTCTTTGTGCAGCACGAATGCGCAACGAGAGGTCTGTCTGTATAATCATCTCCAAAGCCCTAACCCTTATGGGCTTAATCCTCTCTTTCCGACTTAAGGCGTCTGCCACCACATTCGCCTTTCCTGGATGATATTTGATTTCACAATCATAATCATTTAACAGCTCAACCCATCGTCGCTGTCCCATTTTAAGCTCTTTCTGATAAAAAATGTGATGAAGGCTCTTGTGATCTGTAAAGATCGTGCATCGGGTGCCATACAAATAATGTCGCCAAATATTCAATGCAAACACCACTGCGCCTAATTCCAAATCATGTGTGGTGTAGTTCTTCTCATGAACTTTCAACTAGCGCGAAGCATAAGCGATAACCTTCTGTCGCTGCATCAGCACACAGCCTAATCCCTGACGCGAAGCGTCACAGTATACCACGAAGTCGTCGGTGTCTTCGGGTAGGGATAGAATAGGTGCATCACAAAGCTTGTTCTTAAGCAATTGAAAAGCTTTTTCTTGCTTATCTCCCCATTCATACTTCTTGTCCTTTTGAGTAAGGGAGGTCAGCGGTTGAGCGATTTTCGAAAAATCCTCAATGAATCGGCGATAATACCCAGCTAAACCTAGAAGCTGTCGGATCTCGGTTGGCGTCTTCGGAGTTTCCCAGTTCTTAATTGCCTCGATCTTGGTGGGATCCACGTGGATTCCATCTTCATTCACTACATGACCGAGGAATTGTACCTCACGCAACCAGAATTCGCACTTCGAGAACTTAGCGTACAGTTTCTCCTTCTTGAGCAGCTCTAAGATGGCTCTAAGGTGTTGTTCATGCTCTTCCTTCGTCCTTGAATAGATCAAAATATCATCGATAAAAACAATCACGAATTTATCGAGATATGGCTTGCAGACTCGGTTCATCAGATCCATGAATACTGTTGGCGCGTTTGTTAAACCAAACGGCATTACTAGAAACTCGTAATGTCCATAATGAGTCCTAAAAGCAGTCTTCGGTATACTCTCTTCTTGAATCCGCAGCTAGTGATAACCTGACTGAAGATCGATCTTGGAGTAGTAACTTGAACCCTGAAGTTGATCGAAGAGGTCATCAATCCTCGCCAAGGGGTACCGATTCTTGATGGTCAACTTGTTCAGTTCTCGGTATTCAATGAACATGCGAAAACTACCGTCCTTCTTCTTGAAAAACTGTACTGGAGCTCCCCAAGGCGAGAAGCTTGGTCTAATAAATCCCTTGTCCAAAAGCTCTTGAAGCTGCGTCGACAATTCTTGCATCTCGAAAGGGGCAAGCCGATAAGGTGCCTTGGCTACAGGCGTGGCTCCTGGAACCAAGTCAATATGGAATTTGACTTGTTGTTGCGGCGGTAATCCTGGAAAGTCTTCGGGGAAGACTTCAGGATAGTCTCTTACCACCGGGATATCTTCCAGCTTCGGCTCTGCCACTTCCTTATCAACAACGTGAGCCAAGAAGGCAACACATCCCTTCTGCAAAAACTTTCGTGCTTTCAAACAGCTGATAATCCTTAGGGGCGTATCATGCTTTTCTCCATGCACTACAATCGTCTCTCCATTCTCCATCGGGATGCGAATGATCTTCTCGTGGCATACGATCTCAGCTCGGTTACTCGACAACCAATCCATTCCTACTACCACGTCAAAGCTTCCCAACTCAACTGGCAGAAGATCAAGCGTAAACTCATGCTCTCCGAGCTCTATTACACAGCCTCTAATTACTTCGTTTGCCTCTACTAGCTTTCCATTAGCTAGTTCTATCGAGTATGGAATATCTAGCTTACTGTCTACTAACCCAAGTATATTCTTAAATTCTAGGGATACAAAGCTATAATCGGCACCGGTATTAAACAGTACAGATGCAAAGTGTTGGTTGATAGGGAACGTACCCGTAACTACATTCGGATCCTGGCGAGCTTCCCTAGCTCCAATGTTGAAAACTCTTCCTTGGGATTGATTGTTCTTTGGGCAATCTCGCTTGAAATGCCCGACATCTCTGCAACTAAAGCATCCTTGCTTGTTTCCAGTACCGCCCTGGTTGTTGTTTTGATTGCGGTTTCCATTACCAACTTGGTTTCCAAGACCACCACGAATTCCATTACTTCCCTGGTTGTTCCTGATCCCATTACCGTTTCCACCACGGTTTCCATTTCCATTACTGCCACCTCTCTGACCATTATTCCCACGACCGGCACCATACCAGCATGTCTCTTTGGCATGGCCAACTTTTCCGCACGTTTCACACTTTCCAGCTCTGCATCGTCCAGTGTGATGAAACTGACACACATCACATTTGGGCAGGGTGCCCATATATCCTTTTCCTCTAACCTTAGCACCAGAAGTAGCACCAGTCTTAGCCTCGGCTGGTGGATTCGTATCTCTCTTCTTGTTACCACTGTTGTTTCCTTGGGTACCCTTCTTGAAATTGGAGAACTTCCTTTTGTTCTCTCCCGACGACTCAACATGAGTCTCCTTCTTCTTCCCTTAAGAGTTTGAAAACTTATTCAGCCTAATTGCTTCTTCATTTAAGGCCACGCTCAAGTTAATGGCTTCTGTAATTGTCGGAGGCTTCGAAGTAGTCACCATGCTCATGATTTGGGGTGCCAATCCCCAGATGAAGCGTTCAATTCGCTTGAACTCCGGTTCTACCATGTAGGGGACAACACGAGACAGGTCATGGAATCTCTGCACATACTCAACAATCTTCGGACCATCCATCTTTAGATTCCAGAACTCGGTTTCCAGCGTATGAATCTCAGCTCTCGAGCAGTACTTCTTGCGTATCAGTTCTTTCATCTCATCCCAAGTCATAGTGTACGCAGCCTCTTCTCCCAGAGTCTGAACCTGAAGGTTCCACCAGGATAGAGCTCCATCTAGGAGAAGTCCAGAAATGTAGGTGACCTGGTGCTCCGGCGCACACTTGCTCATCCGCAGCACAGAATCTGGTTTCTCTACCCATCTAACGAAAGCTACAGCACCTCTAGTGCCGTCAAAATTCAGAGGCTTGCAGTCAAGGAACTGCTTGTAAGTACAGCCTGTACAAGTAACATCATTCACAGGAAGCATTAGCAAACGCACATGGAATGTCCAAACGTATCATAATGTGTCTTAAATGACTTAAACATTACTGTGAGGTGGGTTATTTCCTGAGGTACCTCCGCTGTGTTCAGAGCGTAAGGCCTCATGTTGTGCGATTGCTTGTGAAATCCGTTCATGCAGTTCTGCCTCTGTTGTGGGAAACTGATTGTTCCTTCGAGGAGGCATCTTCTAAAAGAAGATTGTATAGGTCAGGTCTTATGTACATAATAAGTAGTATGTATATAATAGCGTTTGTCATATCAAGTAAGCATGCAGTCATAGCATAAACAAGTAAATTAACAACGTATTTAATGAGAACATTACGGTTGAGCTTTCATTAATCATCGACCACAAATACAGTTACATGTTTTACATAAATATCGTATCAAAAGGGAACACAGGGTCACACTACCCTTGTCCAAAAAGTCTATCAATCTACCATAAGTCATACAGTCAAAAGGTGGTCTCCAAAAGGCTTCACTAGCTCAGCTCAATAGCCGTGCTCTCATCAAAAGCAAGCTACCTACATAAAACCCAAAAACCGTCTATGCTGATGGCGGTGGAGGAGGAGGTGGAGGAACAAAAAGCAAGCTGCGCACATGCGCAAGCTCCTCCTCAAGATCATAAACATGACGAAACAGATAACTGATCTGTTGCTCAATGGTAAGAAAGCGAGTATCAAACTCGGGAAATGGAGTAAGTGGTGTAGGAGGGTGCGAAAACGGGGACGGTGATGAACGTGGGGGAATAAAAGATGGCTGACACGGACATGGCAAAGGTCGGGGTGTCATCTCAAGCTCGAAAATCCTACGACTCATGATCTCATACTAAAGCTGCAATGATAGAAGGAACTCATCCCGTGTGTAACCAGTGAAATGTGAGGGATGGTAGGGATCAGAAATCGGCATGGTGTAAGGTGGGAACCATCTAAGTGGCTCATCTGGTGGTGAAGAAATAAAATGAGCAGTAGGTGTAGACTGAGGCATGTGAGAGAAAGCTGCTGATACATGTGGGTCATGGCTAGGCTGCTGACTAGAAGTTCCTTCCCCTGGACGGGGTACGGGTATATCCTGCAAGAAAACAATCGGCATGTCAACACGGTGTACATCAGACTCAACTGGGTGAGCAGGAGCAATATCAACAGGTGCAGGTGCAAGTGGGGGAGTGACTGGCTCAATAACAGGAGGGTCAGCGGGTGCAGGAACTGGACCTGGTATAAGTGGTGCAATGTCAGGTAAGCCGAAAGGAACAGGATCATGGTCAGGTAAAGGCTCAGGTGCCGGTATCGGCTCAGGATCAGTGGGTACATCAATGGGCTGATCGATATGAATAAAATCAAGCTCAAGTCCAGGCTCAATGTCATATGGAGGTAACGGTGCAGCTGACATAGCTGTATCGTCGTTAGAGTCAGTGGCATAACGTCGCAAACCAACTGCCTGTAAAGCGGATGATGAAACAGACTCAAAGGAATCGGTGATAGAATGTAAACTAGAATCGGAAGAAATCTCAATAACAGGAATCTCCAAAAGTTGAATAGCCACAACGTCCTCGTCGAGCTCTCCATCACCCTAAGCATCATCGGGAGGACCATCGACAAACAAGTCAACATCATCATCAAAAATATCGTCAAAAGGCCAATCCTCAGGAGGAATGACCATGAGAGGAATGGGAGCGAGGATCGGTGCCACGACATGCTCGCCATCGGGGTGACCGATGATAAGATGATCGTGCACAGGAATAGGAATAACAAAAGGATCCTCGTCTGGGATACCATCAGCAATCGGTAAATCATCTCTGAAATCGGGTAGCGCAAAGGGCTGAAAGTCATCGTAGTCGTCGGACATCATCTCCGGGTCACTCTCGGTATCGGATGTGAAGATCTCTGGCTCGGGTGAAATCTTATCATCTAAGACTACAGCCATGGGGTCATCGGTATCGGACAATCCACTCTCAGATGATGACATAGTGTCTGTAACAAAACAATCACAACATATGCACATATATCAACTGCTAGCACTAAACATGCAATCAATGACAATGCAAACACGTAATCACGTATCCTTCCTAGTCTCCCAGACTAAACCTCCCAGTTTCTCAAACTGAACCACCCAGTCTCTCAGACTGAACCACCCAGTCTCTCAGACTGAACCATGAACATAAACCTTGAAATGTGTTTTTTGTCTTTTTGTTTGTAAAAATGTTTGTTTTCCTGGATCTGGGCATTTCGTGTATGCAAAGTTTGTAAAAATATTTTCGTGAGAGCCCTAATGATTGTAGTCTAGACTCGAGAAGGAATCCTAGTTCGCTACAACCAAAGCTCTGATACCAAGCTGTCACACCCTGACTTTTGCAGAAGCGTGATTATGGTGTGACTTTCTTAATACCATTGCATTCAATCATAACAACAACTATATGATAAAACCATAGATGGTCATCCATTAATTAAGTTTAAAAACATGACAACATTATCTTAAAAACATAGAAATTCAAATTCGAGTACAAACCATGCAACTTGTTTAAAAGTTCACAAAGACTCGACAAATGACATTAAATAAAGCCAGGATTTGGAAGACGTCTCTCGTCCAGGAATAAGACACGCTGACCAAACCTAAGATCATGGATGACATCTTTTATTCTTAAACCAACTTGGAACATCCAAACGCCCGCCAGATCCACTTTTAATTCCATGAAATACATGTATTTTGAAAACATCAACAAAAGTTGAGCGAGTTCATGTGTTTGTTTGTGAGTATGAATAAATCCTTGTAAACATTGTATGTATGTATGTATGTTTTGTAAATCCTGGTATGAAAGCAAAACAAGGAAACAGATCGATTTATGGTTTGCAAGGCCATTAACATGCGTGCAACGGAGTAGGAAGGCTCAAACCTAGCAGATTTGTACCGGGCCTACGGCTGTAAGACATAGTCACCTCATGGGCCACCCTGGTCCACATGGGTGTGGGCTCGCTACACCCAAATAGATCTATCACTCATGCCCCTCGGTCCTAACACGAGGATTAATGGTCTTAGGAGTGCGCCTACCCATTCACATGATCTACTGTACTTTCCAAAGCTAACCATACCAATTGTAATTGTATGTAAACATTTTGTAACATGTATTTCACCCCCGAAGTTATAAAACAAAACAGTTTAAAGAAAAGGGGGACATGAACTCACAGTCTTGCGTCTTCAGTCACCGTAACTCAAGCTCCTTTGGGTAAACACGACTACCTACAACGTACTAATGTCTATTAGACGAACGGGTCGTGCCTTGACTTAGTATTAATGTCTTCGAGTTACGATTCTTTCGTGTCTTCGATATTATTCCAAGTTATATAATTATTTGTTAAAATAATTAATATTTTAACTTAAATCATATTTATAAATTTTGGAATAATTATTATTTTAACTTAATACTTTCCAAGTATTTGTACTTGTATATCCTTCCCAAGGATGGGTGTATTTGTATTTGTATTCTTATACTTGTCTATTTTTGCCATGTATTAGGGTCGTATTCTGGTGTGTATTTATACGTACGAGAATACGTATTTTTACGGTATTTATTAAGTATTCTTATACTTAATTTCGTATTAATTTTTCCGGAATATTATCTTTAATAAAAGTCCACCAATATTTACTTCCAAAATATATATTGTACTAAATATTATTTAGAAAAAATTATTTATAACTTTTCTTTTGGCAAAAATATTTGTATTCTTTTATAAGTTCCAAAAATTAATATATTTTCAAGTCCAACTTGGGAAAATATATATAAACTCATTTTTCTCCAAAAATGACATACTTCATATTTATTTGAGAAAATATATCTTTCATCCATAAATATTGTATTTCATGTTTGTGTGATAAAATATATTTATTTCTCAAAAATAATATATCTTTTAAAAATTTTAAGAAAAATATATTTTCATTTTTGCCAAAAATAATATATTTTCCTTTGTAAAAAATATGATATATTCTTGTAGTAATTGTAAATATCATATTTTTGTTTCCTTGGAGTCCAAAATATTATTTACCAAAATATACTTTGTGAATAAATTCCGGAATACTTTTATAAGTCTTATTCCATAGTTCGGTTTCACCAATATTTTTGTGTAAATGTGTATATTCATTCTTTGGAATTCTTGGGTATTTTAATGTGTTATATTATTTCATGTCCTAAAATACTATAACTAATACACAAAATATAAAAATAATCACACACATGGTGTCTTCTAAATATATATTTCCTAAATACATATTTAGTCACTTTTATTTAGGAAAATCAACCTCCAATATTTGTATTTTTTTTGTAACCCAAAAATTGTGGCAAAGTTTTTGTAACAATTCATGGTTTAAAATACACTTGTAAGTGTAGGTTAATAAATGTTTTTCTAAGTGTTTAGATTTTTAGAAAATTTTGCCATAGTTTCCCCTAAAAATGGAGGTTTCCATGCCTTCAAGCATATAATTTTCCTTTGTAAAAATCATCACAATCAATTCACAATCAACAATAAACAACTTACACTTACCGATTTGCCAAAAATAAGTAATAATCAACCATTTCGTGAACTTGAATATTTGTAAAAATTTGTAGGATCTTACTAGTGTTATTATTAAGCCTTGTTATCCTTTAAAATGTGATTAGTTCTTTAAAAACTTCATTTTTAATGAATATAGATGTTTACAACTTGTGATCATCATTTCTAAAAATATTTCTTTGTGAAATCTTTTTGTTACACAAGTTTTTCTACACTTGTTTAACCACAAAAAATAATGTTTGTTTATGTAAGGACCAAGATCTAGCAAGTCTTATATTTTTAACTTGGTTTCTTTGAAAAACCATTCATAAATCTTTAGATCTACAGGTGTTACTACTCACTTTGATCATTATTTTTCAAGAAAACCATTTATTCATTCAAGTTCATGATTCATGTGTGGATGATCTATCATCCTACCATATTTCTACTTTCTCATCTTGCTAGATTATGTTTTTAATCATGATCTAGCAAGATCATATGATGATCTACATCATATACATGAACAAACAACAATCATCAAGCAAATCATCACATAAACAACTTAGTTTCTTCATTAAACATGCTTATGTTCAAGTTTCATTCTTATGATCTTTAGTGTTCTTCAAGATTATGAGCATGATTCTTCTTTAACCACTTAAAATAGAAGTAAACTAGCAAGATCAAGACTCTTACCACTAGCACAAGGCTAGGGATGATCAAGAGAAGTTATGTGATGGATAAAAGCAAATAAGAGAGGTCCTTCCACTTCCACAAGCTCCTAGCTTCTTTCTATGATCTCTAACACCCTTGTAAGTGTGTGGAATGAATGAAGAAGATTGAATGAAGGTGGATGTGGGTGTGCTTGGGGTCGGCCGAGAACAAGAGAGGGAAGAGAGGAGAGTTTGTGTGTGTTTAAGTGTGTGTAGAAATGAGACTAGAACTCAAGGTGCATTCTTATAAACCATCCGTTCATTTTAACCCTTGTATAACATGCTTAACATTAGGGAACAAGATCTAATTTTTAATTGAAACAAATCAACATGGTGGGGGCCATGTTGGGCCGTGAACTAGGTGGGGGGGGGTCTAGATTAGGCTTTAACCAAGTTAGTTAGTTTAAGGTTAGATTGTAAGTATCTAGTTAGTTATATTAGTTACTAGATATTTTAGGAGGTGTTATGATGTTCGGGGATCATAACTAGCTTTGAAATGTTAAAACAGTGCTTCTAGTGTAAATTTGGTGTTTCGGGTAGTGTCCGGTTGTTCGGTTGGTTATTGGTTCGTTAAGGTGCTAAACTTTGCAGTTTAGTGTGCTTTTGTATCTTTTTGTGACACTTTTGATTCCCGGCACTTAGGAAAGCATTCAGGACCATTTAACCATGTTTCTGCATAATATTAGTGTGTTAACATGCTGATTTTTGCTGAATTCAGCACTTTGGGTGAGTTTTAGGCACTTTCCGGCACTTAAACTATCTCTAGAAAGGCAGTTTTATGATCCTTACTTTCCTACACACTATACTAGTGCAATACTTGGTTTCTGGCTTATTCTGTATCTAAATGCACTGTCTGTCTATGTGTTGAGTTCTGTCAGCATTTTCCTGTCTTATCAGATAACTGTGCTAACTGTACTTAATGCATCATTTGAGGCAATAAAGCTTTCATGCAATATTGGTATGACATTTAATAATGTAGAATGCACATGTATGTATATGGCAGTAATCAGAAAGCCGTTAATTGCAAATTCAGCACAGTCATTAAGCACTAATCATGATTAATTAATTGTACGGATACCTGAATTTTTGACAGTTGTCACATCAGGTTGGTATGATGAATCTTTTAAAGGAAGCTCCTTGGATTATTAGATTACAACCGTTGTTTCCCAACATTTGGTCACCGAATACGAAGCTTGAAAAGAAAGAAGTAAAAAAGGTGCAAGTGTGGGTTAAAATCCATGATGTTCCTATCACAGCCTATACAGAGGATGGATTGAGTTTAATAGCTACGGCCATTGGTGAACCGAAGTTATTGGATTCGTTTACTACATCAATGTGCGTGTATGCCTGGGGCCGGAGTAGTTTTGCTAGAGCTCTCATAGAAATCTCTGCGGATAATGATTTTAAAGAAGAAATAACTATAGCGGTTCCGGAGCTTGAGGGGGAAGGTTTTATTAAGGAAACAATATACGTTGAGTACGAATGGAGTCCTCATAGATGTGCTCACTAATGTGTTTTTAGCCACTCGGATGATAATTGCCCAAAGCATAAAAGAGAGAAGGAACCTGGTGATGATAAGAAACAAAAGCAAGTGAATTAGACTCGTGGGCCAACCAAACGGCAACTGATCATAGATGAGGAGGGTTATACGGGTGTTCAAGGTAAGAAAGTGGCTAGGAAGGCTGGTTTCAATGTGAACAAACCTAGACAGAAATTTGAATATAGGATGGTAGCGTCCAAGGGTAAGGGAGGGTCTTCTAATTCATCTCGGATGACAACGGTGGTATCTTAGAATAAATTTGATGTGTTAAGGGAGGAAACTAATGTTGGCCAAAATAGTTCTGGGGTAGAGGCTGATCAAAATGATTCAGATGATGAGGAGATTGTGGAAGTGTACAATGAAACGAATGAGTTTATTAGGGAGGATAATAGAACTACCAATATTACAAAAGGGGTAAGCACTCCTAAACAGGTGGTTTCTAATGATTAGCTTAGATGTTTGGAATATAAGGGGGTTAAACCGCCCTCTGAAACAAATGGAGGTTCGTCAAGTGGTCAAAGACAACAATTTGAGCTTTTGTGCGATTCTGGAGTCTCTTGTGAATGTTGGAAACCTTGGAAGGGTCTATTCGTCCGTGTTTAGAAATTGGGATTGGACTTCTAATAGGGGTTGCTATGATAAAGGTACCCGTATTATTCTTGGATGTAACCCGGATGTCTTTGATGTGATGGTGTTATCTCAAACGTCTCAGGTGATGCATGTTCAAATCTTGTTAAAGAGTGATAAAAAGTTGTTATTTTGTTCCATTGTGTATGCGGCTAATTCCTATATTTCTAGAAGAGAACTATGGAATCACTTATTGATGCATAAAGTTCTTGTTGATAATAAGCCGTGGGTGGTTATGGGTGACTTCAACTCAGCGCTTTATCTAGAAGATAAGTCCATGGGTACTTCATCTGTGTCACTGGGTATGCGTGAGTTTAAGGCTTGTGTGGATGCTATGGAGGTATTCGACATAAATCGCACGGGTATGCATTTCACTTGGAACCAGAAACCCAAAAAGGGTGTGGGGTTGCTTAAGAAAATTGATAGAGTCTTGGGGAATACCGCATTTGTAGCTGAATTTCCTGATTTAGTTGCAGTGTTTAAGCCATATGGGATTTCTGACCATTGCCCGTGTATTCTAAAGATCTCTAGAGCTGGTAGAACGAAGCCAAAACCATTTAAGTTCGCGAACTTCTTGGTTCATAAACCGGGGTTTCTAGATATTGTGAAGAGTGGATGGGAAGCTCAAGTCAATGGTGTCCATCAGTTTTGGGTTGTTAAAAAGCTTCGGCTGCTTAAGCATCCTCTCAAGTCCTTTTTATTCCAGCAAGGTAACCTTCACAAAAAGGTTGTTGATTTGCATGGAAAACTCGAGTCCATCCAAAAGGAAATTGACCGCCATCATATGGATGAGGAGCTGTGGATTGCTGAAGCCAATGTGCTTCGGGAATATCAGGATGCACGCTTGGATGAAGAAAGATTCCTCAAACAGAAATCCAAAGTTGATTGGTTGAGGGCGGGGGATGCTAACACATCGTTCTTTCACAACTTCTTGAAGAGTAGAAACAACAGAAGTCGTATTGATGGAATTACGGATGTGAGTGGGGAATATGTAGAGGGTCATAATGTCTCTAACGCCTTTCTTGATCATTATGCGAAGTTTCTAGGAAGTGAAGGTGACATTTCCCTTACTCCTTCGCCTGATTTATTCTCTAAAGTGCTGAACACTGAAGTGGCTAATGACATGGTGCGTCCTGTCACCATTAAAGAGGTTAAGGCGGCTGTCTTTGCTATTCGTAACGATAAAGCACCGGGTCCTGATGGATATACGGCTGCATTCTTTAAGAGATCCTGGCCGATTATAGGAAATGATGTTTTGAATGCTATTCTGGATTTCTTTAATACGTGACATCTTCTCCAAGAGCTTAATCATACTCTGATTGTTCTTGTGCCAAGGGTATCCACTCCTTCAGTAATATCAGATTACATGCCTATTTTCTGCTGCAATGTCCTCTATAAGTGTATCAGTAAACTTCTAGCGGATCGTATAACAGGTGATCTTAGTGGGATCGTGAGCATTAACCAATCTGCTTTCGTCATGGGAAGAAGGATTTTGGATAATGTTTTACTTACCCAAGAGCTCATGCACAATTACAATAGGAACTCTGGACCACCTAGGTGTGCGTTCAAGGTGGATATTCAGAAAGCTTATGATACGGTGCAGTGGAGTTTTCTTAAAAGTGTCCTTATAGGCTTTGGGTTCAATCGCCGAATGGTGGAATGGATTATGGTTTGTGTGTCGTCCCCCTCCTATTCGATTTGTGTTAATGGTAACATTCATGGGTACTTCATGGGTAAACGTGGCTTAAGACAAGAAGACCCGATATCTCCTTATTTATTCACGCTTGTTATGGAGGTGCTGACTTGTATTTTACAGCATGCTACTAGAATTGATTCGTCATTCAGGTATCACAATAAATGTGAAAAATGTGACATCTATGCTTGTAATCATTGTATAAACTCTAATCAGTTCAATTATCAATAAAACAATGTGATTTGGCCCCAATGTTTGTTTATTTATGTTTGACATTTTACACGTTTTAATTTTGTTCAATTTCAAACTCTATTTCGCTTTCTGGAAAGTTATACGCAAACTGATGTGTAAACGTAATCAGTTTAATGCGACAAACACTCCGGAACATCAATATATGCTTAACATACCTTATATAACCTTTACATAACTTAGAAATAAGTTTTAAAGGGTTTGGTATGGCAAAAACAAGTTTATTCGCTCGCAGGGACTATTTGTGTCAAACTGCGAAAGTATGCCAATTCGTATAGTAACGAACATTCCAGAACTTGATCATAAGTTAAACATACCCTAAATATCCTTTACATAGCTTAGAAATAGGCTTCGAGGGGTTCGGTGTGCAAAAATAAAATTATTGGTCAATTAGGGACTAAAAGCGTCAAAAAGTGCATAAGTTTGCATTTACGCGCATATCTTACGTTCTGAACATATCCGGACATCCAAAAATTTTGTAATCATTAAAATATTTTATTTTAGTGATTGGCATGCTAAAATTCCATTCGTCGCGTAATTTGGATCGTTTTTCGCGTCCGTTCGTGTTCCGTCGTAATTAACCGAATAACGTGACCGTACGACCAAACGAACCGACATCCGAGATGTTTTCAAGCATATTTCATGTTCCCTATGCTTAGACATCATTTTAGAGCCTTGAAAGTGGCATAACAGGCATTGATCGTGTCAAAAAGGGCCTTATATGCATGCAGGGACCAAAGCTGTAACTTTCGAAACTGTTTTTGAACTGATCAGAGGTCGCGGTGTCACACCCCGAAATTATCAGAGCTGGCGTGAATGGACTGGTATCTTCATTGCACAGCGGAAGCAAATAAGCTAAGACTTCTAGAAAACGAATGCCCAATAAGTACTCGGATCTCCGATGGTTCTCCTATTCCAACCGTGCCGTAATTTGTGAAAAGAAACATGCGAAAAATCAACATAAAGTTGAGCGAGTTCATAGTTTGTTTGTAAAAGATTTGAAGTAAATCTTTTGAATAACCGGTTTGTGAAATATTCTTGAGAAAACGAATTTAGAAATCATTTTCTTGTCAAGTTATATGGAAACTTTGTATTTGTAACGCATTATGTTCGTAAAACCATGTATTTGTAAACTCTTGTATTTGTAAAGTTTGTATAACCGTCAATGCCCACCCTGACTTTGACTTCATGCCCGCATAATCCTATGCTTTGAATTTATATAAAACATGGTATGTAATTTGTAAAACCCCGGTATGAAAGCAACAAGGAAAAAGAGATCACCAATGGTTTGCAAGGCCAATGGTATGTGTGAAGTGATGCAGGAAAACTCAAACCTAGCAAATTTGTCTCCGGGATGAAGACATAGTCACCACATGGGCCACCCTGGTCCGCATGGGTGTGGGCTCGCTACATCCAAATAGATCTATCACTCATGTCCCTCGGTCCTACAATGAGGATTAATGGCCTTAAGTGTTGTACCCACCACTCACATGATCTAAATGTACCCTTCCTTAGCTAACCACACCAATTGTAATTGTATGTAATCATTTTGTAACATGTACCCACTGGGAGTCCCGTTTCTCAAACGCAGACCGACCCAGTCCCATTATTATAACTAGACGATCCCATCCCTAGTCATGAAAATCATTCACATTTCGATAATACGCTTTTGTTTTGTAAAAACCGGTATATTTAGTATGATCCATTCGTAATCCATTTGAGTTCCTCGAAATCCATTCGTAATATGATTTAGAAGTATGAGTTTTCGTTCGTTCAAAAACTTTGTATGTTCTTGCAATAGGTGCTTTGTCTAAAATATGTTGTTTTTGTTAGTCGAAAACTTTGTGTGTTTCTGCAAAACGTGCATGTCTTTCCACCCCGAAAACATTTATAAAAATGTAAAACCGTAAAAAGGTGGGGTTATGAACTCACCTGGATTGCCTTGTGCAAAGCTAGCTAATTACGACCTTGTGATGTCGTTTCCAAGACTTGACTTGCTAGCGTGCATTCTACAATATTCCTAACACGAAATACCTAATAAGTTTCTAATATACGCGGTAACTAAGCTACGTGTCACCGAGCTCTACCGAATCGTTAATCGAACGATTCGACGGTAAGTTATTGACTTAAATGAAACGAAGAAGTTGTATTCGTTAAGTTTCGTCTAATGTCGGTAATAGTTTACCAAGTCTTGAAGGTACTTAGTTTTCGAGAAATTCAAATATATAAATATTTATACAAAAATATAAATATATATCGATAGGATAATGTTAATCGTCCCGTGAAGTCATACATTGATATATAGAGCACGCCGTTTAGGCGTTTAAAATAAATATATAAACTATATTTATTTATAAAAGAATCGTCCTGTCGTTGGGTATTCGAAATAAATATATAACTATATTTATTCATAAAAGGATTCGTTTCGTTAGTTATCGAATATAAATATATATCTATATTTATCTTTATAAAACGAATTCGTGTTAGATATTTGAAATAAATATATATATTATATTTATTTTTATAAAAGAATCGTCGAATCTTCAATGTTTAAACTAAACATAAATAGTTATAGTTCTTTTATAAAAGATATCCGAATTGTTGTTGTTTGGAAATAAATATAACTAAATATATTTATTTTATAAAACTATCAAGTTTAGTTATCTCGTAAAATGCTTTTGTCGAAATGTTATAACCATACTTTGTAAGTTATGTAGTGTCGTCGAAAGTAAATATATGTATTTATATTGATCGTCATAAAAGTCGCTTGATGTCGTTAGTTGCCATTTTTCAATAAAACACATTTGTTTCGTAATTAAATTTGAATCCGTAACGTTCGCTTTATTATAAAATACTTTTCGTTTACGGTTTTTCTTGAAAAACGGGCAGAGTTTCCTCTGTTTTTTTTGGATTACCCCGACAACACAAGTTGTCGTTACAATTATCAAAATTCAATCCAAGATTCAATTACCAATATATCAATTTGCCAAAAATTTCATAAAATGTAAACTATAATCATGTCGGTTCGAGCTCGTTATAACATATTATTAAAATAAGGAATAGTTAACGAAAATAATCGCGACATAAACTTTTACCATCTTCTAGTGTCGAACGCCGACGAGGTCGACTGAGTTGACCAGGTTTGACCGAGTCGACCTGACCCGCTTCATAGCTGACCCGAACCGTTTGTCCCGTTGACCGAGCCGTTGACCACTTGACCTGCTGTTGACTGTTTGACCTGGACCCGAACCGAGTTAACTCGGTTTAACCGAGTTGACTCGACTGACCTGGGTTGACTCGCCTGCTTCCTGTGTAACCCGAACCGAAACCCAAGCCAAAATCAAAATCAAACCTTGAACCGAAATAATCTTGAATCTTGAACCGAACATACCTCGAATCTGGAGTTGGACCGAACCGAATCATGAGCCAAACATAACCCGAATCAAACTAACAACATCACCCGAAGAACGAACGAACTTGAATGTCTAAAGCAGATATAAGGAGACTCACCGGAGCTCCTGCCGTCGAGCCAAACAACCACCGTCGCCTTCGAATTCATGCCGGAAATCATCGTCATCTTCAGCAAACCAGTGAACTTGTCGGATAAAGCAAAAGGCCGCTGGATCGAGACACAAACCACTGGTCCGAGACACAAACCACCGGTCTGAGTCTCCGACCACCATTGTCGCTGCCTGGCTCCGTCGCCGCCGCCTGACTCTGTCGCCGCCGTTCCTACTGCCGTCGCCGTGAGCGGCGGCTTCACCCCATCTCCGTACTCCATCTCTCTTTCTCCTTCTCGATTGAACCGCGTCTCCTCTGTTTCTTAATCTATCTCTCTAAATCTACAAGTTGTGTACAGGAACGTGATTTGGAGGTCTCTTGTCGGAACATAAACAGGTGGGGATGGGGGGTGTACTGTCACACCCCCAAAATCCACCATGCGGAGTATCACCGCTTGGAGGCTTGACATGACCAGGATCGAGCCAGCAATCATATTGAACAATGCAATTGAGTAAATAAAACCAATCACAATACAATTGGTGACCAAAAGAAAGTATCCAACTTTTAGTTAACAACGGAAGCATAAAACATAATGCCAAAACATAAGTTCATAGTTCATAGGTTTAAAGTCCAAAGCGTAAGTTTAATAAGTTCATAAGGATTTAAATATTAAGCACGGAACATAACAGTCCGTATCCCACAACGACCTCCTCCTCGTGCAAGCTCCATAAGCATCTAGCGACCTGTAAGGCATGTAACAACGAGTCAACAACAAAGTTGAGTGAGTTCTCGGTTGGTTGTTTAGTTTTAAGTTGTTTTTGAAAACATGGTTTGTCTTTCGTTGGCTTATTTGCCGTGGGGGTTACCCCAATGTTGAAAGTATGATTAACCAGTTCCTTCTTTATTACCCAAACCATATCCGTAATCAGTGGGGGGCTTCCCCATGTGAACTACTAGACCGTTACCATATCGACAACTGACGAACAATAGTTGTGCCCTACGTCAATGTTCTATCATCATTGACAGTTTGCCATAGTCCATTAGTACACGCCCGTCCGACTGGTACGGTGTGAGGGTTGTTAAACCTAATAGCGCTATTAACTAATGACCCGCTCGCCATTGGCCTTGGCGATTAAGTCGATATAAAATGAGGGACTTCATGATAGAGTTTTGTCTAGTAAGTTTTAAGGTTGTTGTCCTACCCAAGGAGGACGAACGTACGTATTCTACCCAAGGAGAATACGCAGGATTAATATTGGCATCCTACCTATGGAGGATGGCGGTACATATCCTACCCAAGGAGGATATGTAGGTTCCGTTTTAATTCTTTAACCCATTCCCAACCACCGGGAATCCCATGCCTTAGAAAGTGTGTGAACTCACCTTAGTTGCTCGGTTTGACTCTATGAAATAGCTAACAATCGGTGTTGGTCAATCACGTCCTAGTATGATTACCACTTAGTTTATTAGTGACTTCAAATAAGCACGAAGTTCCAACACACCTCTACCACATAACATGTACTCACTTTAATAATTCACGCCCATATAAACATTCCACTTATAGCTACTCAAGAGCAAGCATACGATATTGCACATAACACTTTTATTGACATATAACATGTTAGATCATTCTCAGATAACCTACCCGACATTTAGACACGCAAGTTACTACTTATGTCGTTTCAGCTTTTACATTCAAAACTGGGTTGTTTTCGGAGATTTTAATTGTCACACCCCCCAAAAATCCACCTGCGGAGTATCACCGCTTGGAGGTGTGACTGACCAGGATCAAGCCACCAATCATATTGAACAAGCATGTAAGTTATAAAATCCAACACAATACAATTGGTGTCCAAACAAAACATAGTTTAAGTTATCAGCGGAAGCAAATAGTTCAAAACCCAAATCATAAAGTAAAAGTGTTTAAGTTTATCATGAACACTCAATGTCCATGCTCCACAACGACTCTCCCCCATGCAAGCTCCTGCTAAACCTATTGACCTGCAAAGCATGTAGTAACGAGTCAACAATAATGTTGAGCGAGTTCACAGTTGGGTGTTTGTTTTAAGTTGTTCCAAAAACGGTTTCCTTTAGCTGGCATCCTGCCGTGGGGGTTACCCCATAGTTGAAAACGTGATTTGTTTAACCCATTTACTCTGGCAATCCAGCCGTGGGGGCTACCCCATGTTTAGTTATCTGGCTTTTCGGCCGTGGGGGCTACCCCATGTATACACTAGACTCGTTACCATATTGACTGCTGACTGTAGTCATGTTTATGTGCCCTGAACTGTCAATGTCTATCATCATTGACGTGCCCAGATCCATTAGTTCACGCCCGTCCTCTGCGGCACAGTGTGAGGCTTGTCAAACCTAAATAGCGCTATCTAACTAATGACCCGCTCGCCATTGGCCCGGCGATTAAGTCGATATAAAAAGGAGGGACTTCGTGATAGAGTTTTGGTCCAGCAAAAGTTAACTATCCATGAGGACGAGGAATTACATTCCTGAACCAGTACTGTCCTACCCAAGAAAGGACGAGGAATCCATGTTCCTTAAACCCATTCCCAACCCCTGGGAATCCCATGCTTTGTAGAAAGTGTGAACTCACCTTAAATTAGCTCGGCAGGTAATCAAAGGCCACTTGAGCTAATTGTGGTCAACCACGTCCTAGTATGGTTACCACACAAGTCAGATTCAAACCAAGTAATGCACGTATATTTTCTACACGTATACTAACAGTTTACATACACTAACGGATCATGGTATACACATAGCATCATGGCAGTTCAGCAACAGTACGAATTCAACAGTATTAATCACGTAACCACCAAAGCCCAAACATAATATATAGTCATGTGGTCTCGAGTCGAGACTAGGGATCTCGAGTCGAGACTGTGTGGTTTCGACTTGAAGTCTTGAAGTTCTCGAGTCGCAACTAAGGGGTCTCGGGTCATGCATTTATCACTCGAGACCAGGTGGTCTCGAGTCAGGTCTCGAGTCGCAACAGGACTCGCAACCAAGGTCTCGAGTCTTGTTTGTGTGCCGGTAAGGTGTGATCTCGAGTCGAGACTGTGGGTTCTCGACTCGCAACCCTTGTCGAGATCAGAAGATGTAACCAAATTCCTTATTTGAAGCTCATTAATTCCGTAATATCAGCAAACAACTTTGGCAGTTTTAAATTTAGATCTAATCAACAATACTAACAGTTCCCAAGCAAACCAATAATCGATTAAACAAAGGTTTTTAACATCTAATTCATATGAACCCTAAATATAATCAAAACATAAACATCAATCACAATCATTAACATGGCTCATGTCCTTGATTACTAGCATGCATCCTAACAACACAACCATCATCCAAATCGTATATCACAGCCGATTATTTGCAATTAATTCTAGATCATCCACAACATCATCACATGATTAACAATTCTATATTGATCAAAATACTTTACATGTGAGCCGAACATCAACACTAACCATCAACATTCATAATCAACTATATATCATTCATAAGTCATTGTATGAGAGTATATAAATCACAATATCAATTAACAAGGCAATAACCATGAAACACTAACCGAATTGAAGGTAGGAAAGGGTGATCCGAATCAAGAACTTCGATGGAGAGGGGTGTTGTTGCCGTCGAGTTTGAGAGGAGAGAAACAGAGCTAGGGTTTGTGTAAAGTGTTTAGTAACAAATGAGGAGTATACCCTTACTCCTAAATGTTATGCGTAAAAGAAAGAGAGTGGGCCGAACCATCCTGGGCTGCCCTTGATCCGAGTATAATGAGGGCAGCCCGAATGGGCTTGTGCGATCGGTTCGTGTTGTGCGTTTGGGCTGTTTATATACATACATACATTACACAAAGCACATATCAACATAACATTCATTTAATCCACCAAGTTCATATAATCACATAAGTACAAAACATGCTACACTTAGCACAAAGATAGGTTCTGAAATACGAGTTGTCACATTGTCCCCAAGTTGAAAGAAATTTCGTCCCGAAATTTGGTACGTACTCACTGAGGAAGCTAGTTAAGTTGCATGGTTTTCCACCAAGTTCATATAATCACATAAGTACAAAAACATGCTACACTTAGCACAAAGATAGGTTCTGAAATACGAGTTGTCACATTATCCCCAAGTTGAAAGAAATTTCATCCCGAAATTTGGTACGTACTCACTGAGGAAGCTAGTTAAGTTGCATGGTTTTCCTGGTTTTCCTGGGGTGTCACATTAATAAATTAGTTAACTTATTCCAAAAATTCCCAACTTTTTACAGAAGGTCTTAAACGATCCAAGTATTATTGTGTAAAAATCTCGGGATCCAATTCATGACCAATATTTTATAAAAAATCATTTTCCAGACTGAAATCAGATTCATCACTTTCTGACTGCAGTCAACGGAATAATTCATTTAAAATTCTTCGTAAGTCCGATTGATGAAATTCCAGTGGGAGAATTACTATGACATCAGTGTCCATCTACAGTACAAATTTCGTGACTTAATTCTACACAGATTTCAAGTTATGATGAAAACATACCACATATTTTCAGCAGTAAAAGTGGAGCTTTTGCTGCTGTGATAAACGACCCCTTTAAAAATAGCAAACGAAGTCCAAAAATTACGATTCCAGTGCCATTAGAACCGTATTTCATAATAACACTTTATAGACTCAAGAAAATCAGTTTTTCATTAAGTTATGATCTGGTTACAGCCAACTAAAGTTGGCTGTAAACATCAACCAGCTTCATGTTTTCAGCTCTCAACTCTCTAACGCGTGCTCGCTTGATTCCGTTAACATGTTTAGTGTTCAACAACGACATTTAACATTAACAAGTAATCATCAAGTAATCAGCAACATATCAGAACAACTTTATTTCATCTTATTTCATCATCATGTAACATTTATGTTCAAGTTTCTTGTTTAACCCCTTTTAGTGTTCTTGTTCTTTAGTGTTTTGAACATAACCATCATACTACAACTTTTAACTATGAAACAAGATGAACAAGGGTGTAACAAGGACTTACTACTAGCACAAAGGCTAGGGATGATTCTAGTGAAGAAGATGATGAAGAATGATGATGAAAAAGCAAGAAACAAAGTCCTTTGAAGCTCCACAAGTTGCAAGCTTCTTTGTATCAACCTTTAAGCTTGAATGGAACTCAAAAATGGATGAAGATGGTGGACTTGTGGTGGTGTTGGGGGTGGTTAAGGGGAGCCGAGAGGAAGGGGGTGGGGTGTGAAGGTGTGGGTGTGATAATGAGAAGTAATCTTGATGCCATGCTTTTAAAGATATGTTCATATATTTTGGCAAGCTCTACAAGAAATCAATCTACTAAAATAATGGGATAAAATCTTGAACAAGATATGAGGCATGGTGTGGTTGATTTGTGGGTCCTCTTTGGGACCGAATTCGGTTGGGGGGGGGGGGGGGGGGTTAATGTAAAATTTGCAACTAATAGGTAAATCTTAGTTAGATTTCAAGTATAAGCTTACATAGGATGTTTACTACAGAAATTAGTGGGGGTTATGGTGAACGGGGATTATGACTAGTCAAAAATAATAAAACAATGTATTTGACAAAAAATTGGTGTCCCGGGTAATGTCCGGTTGTTCGGTTGGGTACCGTTCCGTTAAAGTGTTTAATTAGTCCGTAAAGTGTCTTTTATATATATTTTTTGTAACACAATTTATTCCCGGCACTTAGGAAAGCATACAAGACCATTTAGTCAAGTTTCTGCACAATCCTAGTATGTTAACAAGAACATGTAAGTATGACGCAGTAACCAGAAAGCAGTTAAGTAATTCCACACAGTCATCAAGCACTTTAATTATCATTAATGAATCGGACGGATACATGTAATTATGAGGGTTGTCACATTCTCCCCCTGTTAAGAAAATTTCGTCCCGAAATTTAGCACGTGGTTATTGAGGAAGCTAGTTAAGTTGTGTGGTTTACTGGTTTTTATGGGGTGTCACATCATCCCCCCGTTGGTTTGGAATTTCGTCCCGAAATTCTGCAGTAGCTTCAGCCTCAGTAGTGGTTGCACTTTTCTTAAACAGCTGGGGATACTTGAGTTTCAATTGGTCTTCTCATTCCCAGGTATACTCTGGGCCATGACGGGAGTTCCAACGAACTCGAACAAGGGGTATTCTGGTATGCTTGAGAATCTTAACATCTCGATCAGTAATCTCTACTGGTTCCTCGACGAATCGCAGCTGATCGTCGATAGTGAGCTCCTTAAGAGGAACTATGAGGGTCTCATCTGACAGACACTTCTTCAGATTCGACACATGGAAAACATTGTGAACTCCGCTGAGTTCTTCAGGTAGATTCAACTTCTAGGAGACTTTGCCAATTTTCTCGATGATTTCGAACGGTCCGACATAACGCGGATTGAGTTTGCCTCGTTTGCCAAAACGGACTACACCTTTCCAAGGTGAGACTTTGAGTAGCACTCGATCCCCAACCTGGAACTCGAGTGGTTTCCTTCGCTTATCAGCATAGCTTTTCTGACGGTCACGAGCTTCCGCCATTCGTTGTCGTATCTGAGTAATCCTCTCGGTTGTATCTACTACAAGTTCTGGGCCAGTGATTTGACTGTCGCCAACCTCTGCCCAACAAAGAGGTGATCGGCACTTCCGTCCGTACAATGCCTCGAACAGAGCGGCTTGGATACTGGTGTGGTAACTGTTGTTATACGAAAACTCCACTAACGGGAGGTGTTTTTCCCAGCCATTACCAAAGTCGATTACACATGCCCTAAGCATGTCTTCAAGGGTTTGGATGGTGCGTTCAGATTGCCCATCCGTCTGTGGATGATATGCCGTGCTCATGTCCAATCGAGAACCAAAGGATTTGTGCATAGCTTGCCACAACTCAGATGTAAAACGTGAGTCACGATCAGAGATGATGGAAGTTGGCACTCCGTGCGTTGACACCACTTCCTTTAGGTAGATGTCTGCTAGAGTAGAAAACTTGTCCGTTTCCTTGATAGCCAGAAAATGTGCAGACTTGGTCAGTCGATCCACGATTACCCAAATGGTATCATTTCCGCGTTGAGATCTAGGCAGGCCAGTAACGAAATCCATGGAAATTTGCTCCCATTTCCATTTAGGTATCTCTGGTTGTGGAAGTAGGCCTGATGGTTTCTGATATTCAGTCTTGACTCTCGCACAAGTCAAACATTTAATGACGTAGGTTGCTATGTTGGCTTTCATACCAGGCCACCAATACGTAGTCTTGAGATCATGGTACATCTTATCCGAACCAGGATGTACTGAATAACGAGACTTGTGCGCTTCGTCCATCACAAGCTCTCGTAAGTTTCCGTAAAGCGAAACCCAGATGCGCCCGTTAACATAATAGGCGCTGTCTTCCTTTTGTTCTAGCCGCTGCCTTGATCCTCGTAGGGACTCAGCCCTGATGTTCTCTGCTTTCAACGCTTCAACCTGAGCATCTCGTATTTGGGCAGGAAGACTAGAGTGAATGGTAAGCTGTAACGCACGTACACGCTTAGGTATAGTATCCTTTCGACTAAGGGCGTCGGCCACAACATTGGCTTTACCTGGATGATACTTTATCGCACATTCATAATCATTCAAGAGTTCGACCCATCGATGTTGTCGCATGTTTAATTCCTTTTGCTTGAAGATATGCTCGAGACTCCTGTGATCGGTGTAAATGGTGCACTTGGTACCGTACAGGTAATGTCTCCATATCTTAAGTGCGAAAACAACTGCTCCCAATTCCAAGTCGTGCGTAGTGTAGTTCCTTTCATAAGTTTAAAGTCCAACACGTAGGTTTAATAAGTTCATAAGGGTTTAAATATTAAGCACGGAACCTAACAGTCCGTATCCCACAACGACCTTCTCCTCGCGCAAGTTCCATAGCATCTAACGACCTGCAAAGCATGTAATAACGAGTCAACAACAAAGTTGAGTGAGTTCACGGTTGGTTATCCATTTTAGAGTTGTTTCCCAAAAACGTAGTTTAATCTTAATCAGCTATCCAGCCGTGGGGATTACCCCATCGTTCGAAAACGTTTATTAGTTAACCATCCCATGTCCACCTTCCCTGGCTATCCAGCCCGACACTCCGGCCGTGGGAGCTACCCCATTATTTAAACTACCAGACTCGTTTATCATATCGACTACTAACGAAAACCAATTGTGCCCTAGCGTCGGTGTCTATCATCACCGACGTGCCATAGTCCATTAGTACACACCCACACGGTGTGAGGTTTGTTAAACCTAATAGCGCTATTAACTAATGACCCGCTCGCCATAGCCTCGGCGATTAAGTCGATACAAAAAGGGAGGGATTTCGCTGATAGAGTTCTAGTCCAGTAAGTCTAATTACGTCCCAAGGACAAGGAATTCACATTCCTGAACGCGTCCCAAAGGACAAGGAATCCCTATTCCTGAACCCATTCCCATTCCCACCGGGAATTACCATGCTTTGTAGAAAAGTGTGAACTCACCTCGGTTTGCTCGGTTAGATTAGTTACTCTAATAAATCAGAAATCAAGCACATCCTAATAAGGTACAGATAACAATCAGTTTCTCATGCATAACACCTATCCTACGTACGGTTAATCTACTCATTACTTTTATCACATAGCACGCACTCACGCTAACATTTCACGCCCATATAAACATTCCACTTATAGCTACTCAAGAGCAAGCATACGATATTGCACATATTACTTTCATTGACATATAACATGTTAGATTATTCTCGGGTAACCTACCCGACATTTAGACACGCAAATTACTACTTATGTCGTTTCAGCTTTTATATTTAAAACTGGGCTGATTTCAGGGATTTTAATAAAATAGTTAACTTGTTCCAAAAATTCCCAACTTTTTGGAGGATGTCTTAAACGATCCAAATATTATTGTGTAAAAATCTCGGGATCCAATTCATCATCAATATTTTATTAAAATTCATTTTCCGGACTGAACTCAGATTTATCTTTTTCTGACTGCAGTCCACGGAATAATTTATTTAAAATTCATCGAGAGTCCGATTTACGAAATTCTAGTGAGAGAATTACAAATACATTGGTGGTCATCTACAGTAGAAATTTCATGATCTAACCCTACACAGAATTCAAGTTATGATGGAAAACAGAACACATATTTTCAGCAGTAAAAATGCAGCTTTAGCTGCTGTTACAAAACGACACTTTAAAAATAGTAAACGAAGTCCAAAAATTATGATTCTAGTGCCATTAGAACCGTATTTCATAATACATAAATCTAGACTTCAGAAAATACATTTTTCGTTTTATTAAGGTCCGGTTACAGCCAACTGAAGTTGGCTGTAATCACTAAACAGCCTCCTGTTTTCAGCTTTTAACATTCTAAAGCGTGTTCGATTGATTCCGTTAACATGTTTAGTGATCAATAACGACTTTTAACATTAACAAGTAAACAGCAAGTAATCAGCAACATATCAGAACAACTTTATTTCATCAAGATTTCATCTTATTTCATCATCATGTTAGCTTTATGTTCAATGCTTATGTTTACGATCTTTTAGTGTTCTTCATCATAAAATAACTATTAACCATCAACAAATGAGAAGTAAACAAGGATCAAAGGGGCTTACAACTAGCTTAAAGCTAGGGAAGAAATTTAGTGAACAAGGTGATGAGAAAGGATGGTGAAGAAGCAAGAACAAAGCTCCCTTGATGCTCCACAAGTAGCAAGCCTTCTTGTATCAACCTTTAAGCTTGAATATGACTTGAAAATGGAGGTTAATGGCAGTGGAATGGTGGTGGTGTTGGCGGTTATGGTGAACCGAGAAGAGGGAGAGAGAGTGTAAGTGAGAGAGTGTAAGATT
Source organism: Helianthus tuberosus (assembly GCA_030545235.1). Classification (NCBI taxonomy): domain Eukaryota; kingdom Viridiplantae; phylum Streptophyta; class Magnoliopsida; order Asterales; family Asteraceae; genus Helianthus; species Helianthus tuberosus. The sequence goes on from CM060442.1 coordinate 101,126,774, forward strand.
ATGGAATGATGAAAGACATTGGAGCCATGCTTATATAGATCTTACACAATATCATGTTCATGTAATCAAGCAAGCTATCAAATAGAAATCTAAAGAAAATCTAGGAGAAGATATGTAGTATGGTGAAGGTTTTGGGTGGGTCCCTTGGTGACCGAATTCGTGTAATGGGGGGGGGGTTAGATGTAAAATTGTGACTAATGTGTAAGTATAAGTTAGAATCCAAGTAACTAGATTACATATGTTAGTTAGTTTATTTGTGGTGGGTGTTAGGGTATACGGGGATCATGACTAGCCAAAAATAATAAAACAATGTATTTGACAAAAATTTAGTGTCCCGGGTAATGTCTGGTTGTTCGGTTAAATACCGTTTCGTTAAAGTGTTTAATTATCCTGTAAAGTGTCTATTATATATATTTTTGTAACGCAATTTATTCCTAACACATAGGAAAACATTCAGGACCATTTAGTCAATTTTTTCTGCACGAGGCTAGTATGTTAACAAGCACATGTAAGTATGACGCAGTAACTAGAACGCAGTTAAGTAATTCCACACAGTCATCAAGCACTTTAATTATCATTAATGAATCGTACGGATACATGGAATTATGTGGGTTGTCACAGAGAGGTTGCGCAACCCTTGAGAAATCCTTGATGAATCATCTGTAGTAGCCCGCCAAACCCAAGAATTGGTGGATCTCTGTTGGTGTACGGGGTGCAGGTAAGTTCTTGATCGAGTCAACCTTGGATGGATCAACATGAATCCCATCCTTGTTTACCACGTGGCCTAGAAAGTGGACTTCGCGAAGCCAGAAGTCACATTTCGAAAATTTGGCATACAGTTGCTCTGCTCGAAGAAGTTCCAGCATAAGTCGTAGATGCTGCTCGTGTTCCTCCTGACTCTTAGAATAGATCAGGATGTCGTCGATGAAAACAATAACGAACTTATCCAGGTAAGGTTTGCATACTCAGTTCATGAGATCCATGAAGACCGCAGGTGCATTCGTTAATCCGAAAGGCATAACCAGAAACTCGTAATGGCCGTAACGAGTTCTGAATGCTGTTTTGGAGACGTCCTCATCCTGGACTCTCAGTTGATGGTAGCCTGACCTCTGGTCAATCTTGGAATAGAAACTCGACCCTTGCAACTGGTCGAATAAGTCATCAATGCGTGGGAGAGGATAATGATTCTTCACGGTCACCTTGTTGAGTTCGCGGTAGTCAACACACATTCTGAAAGTACCATCTTTCTTCTTCACAAACAAGACTGAAGCTCCCCAGGGCGAAGAGCTAGGACGTATGAAACCCTTTTCCAAGAGTTCTTGTAATTGCGTGGACAGTTCTTCAAGTTTTGACGGAGCTAGTCGGTAAGGTGCACGAGCTATTGGGGCTGCTCCAGGAGCTAGCTCGATTTGAAACTCGACTTGTCGATGAGGCGGAAGACTAGGTAATTCCTCAGGAAATACCTCAGGAAAATCGCGTACAATAGGAATGTCTTCAATTCTCTTCTCTTCCATTGATGTGTCAGTAACGAGTGCTAGAATGGCAGTGTGGCCCTTTTGCAATCACTTCTAGGCCTTAAGGAAAGAGATAATGCCTACAACAGCACCACTCTTGTCACCATGAATCACGAGGGGTTCTTCACCGGAACGAGGGATGCGGGCAATCTTCTCATTGCAAAGAATTTCCGCTTGTTGATGAGATAACCAATCCATCCCAATAACAACGTCGAAACTACCCAGAACGATAGGGATGAGATCGATAGAGAAGGTCTGACCAGCTAAGACGAGGTTACAACCCTTAAATATGTGTGTGGCCTCGAGACTTTTACCGTTTGCTAGCTCTACCGTGTGTTTGGTGGTCAAAAGTGTTGGGGTGCGCTTAAGCATTTGACTAACTTTTAAGGACACATAACTAGTATCGGCACCCGAATCGAATAAAACAGTAACAAAGAAATCATCCAGAAGAAACTTACCCATCACAACGTTGGGATCATTCCTTGCATCACCCTGACCCAGCACGAAAACACGTCCCCTGGCACCATTGCCATTATTGTTACCCCCGTTGTTGCCTCCATTGCCTCCGTTGTTGTTCCCGTTTCCTTGGTTGTTGTTCTGATTCTGGTTCAGCTGAGGACAGTTCCTCTTAAAGTGGCCTTCAGCGCCACACTGAAAGCATCCTTTATTGCCCTGCTGTTGCTGCTGCTGGTGATTCTGTGGAGCTTGTTGTTTTTTTTGGCGATTCTGATTTGCTGGTCGTGCGCCCCTGCAATCCTTTGCTTCATGACCAAACTTGTTACACCTCAGGCAACGACCCTTGTGGAACTGCCCGCTATGATGCTTGTGGCACCGGTTGCACTGGTTGCACTTGGGGTGGTTCCCTCGGTATCCACCCTGTCCTTAATTACCAGAAGATTGCCGACCAGGACTCTGGTAGTCATCAGTCTTTCGCTGCTGAGACTGAACTGAAGTAGAACCCTTGCCCGAATTTCCATCCCACTTGCGCTTGTTATCATTGGGGGCATCAGTAGTAGTAGCGCTAATACGCTTGGGCAGCTTGTTCTGCTCAACTGCCTGATCAGTGAGACGATGAGCCAACTTGATGATTTGTTGAATGGTGCCAAGATTAGCTGAGGTCACGTGGCTTTGAATTTCTGGCACCAAACCCTTAAGGTACAGCTCGATGCAGTTGATAGGAGGATCCACCATAGTAGGACACAAGATAGCCAGCTCGTTCGATCTCTTTGTGTATGCCTCGATTTCAGACCCCGTCATCTTCAAATTGAAAAATTCCACCTCTAGCTTGTGGATGTCGTCACGACTACAGTACTCTTCTTTGATCAGATCTTTGAAACCATTCCATGGGGTGGCATTAGCAACCGCCAGCCCTAGCAGTTGAACCTGTGCTTTCCACCAGGTTAACACAGCACCTTCGAGTGTTCCAGTAGCATATTTCACCCTACGATCTTCAGGGCATTCACACATCTCAAAAACGGACTCGAGCTTCTCGAACCAGTGTAGAAGGCCTACAGCTCCTTCTGTGCCGCTGAAAGTACCAGGTCGGCAATCCATGAATGTTTTGAACGTACATACGGGAGGTTGAGCATGCTGACCTCCTGCAGGGACAGCTGCGAGTGCCTCAGCCACTCGTTCATTGATTAGAGTCGTCAGCTGGGCTTGATTTAGGTTCAGTCGTCCATTCATGATCTTCATATCAAAAGAACCATGAGTGAGCAAGGTGTCGTGAAGGTGTGATGACAGAAGAGAGTAAGCACACATGTGTTTCAACAATAGTTGCTACATTTATCTAAGCATACCATGAACAATGTACTATGTAACTAACAGGTAGGTAATATAACATAAACCATATCACCTAGAATGTTGAGTCTTGCACGTGGAGCGAAGCGTCGTCGTGGATCGTTGAGCACTGTACAGGTTATAGTCTGGTTTTGTCAAAAAGCTTTTCCCTTTTTAAAACCAAGTTCACTATAACCAATGGCTCTGATACCAATCTGTCACACCCCCAAAATCCACCATGCGGAGTATCACCGCTTGGAGGCGTGACATGACCAGGATCGAGCCACCAATCATATTGAACAACGCAATTAAGTAAATAAAACCAATCACAATACAATTGGTGACAAAAAGAAAGTATCAAACTTTTAGTTAACAGCAGAAGCATAAAACATAAAGCCAAAACATAAGTTCATAGTTCATAAGTTTAAAGTCCAAAGCGTAAGTTTAATAAGTTCATAAGGTTTTAAATATTAAGCACAAAACATAACAGTCCGTATCCCACAACGACCTCCTCCTCGTGCAAGCTCCATAAGCATCTAGCAACCTGTAAGGCATGTAACAACGAGTCAACAACAAAGTTGAGTGAGTTCACGGTTGGTTGTTTAGTTTTAAGTTGTTTTCGAAAACATGGTTTGTCTTTCGTTGGCTTATTTGCCGTGGGGGTTACCCCAATGTTGAAAGTATGATTAACCAGTTCCTTCTTTATTACCCAAACCATATCCGTAGTCAGTGGGGGGCTTCCCCATGTGAACTACTAGACTGTTACCATATCGACAACTGACGAACAATAGTTGTGCCCTACGTCAATGTTCTATCATCATTGACAGTTTTCCATAGTCCATTAGTACACGCCCGTCCGACTGGCACGGTGTGAGGTTTGTTAAACCTAATAGCGCTATTAACTAATGACCCGCTCGCCATTGGCCTCGGCGATTAAGTCGATATAAAATGAGGGACTTCATGATAGAGTTTTGTCTAGTAAGTTTTAAGGTTGTTGTCCTACCCAAGGAGGACGAACGTACGTATTCTACCCAAGGAGAATACGCAGGATTAATATTGTCATCCTACCTATGGAGGATGGTGGTACATATCCTACCCAAGGAGGATATGTAGGTTCCGTTTTAATTCTTTAACCCATTCCCAACCACCGGGAATCCCATGCCTTAGAAAGTGTGTGAACTCACCTTGGTTGCTCGGTTTGACTCTATGAAATAGCTAACAATCGGTGTTGGTCAATCACATCCTAGTATGATTACCACTTAGTTTATTAGTGACTTCAAATAAGCACGAAGTTCCAACACACATCTACCACATAGCATGTACTCACTTTAATAATTCACGCCCATAAAAACATTCCACTTATAGCTACTCAAGAGCAAGTATACGATATTGCACATAACACTTTTATTAACATATAACATGTTAGATCATTATCAGATAACCTACCCGACATTTAGACACGCAAATTACTACTTATGTCGTTTCAGCTTTTACATTCAAAACTGGGCTGTTTTCAGGGATTTTAATAAAATAGTTAACTTGTTCCAAAAATTCCCAACATTTTACAAAAGGTCTTAAACGATCTATATATTATTGTGTAAAAATCTCGGGATCCAATTCATCACCAATATTTTATAAAAAAATCATTTTCCGGACTGAAATAAGATTCATCACTTTCTGACTGCAGTCCACGGAATAATTCATTAAAAATTCGTCGTAAGTCCGATTGAAGAAATTCCAGTGGAAGAATTACTACAACATCAGTGTCCATCTACAGTACAAATTTCGTGACTTAATTCTTCACAGATTTCAAGTTATGATGAAAACATAATACATATTTTCAGCAGTAAAAATGCAGCTTTTGTTGCTGTGATAAACGACCCCTTTAAAAATAGCAAACGAAGTCCAAAAATTACGATTTCAGTGCCATTAGAACCGTATTTCATAATAACATGTTATAGACTCAAGAAAATCAGTTTTTTGTTAAGTTATGATCTGAGTTGGCTGTAAACATCAACCAGCTTCATGTTTTCAGCTCTCAACTCTCTAACGCGTGCTCGGTTGATTCCGTTAACATGTTTAGTGATCAACAACGACATTTAACATTAACAAGTAATCATCAAGTAATCAGCAACATATCAGAACAACTTTATTTCATCTTATTTCATCATCATGTAACTTTTATGTTCAAGTTTCTTGTTTAACCCCTTTTAGTGTTCTTGTTCTTTAGTGTTTTGAACATAACCATCATACTACAACTTTTAACTATGAAACAAGATGAACAAGGGTGTAACAAGGACTTACTACTAGCACAAAGGCTAGGGATGATTCTAGTGAAGAAGATGATGAAGAATGATGATGAAAAAGCAAGAAACAAAGTCCTTTGAAGCTCCACAAGTTGCAAGCTTCTTTGTATCAACCTTTAAGCTTGAATGGAACTCAAAAATGGATGAAGATGGTGGACTTTTGGTGGTGATGGGGGCGGTTAAGGGGAGCCGAGAGGAAAGGGGTGGGGTGTGAAGGTGTGGGTGTGATAATGAGAAGTAATCTTGATGCCATGCTTTTAAAGATATGTTCATATATTTTGGCAAGCTCTACAAGAAATCAATCTACTAAAATAATGGGATAAAATCTTGAACAAGATATGAGGCATGGTGTGGTTGATTTGTGGGTCCTCTTTGGGACCGAATTCGGTTGGGGGGGGGGGGGGGTTTAATGTAAAATTTGCAACTAATAGGTAAATGTTAGTTAGATTTCAAGTATAAGCTTACGTAGGATGTTTACTAGAGAAATTAGTGGGGGTTATGTTGAACGGGGATCATGACTAGTCAAAAATAATAAAACAATGTATTTGACAAAAATTTGGTGTCCCGGGTAATGTCCGGTTGTTCGGTTGGGTACCGTTCCGTTAAAGTGTTTAATTAGTCCGTAAAGTGTCTTTTATATATATTTTTTGTAACACAATTTATTCCCGGCACTTAGGAAAGCATACAGGACCATTTAGTCAAGTTTCTGCAAAATCCTAGTATGTTAACAAACACATGTAAGTATGACGCAGTAACCAGAAAGCAGTTAAGTAATTCCACACAGTCATCAAGCACTTTAATTATCATTAATGAATCGTACGGATACATGTAATTATGAGGGTTAACCGGCACCGGCTGGCTGTGTTTGTAGATCATCAGCTTAGGTTAATTTGGAAATGAAAGAGAAGAGGGTAATCTGAGTGTGTGCGTGTTTGTTTTAGTCTGAGGTTTGTAGAGAAGATGAAACCTCTTGTGTGTTTGTATATAAAGTGTCTGTACAATGAAGATTAGGGGGGTTGTAGCCTCTTTTATAGAGATGTTGATGAGATCTCTAGAGATCTGTGTGGCCGTCGGTCGTCGGTTAACCGGTACCGGCTGGCTGTGTTTATAGATCATTAGCTTAGGTTAATTTTGAATTGAAAGAGAAGAGGGTAATCTGAGTGTGTGCGTGTTTGTTTTAGTCTGAGGTTTGTAGAGAAGATGAAACCTCTTGTGTGTTTGTATATAAAGTGTCTGTACAATGAAGATTAGGGGGGTTGTGGCCCCTTTTATAGAGATGTTGATGAGATCTCTAGAGATCTTGTAGAGATCTGGTTAAGATTTTGATGATATTTTATAGAGATTTAGTAGAGATTTAGTATAGATTTTGTATAGATTTAGTTGTAGGTTTAGCTTGTGGGTTTTGGGCTTGGGCCCAAGGCCCACAAGCTCAATCCCCGTGTGAAAAGATTTTGATGATATTTTATAGAGATTTAGTAGAGATTTAGTATAGATTTTGTATAGATTTAGTTGTAGGTTTAGCTTGTGGGTTTTGGGCTTGGGCCCAAGGCCCACAAGCTCAATCCCCGTGTTTAAGCGGCCCGTAATTCCTACGAGACCCATTATCACAACCCAAACTCCATAAGTGTCAAAAGAAATAAAATTCTAAAATTAAAAGGCGTATAATAGTGGCGTTTGTCATGTGACGCGTTCGTTTGTCGATTACGGTAATAATCGTGAAAAATTATATCGTTGCCGTCTTTAATCCGTTTTTCGACCCGGTTTTAACTGTAGTTACTAAAATTTTATTACGGAGCTAAATATAGCGTAAAATGTAAGTTTCGAAGGTGACAGGCGTCTCCGTCGCTTCCGTTTCGTTGCCGATGCGTTTCCTATCATCGCGTTTTTAGTTCACGTTTGCATTTGTGTCGCACGGAAGCCCAATAAATTCACAAAATAAATTTCATAAGCATAAAATTTTCGTGTAACATTCATACTTGTCGGTGTTGTCAGTATTTTGTACGGTATCAGTTCGTTGTCATTTGATGTTCCTCAGATTCCTCGCGAATCTTCATACGCGTACTTGTAAAGTCAGATAAACGTTCCTAGGCACTCCAAAGGCCTAATTAAGTTAATTTGTGCTGTAAACACTCTTTATTATCACGTTAATCACCTGTTAATCGCATGATTAAGAGCCGTAAATCACCGTGTGACACCCCAGGAAAACCAGGAAAACCATACAACTTAACTAGCTTCCTCAGTGAGTGCCTACCAAATTTCGGGACAAAATTTCTTTCAACTTGGGGATGATGTGACAACTCGAAATTTAGAACCTTTCGTGTATCCTAGTACAACCTACTTGCAATGTTATGCGACTAGTTAACGTGTTGGTTTAATAATATAAGTGAACATCCTATGTGGTTACGTGTTATGTTTATGTGTCGTGTTTGTACGTATGTGTATATTTATGTGAACCGAGACAACAAGGACCCGACTCGAGACCATGCGGTCTCGAGTGAACAGTGTAACATGTGGGCCGGTTGGGCCGTGCACCTCATCCGAAGCCCATTAGGGTGCACAAGGGGAACAAGTATATAAACTTGATAGATAGCCATGTTGCCATTTCCTTTGGATAACACACACACTCTCCTACTCCCTCTCACTAAAACCCTAGACACCAAACATCACACCTCTCCTCCTTCATTCTCGGATCAAATCGGTGACACTAGGAGCTCTCGGATCGGCTCACACACACACACATTTGGAAGCTTCATACTCACCCTTGAAACCCATCAACCGGTTAGTGATTCATGTTAGATGTTGTGTTTCGGTTTGATGATAATGTGTGATATTTTGGTTGATGACAATGAATAATGAAGATTATGTGATAACATGTTTACTTGTTAAGCCTTATACATGATGAATACACCCTTCTTGAGTAATCGGTTCATGAGTGTTTCAAGTAGTGTGTTATATCCGGTTAAAGATGACTATAGGTTAATGTATTGATTATGTTGGGATGAACAATGTATGCTTGACTATGATTAAATGTTGAATGGTAAATGTTTTGCTAAGATAAGCTTGAATGATAAATAGTTAGAAGATTTGTTATGATCATCCGATTTATGAAGATAGGGAACAAATGTCTTGCTTAATAATCTTGGTATCTAGTCTAGGTATTATGATGCTTGTCCGAAAATGCAAGAGTTTATGAACATATGTTGAATGAAGATATGAATATTTGAATATGTGTTGAATGTGTTTTGAATATGATATGAACATGACTTGAAGATATGAAGAACAACTTGAATGTGATATGAACATGCTTGAATATTTGAAATCTGATATGTTTGATCCAATTTGGTAAATTGCTAGACAAGAAAACATGTTTAAGTGGATGGTACAAACTGTTACATGAAATCGGTTTTCCATTGGATAGTACACTGTACCGAATCAGCAGTTGTCCAACCGAAACCTCCAGTTGCGACTCGAGACCACCGCATGATGAGTCGAAATCCCCCGGTTGCGACATCGGTTGCGAGTCGCAAACACCTGGTTGCGACTCGAAACCACACGTGATCAGCACACAAACCTTATGACTCGAAACCACAGTTACGAGTCCGGTTGCGACTCGAGACCAAAACAGCATGAACCGAGACCATGATTGCGACTCAGGTTGCGAGTCGCAAACGCCTGGTTGCGACTCGAGACTATACGCAGGTACACGCTGTTTGGACTTACACCCCATTACGGGCTTAATTGATTGGGCCGGACTCTTGGGCCAAATGCACAAACCTTATATGTTACTGTTGAACGTGAATGTTGATGAACTGCCATAGATGACACTTGAATGCAATGTGCTAGAAACATCCGTGTGCTACTTGGTTACGAACCTGACTTGTATGATACAACTATGATAGGACGCGAGTGACCACAATATTGCTTGTTTGACTTTTCTGTGTATCTACCGAGCAAACCAAGGTGAGTTCACACCCTTTACAAAGCATGGGATTCCCAGGGGTCGGGAATTGGGGTTAAGGAACTTGGGTTCCTCGTCCTCCTTGGGTAGGACAGCAATGGTTCAGGAATGTAATTCCTCGTCCTCACGGACAGATAACTCGTACTAGACCAAAACTCTATCACGAAGTCCCTCCTTTTTATATCGACTTAATCGCCGGGCCAATGGCGAGCGGGTCATTAGTTAGATAGCGCTATTTAGGTTTGACAAACCTCACACCGTGCCGCAGAGGACGGGCGTGAACTAATGGATCTGGGGCACGTCAATGATGATAGACATTGACAGTTTCAGGGCACATAAACATGACTACAGTCAGCAGTCGATATGGTAACGAGTCTAGTGTATACATGGGGTAGCCCCCACGGCCGAAATGCCAGATAACTAACATGGGGTAGCCCCCACGGCTAGATTGCCAGAGTAACCGGGAATAAACAAGTCACGTTTTTAACTATGGGGTAACCCCCACGGCAGGATGCCAGATAAAGGAAACTGTTTTCGAAACGACTTAAAACAAACACCCAACCGTGAACTCACTCAACTTGTTGTTGACTCGTTACTACATGCTTTGCAGGTCCTTAGGTTCCTAGCTGGAGCTTGCATGGAGGAGGATCGTTGTGGGACATGGACGACTGTGTGCCATGTTAAACTTGAAACAATTTAACTTATGCTTTGATTTAAGACTTATGCTTCCGCTTGCAACTTAACTATGTTTTGTTGAACACCAATTGTATTGGTTGGACTTTTATAACTATGTGTTTGCTTGTTCAATATGATTGGTGGCTGGATCCTGGTCAGTCACGCCTCCAAGCGGTAGTACTCCGCAGGTGGATTTTGGGGGTGTGACACACCGGTTGTCACATTCTCCCCCTGTTAATGAAATTTTGTCCTCGAAATTTAGACTACGTTAACTCCTTAGAGTTACGTTATGCGTAGATAAATATGAATAGTATCAAAGTGGATGACCACGAAACCAAATCAAGACTCATTCGAGTTATGTGAATTCAAGGACATACCTCAACAATAAGAACCCAACGGTTAACAGGAATATGTTTCAGAAATTGATGTCAAAGGAAACAAGACGTACCGATACAGTCACCAGTGTAACCGAGTTAACAGGGGTCCACAATGAACAGGAACTTCGACCAATCGAATTCCACATGATCTTTTACAATAAGCAATTGAATTCTAGAAGCAATAGTATCCACTAAACGAAACTTGGAATCAACAAGCTCAAAAGTAATAGTTTGCATGAAACGCTCAGTCGTGATCAGCACAAGCTGCAAGTTATACCGACGCCACAAGGTGTCGTAGTGAATGAAATAATTCAAATATAGCGGTGATCGAACAAGTATCACCTGTGTTTTGCATGAAACGCTCAATCATGATTAGCCCAAACTACAAGTTTGTACTGACACCACAAGGTGTCGTAGTGATTTAAATAATTCAATAATAGCGGTGATAAAACAATTCACCGTGTTTGAAGTCAAATGAAAGCACAATGAAGTAAATATGAAAATTTGTTTCTAACAACATCATAGGATTTTTTTATTGAAAAATGAAACATCAATGAAATAATGTTTTCGATCGAAGATGGAGAAGCAATGGATATCGCAAAACATTCGATCGATAATGAATGAACCGTTGGTAGGTACACCGGAATATAGAATGAATTTGTGTACCATTGACTTAACACACAATTGTATTAAGACTGCTGTAATATGATAAATCAAAGAGGATTTAAAGCAAATCAATAAATAATTAATTAAATCCGTGCATGAGATGCGTAAACGAGTTTAGCGCAAGCTTCAAATTAGTGAAAATCACCATCACACGGTGTCGGAATCAACAAACAACTTAATGGAGTCGTAGACCAAACAAGTCTACTACGACTGGGAACAAAGGAAGCGCTCGTTAAAACGAATCTGAATATGATGTTTCCAATACATCATATGGCGTCTTGAATTGAATGTGTGTAATGTACAAGTTCAAACAATTGAATTTGATTTCGGCGCAAGCCGACAATAAATACATGTATCAACAAGAAAACTTTCGGCATGGTCGCAACGAAAACCATGTATGTAACTTGAAAGAAAAGAAATTTCAAGAAAATGTGTTGACTTGATAACAAAGGAGCCAACAATTACAATAATGCGGGTCATTCGAATCACAAACCAATAATTAGATTTAGCGAAATAACATTTGAACTTTGATGAAACGCTTAATCGAAACGAAACCACATGCGTAACAAACGATGCATGCGTAACATATGAATTTTTCAAGAAATGAAGCAAATGAATATTCGCTATACTGAAAGAAATGATCGTGATACAATGACCATTAAGAGGAGTAGAGATACGAAAATCTACTCAGTAAATGTGAGAGTCGAAATTTCAATAAAAGAAATTTAGAGACTTTACCTGGGGTTTCATGTGATGACCGGTTGTTAGGTGACATTACCATGGAATGTCGAACATAGCGTACTTGTCATTAATGCGAGAAGGGGGAATACGAAGACATGCGTCTTCTCCTTTAGCGTGGCTCGTGTCGTTTGCAGGACCGCGTGCCAAACCGCCGCTTCCTGATCGATAGTTTTCGCGCTGACAGGATTAGCATCATCGCTGAAATGCTCCACAGTGTCTTCTCGGTGACTTCACCTCGAAGGTAGTATGTGACGTACTTCAACCCCCGTTGATGTATAGCTTAAGTTTCACGTATACCTATGCACTAGCGTTTCGTTCCGCGTAGAATGTGATGTATTCCGACATCCGTTGACGTAAAATTTGAGTTCCATGTATCCTCGTGCACTAGCGTGTCGTTATGCGTAGGCTGCCTGCTCGGGAAGTCAAAATATCATAGACAATATGGATAATAGTGTGTGCCCGAGCTAATATTCACGGTTCCTACGTGATGACCTTTAATGAACTTCATCATAAGTTTCCAAAGGTCCTAAATGCATGTTATCAAAACTCTCAAGGTTTTGCTTTCTGTATGTAGTCGTTTCGTGTATCGTATATCAAACACAACTCTTGGGCATGTTTAAAATCAAAATTGTTGACTCATTGTTTTCGGCAACGGTTGGAAACCTATATTCGAGTCTTAGGCATTCTGTATGTATTCAAAGTCATAATAGTCTAAGTCCCGAGAAGAAAGTGAGGTTAGAGCCTAGGTATCTCTGCAGAAACCTAATTCGCTGTAACCTATAGCTCTGATACCAATCTGTCACACCCCGAAATTATCAGAGCTGGCGTGACTGGACTGGTATCTTCATTGCACAGCGGAAGCAAATAAGCTAATACTTCTAGAAAATGAATGCCCACTAAGTACTCGAATCTCCGATGGTTCTCCTATTCCAACCGTGCCATAATTTGTGAAAAGTAACCTGAGAAAGAAACATGCGAAAAATCAACATAAAGTTGAGCGAGTTCATAGTTTGTTTGTATAAGATTTGAAGTAAATCTTTTGAATAACCGGTTTGTGAAATATTATTGAGAAAACGAATTTAGAAATCATTTTCTTGTCAAGTTATATGTAAACTTTGTATTTGTAACACATTATGTTCGTAAAACCATGTATTTGTAAACTCTTGTATTTGTAAAGTTTGTATAACTGTCAATGCCCACCCTGACTTTGACTTCATGCCTGCATAATCCTATGCTTTGAATTTATATAAAACATGGTATGTAATTTGTAAAACCCCGGTATGAAAGCAACAAGGAAAAAGAGATCACCAATGGTTTGCAAGGCCAATGGTATGTGTGAAGTGATGCAGGAAAACTCAAACCTAACAAATTTGTCTCCGGGATGAAGACATAGTCACCACATGGGCCACCCTGGTCCGTATGGGTGTGGGCTCGCTACACCCAAATAGATCTATCACTCATGTCCCTCGGTCCTACAATGAGGATTAATGGCCTTAAGTGTTGTACCCACTACTCACATGATCTAAGTGTACCCTTCCTTAGCAAACCATACCAATTGTAATTGTATGTAATCATTTTGTAACATGTACCCACTGGGAGTCCCGTTTCTCAAACGCAGACCAACCCAGTCCCATTATTATAACTAGACGATCCCATCCCTAGTCATGAAAATCATTCACATTTCGATAATACGCTTTTGTTTTGTAAAAACCGGTATATTTAGTATGATCCATTTGTAAACCATTTGAGTTCCTCGAAATCCATTCGTAATATGATTTAGAAATATGAGTTTTCGTTCGTTCAAAAACTTTGTATGTTCTTGCAATAGGTGCTTTGTCTAAAATATGCCGTCTTTGTTAGTCGAAAACATTGTGTGTTTCTGCAAAACGTGCATGTATTTCCACCCCAAAAACATTTATAAAAATGTAAAACCGTAAAAAGGTGGGGTTATGAACTCACCTGGATTGCCTTGTGCAAAGCTAGCTAATTACGGCTTCGTGATGTCGTTTCCAAGACTTGACTTGCTAGCGTGCATTCTACAATATTCCTAACACGGAATACCTAATAAGTTTCTAATATACGCGGTAACTAAGCTACGTGTCACCGAGCTCTACCGAATCATTAATCGAACGATTCGATGGTAAGTTATTGACTTAAATGAAACGAAGAAGTTGTATTCATTAAGTTTCGTCTAATGTCGGTAATAGTTTACTAAGTCTTGAAGGTACTTAGTTTTCGAGAAATTCAAATATATAAATATTTATACAAAAATATAAATATATATCGATAGGATAATGTTAATCGTCCCGTGAAGTCATACGTTGATATATAGAGCACGCCGTTTAGGCGTTTAAAATAAATATATAAACTATATTTATTTATAAAAGAATCGTCGTGTCGTTAGGTATTCGAAATAAATATATAACTATACTTATTCATAAAAGGATTCGTTTCGTTAGTTATCGAAAATAAATATATATCTATATTTATCTTTATAAAACGAATTCGTGTTTGATATTTGAAATAAATATATATATTATATTTATTTTTATAAAAGAATCGTCGAATCTTCAATGTTTAAACTAAACATAAATAGTTATAGTTCTTTTATAAAAGATATCCGAATTGTTGTTGTTTGGAAATAAATATAACTAAATATATTTATTTTATAAAACTATCAAGTTTAGTTATCTCGTAAAATGCTTTTGTCGAAATGTTATAACCATACTTTGTAAGTTATGTAGTGTCGTCGAAAGTAAATATATGTATTTATATTGATCGTCATAAAAGTCGCTTGATGTCGTTAGTTGCCATTTTTCAATAAAACACATTTGTTTCGTAATTTAATTTGAATTCGTAACGTTCGCTTTATTATAAAATACTTTTCGTTTACGGTTTTTCTCGAAAAAGGGGCAGAGTTTCCTCTGTTTTTTTTGGACTACCCTGACAACACAAGTTGTCGTTACAATTATCAAAATTCAATCCAAGATTCAATTACCAATATATCAATTTGCCAAAAATTTCATAAAATGTAAACTATAATCATGTCGGTTCGAGCTCGTTATCACGTATTATTAAAATAAGGAATAGTTAACGAAAATAATCGCGACTTAAACTTTTACCATCTTCTAGTGTCGAATGCCGACGAGGTTGACTGAGTTGACCGGGTCAACTGAGTTGGCCGGCTGAGTTGACCGAGTTGACTCAGCAAGTTGACCAGGTTTGACCGAGTCGCCCTGACCCGCTTCATAAGCTGACCCGAACCGTCTGTCCCGTTGACCGAGCCGTTGACCACTTGACCTGCTGTTGACTGTTTGAGTGTTTGACCTGGACCCGAACCGAGTTAACTCGGTTTAACCGAGTTGACTCGACTGACCCGGGTTGACTCGCCTGCTTCCTGTGTAACCCGAACCGAAACCCAAGCCAAAATCAAAATCAAACCTTGAACCGAAATAATCTTGAATCTTGAACCGAACATACCTCGAATCTGGAGTTGGACCGAACCGAATCATGAGCCAAACATAACCCGAATCAAACTAACATCATCACCCGAAGAACGAACGAACTTGAATGTCTAAAGCAGATATAAGGAGACTCACCGGAGCTCCTTCCGTTGAGCCAAACCACCACCATCGCCTTCGGATTCATGCCGGAAATCATCGTCATGTTCAACAAACCGGTGAACTTGTCTGATAAAGCCAAAGGTCGCTGGATCGAGACACAAACCACTGGTCTGAGACACAAACCACCGGTCCGAGTGTCCGACCACCATTGTCGCTGCCTGGCTCCGTTGCCGCCGCCTGAATCTGTCACCGCTATTCCTACTACCGCCGCCGTGAGCGGCGGCGTCACCCCATCTCCGTCCTCCATCTCTCTTTCTCCTTCTCGATTGAACCGCGTCTCCTCTGTTTCTCGATCTATCTCTCTAAATCTTCAAGTTGTGTACATGAATGTGATTTGGAGGTCTCTTGCCAGAACAGAAACAGGTGGGGATGGGGGGTGTACCGGTGGTGTGGTGGGGGGTGGGTGTGGCCATCGGTCGTCGGTTAACTGGCACCGGCCGGCTGTGTTTGTAGATGATCAACTTAGGTTAATTTTGAAATGAAAGAGAAGAGGGTAATCTAAGTGTGTGCGTGTTTGTTTTAGTCTGAGGTTTGTGGAGAAGATGAAACCTCTTGTGTGTTTGTATATAAAGTGTCTGTACAATGAAGATTAGGGGGGTTGTGGCCCCTTTTATAGAGATGTTGATGAGATCTCTAGAGATCTTGTAGAGATCTGGTTAAGATTTTGAAAAGATTTTGATGAGATTTTATAGAGATTTAGTAAAGATTTAGTATAGATTTTGTATAGATTTAGTTGTAGGTTTAGCTTGTGGGTTTTGGGATTGGGCCCAAGGCCCACAAGTTCAATCCCCGTGTTTAAGCGGCCCGTAATTCCTACGAGACCCGTTATCGCAACCCAAACTCCATAAGTGTCAAAAGAAATAAAATTCTAAAATTAAAAGGCGTATAATAGTGGCGTTTGTTGTGTGACGCGTTCGTTTGTCGATTACGGTAATAATCGCGAAAAATTATATTGTTGCCGTCTTTAATCCGTTTTCCGACCCGGTTTTGACTGTAGTTACTAAAATTTTATTACGGAGCTAAATATAGTGTAAAATGAAAGTTTTGAAGGTGACAGGCGTCTCCGTCGCTGCCGTTTCGTTGCCGATGTGTTTCCTATCATCGCGTTTTTAGTTCACGTTTGAATTTGTGTCGCACGGAAGCCCAATAAATTCACAAAATAAATTTCATAAGCATAAAATTTTCGTGTAACATTCATACTTCTTGGCGTTGTCAGTATTTTGTACGGTATCAGTTCGTTGTCGTTTGATGTTCCTCAGATTCCTCGTGAATCTTCATACGCATACTTGTAAAGTCGGATAAACGTTCCTAGGCACTCCAAAGGCCTAATTAAGTTAATTTGTGCTGTAAACACTATTTATTATCGCGTTAATCACCTGTTAATCACATGTTTAAGAGCCGTAAATCACCGGTTGTCACACGCGGGCAGCGTAAGAGTAGGCTAAAGCCTACGCGGGGCGCGAGAGCTCCCCAGATCTGCAAAAACCAGTTTTTCAAAAATAGCAGCTGGTTTCTGGATTTTGTACATGGTTCATTCAGAATTTGAGCTGGTTTTGGGCACCCATAGAATGCTAAAACAGTGGGTAATACTTGTAAGGTCCAGATTGAAGCTCGAAATTCAAGAAACAATCCTAACGGTTGTCCGAAATCTATAAATACCCACCTTGATTCTTTTGCATTCCTCACATTTGATCTGATTTCTACTCTAAGTTGAAGCCTTAGCTTCATACCTGAGTATTTTAGATCAAATTTGTCACACCCCGACCACGTAAAAACAACAAATCGTGGCGGAAACGTCGGGGAGTGTTGTAACAGAATCATTGTTTCATAACACATGGAAGATTGAAATTTTGTTTTATTGCTTAAGAGAGTTACATGCTTCACAAAACAGGAATTATAACATAATTAACTAGTCTTGCATCTTTTATTGTTGCTAAAGTCCAAGTCAGCCTAGGTGTATCTTGATAAATCCTACGCATCATATCCTGAAACACATGTGAAAATAGGTACGTCAGCATAAAAATGCCTGTGAGATACATAGGTTTTATGACAATAGGATTCATGACTTGAGTTTAAAGAAATGTTTAGTAAAAGTTAGTCATGAACCTTGTAAATTGTTAAAAGTCCCAATGTAATCAAGTAATGTGTAACAATTGTTATGTATAGTAAGTAAAGTGTAGTCACATAAATCAAATGTAAATATGTACAAAACAAGGTATTTTGAATATATCAAAAAGTTATGTTTTGCAAAGTAAATGCATGTTTTGTTGGTACAACATTTATGTGGTAAGTTAACGCATACATTCAAGCCTTTGTGACTCGTCGGATAACCATGTAAAAATGGGTTATCAAAATGTTTTCGGATTCAGTCATTCCATCCATCCAAACAAACCTAGGATTTTAGGAACGGGAGTTGTCAAGTCCTATGGTACCATTACTTACTACTGAGCGGCGTAGCTAATGTTAATGAACGTATATATGTTCCGTTTGTACAAACCAAATGTTATACCGATTGTAAATGTGTTAAATGTAAACAATGTACTAAGTATGCTATCAGTCAACATACATAGCAAAACAATGTAGAGTAAAACAATGTACTAAGTATGTTATTAGTCAACATACAAAGCAGAAAAGTGTAATGTAAGACAATGTACTAATAAACATAGTAAGTATATGATGTGAAAACAGGAAAGCATGAAAGTAACAAATAGGCACATGTGTTTCACCCCAAAACAGTTTGAAAACAGTAAAAGAGGGGTCTATGTACTCACCTTGATTTCGGATAAATTTCAAACAAGTAAACGGGTAAAAGTTTGGCGGGAACAGGATTTCCACTTCACTCTAATTGTATAAACATGCACAAAATATTGTAATTGGTATCAACAAATATTGTAAATTGTAAAATGGAAACTAAGTCCATGGTGTTTGGTATGGTTTGACCAGAAAGGTAACTACGGTTTTAAACAGTCTTGTTTGGGGAAACGGGGGATAAGTGTGCATGGCTTATTTAAGAACAGTGTATTTTGTATAAATTACTAAGTTATACAATTACTGGATATAGAATTAATATGTGTATAGTTGAAACAGAAAATAAATATGTATTTTCAGAATAGTGTGATAATTATACAAATTAATTATCTAATAATTAATTTAGGGCAGAATAATTGAAAATAACATTTTTAAGTATTAACATGCAGTATTACTGATTTACAGTAATTGTTAGGATTCTGGAATAATTTTATGTAAATAATTGGAATTAAAATAGTTAAAATATCAGTATTTGAGTTTGTCAGTTTAATTACTAAAAATAATCTGGAAAATAAACAAATTAGTTTCTGAATTTTTATAAGTTCAGAAAAATAGGTACTTTGTTATAAAAATATTTTTGGGCAGAATTTGTATAATTATATAAATAAAACAGTTTAGGTTTAAATAAGTAACTTAACTGATTTAATTATGTAAAATAAACTGTAAATATCCAAACAGTAATCTGATTTATATAAACTCAGAATAAGGTGTGTAATATCATAAAAATAATTTTGGACACAAATTAAATAGTTATTTAATTTAAATAAATAAGATTTAGTCAAAATTTTAAAGTGTAAACACTGTTTTAATTTACAAAAATGTCAAAATTATGTGAAATATTAGTAATAAAATTATTTCTGTAAAGTCTAACATGTAAAATAATTACTATAAAAATTTCAATAATTAACTCACTAAAATCAATTTGTTATAAATTTTGAAAGATTAATACTGTTTTAATTTATAAAAACAGTTTTATAAATAAGTTTGCATGTTTCGTATTTTTAATAAATGCATCAGTATGTAATGTACTTATGCTAAAAATCTCAGAATTTAACTAATTAGTATCGATTTAATATAAATATTTGAATAAAACTGTTTTAAATAAATAAAATAGATAAATAAATAACATCATCTTCTTCCCCAAATTCGGTCAACAGAAGTCAACCGTTACGATTAGTCTATCAAACCATGTTTATAATCAAATTAAACTAACAGGAACGATAAACAGGTGAGGTTATACCGAATTGTCGAAGAAAAGAGGTCCGGTATCGGTTCAGGCGTGCTTCCGGCTAAGTCCGGCGAGCTCAACTTCCGGCGAAGTTGCAGAGGTGAACCAGGAGCGATTTACGAAGTGTTTGTGAGTTTTGAGAGGTCTGAGAGGTTCGTGAAGGTTGTAGGTAGATTATAACGTGTTCAATTAATTCAAAAACAACCGAAAACAGACAATTCGATTCCCACTACGAATTTTTTTTATAAAACTTTGAATACCGGGAACAACATTGCATGGTTTGGTGAAATTGAAATGTTGGACGGGTTCAAGATGTCGAGAAGAATAAGCAGGTGTGCATGTTGATCATTGTGCATTGTCTGTTTGCGGATTGGATTGACTTCCGGCGATACAAACGGTGTAAAACCGGTTTGAACGGAAGTTTCATAAACAGTCCCTGATGTTTCTGTTAAGTTATAACAGGTCCTTCAACATTTAACCAGCAAATCCTAACTAGGTTAGTTTTAAATACATGTTTTCTTTATAAAAGGTTTAACTGAGTTAGTTATTTCGGTTAAATAAATTTCGAAAATGTCAAGAATGGTCCCTGGACTTGTTAACTGGAAAAGTTAACTGTGTTAGTTTCTAAATTTGAAATCTTTTTATAAAACTTAACCCGGTTAGGGTTTTTAACTGAAAAACAGTTTCAAAATGACATGTATAGTCCCTAGACTACAAGTTTGATAAAATGACCCAATGGTCCTTGGACTTTAATATCAAAAATACATGTTTATTTATTTTATAAAAATATAAGTTTCTAAAATTACATTTTAAACCCCAAACTTTTAAAAGTTTTTAAAAACTTATATTTTTATTTATAAAACAAGTTTCAAAAATGTCACAAAGGACCCTAGACTTTATTATTTTAAAAAAATTACCTTTTTAACTCAAACTGTTAAGTTTCAGAATTAACAATTTAGTCCCCGAATTTTATATTTTGTAAAATAGTGATGGATTTATTTACGGATTTAAAATCGAAGTTTCCAAATAAGTTTCAAGGAATGACAATTAAGTCCCTTAACTTATACTTTCACTAAGTGACACGTTTGGCCCTTGAAATTAGTGTGGCCTTGTTTACAAGTATGAAACTAGAACAAATTGAAATTATTCACGTGTTTGGGTCGGCAAAACATGTAGCAACAATAAGACTAAACATGTATCAAACAAATTGCATCTCAAAACATGATATGTGTATCCAACAAGTACATGTTTGAAAATCAAGGTTGTTACAAAATTCTTCATTGCTTGGACCTTTTGTAAGCTTCTTTCATGCTTTTATGCGTTTTTAAGCACGAAAGTCAAACAGTGTTTGACTTTCTGCTTTTACTAGTCTTTGGTCAACACAAAGTTCGTTTGAACTTTTGCAACGTGAGCGTAATCATGATGGTCATAGTCCTTTGTGACTATACCTACTGATTACCACGTTGATTAGGCGTAGTGACGAGTCATAGTTTCGGTCAAAATACGCGTTTATGCGTATTTTGCAACTAAACTATTCTTGGGTATCAAAACACTTTGTTTTGATATCAAACTTGTTTTCTAACTTAGTTAAACATGTTTTAACATGTTTAACTCGTCACTTTTAGTTTAGTGCTTGTATAGGGTCGTAAGATAAGCGGTCTAAACAACCGCTAAGCGGTCTAAACAACCGCTTAGACTTTCGAACCCGACCCGTTTGGTCGATCATTAGGATCCGACCAAACACATTTTATGACCATAGTTGTATAGGGAATAACCTTCCGAGGTTATACCTTATGGTCACTACGTTTAGTTAGTCATATGATAGGTAGTTTATATGCCTTAGGAAAATGACCAAAATGCCCTTTTTGCGCATAAAATTCATTCTAAGCATATGTAACTTAAATTTTGACATATAAACTAATTAGGCAACATTATTAGACATGTTAAGGCATATAATACTTGTCATAGGACTAGTTAGGCGGTCCGAACGCGTTTTACGCGAACGACGCGTTAAAGTAGCGTAAGCTACCTAAACGAGTCGTAACGGGTCACAAGCACTTAGGATAGGTTCCGTTTTAGAATGTAGACTTTGTTAAACCATATTATATGAGTTACAACACTCATTTGGTTTACAAGACCTCATCCTATCCAATCTTCCGATTTAGGTCCGGATTATTAACGTAGTTACCTATATTAGGTACCATTGATTCCGTGATCCTTCTAGCGTTACTTTGTTGTTATTTCAAGACTTTTAATCTATCACAAGTGAGTACATAGACCCCTCTTTTACTATTTTCAAATATTTTGGGGTGAAACACATGTGCCTATTTGTTACTTTCGTGCTTTTCATGCTTTTATAACATATGCTTGCTATGTTCATTAGTACACGTATAGTACATGATTTCATCCATGTTTTTGCTATGTATGTTTTAGTTAACATGCTAGTACATTGATTTCATAAACACATTTGTTTCATATGTTTATTTTAGCGTATGTACACATTGATTAACATCACATTTTTGCTACGTATGTTCATCTAGCATACTTAGTACATTGTTTTCATATAACATGCTTACATTTGGTATGACATTTGATTTGTTTAACGGCTCAAAAATATGTTCATTAACATTGATCACGCCGCTCCGTAGTTAGTAGTGGTACCATAGGAATTGACAACTCCCGTTTCTGGCTTCCTAGGTTTGTTTGGAAGTAGGAAATGACTGAATCCGATATACATAAATTTTGATAAACCTTTAATTTGTTTAAGGGTTTGTCTCCACAGTAGCAAGGCTTGAATGTATGCGTTTTAACATTACCGCATAGATGATCGTATCAATAAAGCATTGATTTTACAAAACATAACTTTTGATTTAAACTATGATTTATTCAAATACATTGTTTTGTACATTTTACATATGGTTTGGGTAGATACTTTTTACTTGCCATACATAACATTTGATTATACATGAACATTTTTACATTGGTTTAAACAACACATTTTTGTGGTTTATTTTGGTAAGTGACTTAAATAATGAGGCGACGTGTAATATGATAAAAGGATGGTGGATACGCCGCTGGTACTTCCTATATATAAGTGCATTTTTATGATATTACATATCGTAGCGTTATTTAAACCACTTCAATTTATACAAAAACATGATACATCTCACATAAATGACATAATTTATGCAAATCCCTTTTACTTGGTTATTCATTTAACCTCACACCTTTCTTTTATAACATCTGATTTCCTTATCAAGTTTCGTATGATTTATAAAAGAAAACACTTTTAATAAGATTCATGACTAACTTTTTGTTAAACATTTCTTTCAACTACAAGTCATGAATCCTAAATCAATAAACCTATGTATCTCACAGGCATTTTTATGCTGACGTACCTATTTTCACATGTGTTTTCAGGAGCTGATGCATAGGGTTGTTCAAGATACACTTAGGCGAACTTGGGCCTTAGTGACAATAAAAGAAGCAAGAATAGTTTAACAATGTTATGTACTCTTTGTTTCCTTTGTTTTAAGACAATGTAACTACTTGTTAATAAATAAAACGAAACTTTAATTACCATGGTTGTGAAACAATAATTCTGCCACTCCACTCCCCGACGTTTCCGCCGCGGCTTGTTGTTTTACGCGGTCGGGGTGTGACAGAAGAGTTGGTATTAGAGCCAATGGTTATAGGGAACTAGGTTATTAGTAATGCTTTGACCTAGACTATAACTTTTCTAGGACCCTAACACAAGTTGTCTTATGTTTAGAACCTAAAACATTATCGTCACCTATCTTTAGGTGATTTCCGAAACAAGAACACAATTTTCCAAAACAATTTTTGAAAATCAATCGTCTGTTCTTAGATGATTTGTTATAAGGTTTTGAACCCTCCAATTTTCCAAATTGATTTTGAAAATTCAATCATCCGTTCTTGAATGTTTCTTTTGGCTTAATGCCTTCTAAGTTTTCAAATCTCATCAAAGTTTTGGGTCTAAATAATGTGAACACGTGCAATCTGGAAGGGTGGATGCCTGTATTTCGAGTTTTCTGTCTAGGCTAGAGTGTTTGTACAAATCCATATAATCGGACCAGTCACTCTTACCTGGGAACTGTTGGGGTGAGTGTCCACTAATAGGCTAAAGCATGTCTTCGTGATACATTATTTTGACCCATTTACTTTGATTAGTCACTGTGTGTCGTTTGTTTGCTTTGTGGTACGAACAAATGACCACCATCCATGCTTTTTGTCGATATTTGTATCATTTCATTTCCATCTAATCATCTCACTCGTTTTCTCTCATGTTTCCTCTTTTAGAATGCCTCCTCGAAGCGACAATCAACTACCTAATGCCGAAATGGTAGCTATCATTATGCAGCAAATGGCTGCTGCACTCCCAAACATTATTGCTCAAGTTAACCAAGCCAACAATAACCATAATGCTCCATGCAACTTTAAAAGTTTCAATTCGGCTAAACCGCTTAAGTTCAGTGGTTCTGAGGGAGCAACTGGGCTCCTACAGTAGTTTGAGAGCATTGAGAGCAATTTTCGTCATGTTCAGTGTCCTGATAATCGCAAAGTCGAGTTTGCTTCTAACGTGTTCCAAAAGAGGGCTCTTACTTGGTGGAATGGGTTAATGAGAGATCGTGGTGCTAATGTCGCTTTGGGTCAAACATGGGAAGAGCTTAGGGCTCTTATGATGAGGGAATTATATCCTCGTCACGAACAAAGGGTGTTGGAAAGAGAGTTTGATGATCTGAAACAGGATAGTGGTGAACACCGGGCTTATACCGACATGTATAAAGAGTTGAGTTTGCTTTGCCCTACAATGGTTACCCCACTTGACAAGGCTATCGAGAGATATATCGATGGTCTACCTGACACCGTGCAAGACATCGTCACTGGTAGCAACCCTACCACAGTTCGTCAGGCAATCGAGTTGGCTGTGACTTTGACTGAGTCGTAAATCAGAAAGGGTAAGCTTCATAGGAAGGGTGATAAGAAACAATCGTCTGATAAGGGTGAGAACAAGAAGGGTAAGAAATCTAGTTCTTCGAAAAGGTTAAGGAAGCGCAAGGCTTCCCAGAACTTCACTGTTACTGCAAGAAAGTGATAGAGAAGTCGGCACGGTGTACATCTGACTCAACCGGATGAAAAGGGGAAACATCAACAGGTGCATGTGTATGTGGGGGAGTGACTGGCTCAATAAAAGGAGGTACATCATCATCATCATCATCTATCCACCCATTGCTGGTGAAAGCGTATCGGGGGTCTATCTGACTGGTAAAAGCAGCAGGGTCAGCGGGAGCAGGAATCGGATCTGGTATGAGCGGTGCAATGTCAGGTATGCCAAATGGTACAGGATCATGATCAGGCAAAGGCTCAGGAGCGGGCATCGGCTCAGGAGCTGGTATCGGCTCAGGATTAGCAAGTGCATCAACAGGCTGATCGTCAGGGGCAAATTCTAGGTCAAGGTCAAGCTCAAAGTTGTATGGAGGAGTAGGTGTAACACCTGTGCCTTCACGGCCATCAAACAAATACCGAACCAATGAAATATTATATTTCATACTAGGGATTTGTAAAAATATGTGTATCATTTGCACATATCAATTCTTGTTCGATTTCAAACTCTAAATCGCTTTCTGGAAGGTTATACGCGCACCGATGCGTAAATATAACCAGTTTAATGCAACAAACACTCCGGAATAGTGACATAGGCTTAACATACCTTAAATAACCTTTACTTAACTTAGAAATAAGCTTTGAGGGGTTCGGTGTGCTAAAATAAACTTTTGGGTCATTCAGGGACTAAAAGTGTCAAAAAGTGCACAAGTTTGCATTTTCGCGCATAACTTACGTTCTGAATACATCCGGACATCCAAAAATTTATGTAAGCATGACTACATTATATTTTAGTGTTTGCCTTAAGAAAAATCCGTTCGTTGCGTCGTTTGGATCGTTTTTCGCGCTTATGCGCATTCCGTCGTAATTAAGCGAACATCGCGTTCGTACGACCAAACGAACCATCATCCGGCATATTTTTGAGCATGTTTTGAGTTCCCTATACTTTAACTTCATTTTAGAGCCTTAAAATGAGGTTAACGGGGTTCAAACGCATCGAAAAAGGGCTTAAACATGTGCAGGGACCATTTCTGCCATTTCTGTAACTTTTCTGATCAGGTGGGGTGCTAGCGTAGCGCGACTGCAAAGGCCTTTGCACTAGCGCTACGCGAGTGACTGATCTGACCAGATTAAGTGTTTCTAACACAAGTTGCAGCTGATTAATCCTACACCACATGTTTAAACTTGCCTAATCAGCAGATAAGATCAAGATTTTAGCCACCACAACATTGTGACAAGTGTTCGGCTTGGATCGTGGCACGATATTCGACAAACGATCTTAACGGTTCACCGAAAACTATATATACCCATCCACCCCCATTGCATTTCTCACTAGAATTCTGAATTTGAGAGCTCTAAGTTGAAACCATTGTTTCATACCTGAGTTCTTGAGTCGGGATTAGCATTCGGGGACCCTGGGTTAGTATTCTTTCGTTCTTTTCCTTATTTTTACTGCTTTTCGAGTCAGAAAGTCAAACTTTGTTTGACTTTCAGCGTTGACCAGTAATGGTCAATGCGAAGTTCGTAGGAACTTCGCAACGTGAGTGTAATCACGTTGGTCATAGTCCCTTGGGACTATGCCCACTGATTACCACGTTGTCTAGAGTCGTAGGGTAGGCGATCTAATAAATCGCCTATACCTTCGAACTCGACCCATTTGGTCGATCATTAGGATCGGACCAAATACATTAGGTGACCATAGTAGGTAGGGAATAACCTTCCGAGGTTATACCCTATGGTCACATCGTTTAAGTAGTTGTATGATAGGTAGTTTATATGCCTTAGGTAAATTACCAGAATACCCTTTTCATGTATAATTGGTAATTAAGCATATGTAACCTAAACTTTTGTCACATGACTGATTATGTAACATGTTTAGGCATATAACACTTGTCATAGGACTAGTTAGACGGTCCGAACGCGTTTCACGCGCACGACGCGTTAAAGTAACGTATGTTACCTTAATGGGTCGCGATGGGTCGAAAGCACTTAGGTTAAGTTCCTTTTAGTATGTAGGCTTTGTTAAACCATATCACATGAGTTCCTACACTCATTTGGTTTACGAACCCTCATACTACCCAGTCTTCCGATTAGGTCCGGGTTAATTATGTAGTTACCTATATTAGGTACCGTTTGATTTCCGGGACTCCTCTAGCTTACTTGGTAGTTGTTCAAGACTCCTAAGCACTCTCAGGCGAGTACATTCTTCCCCTATTTTACTGTTTTCAATTGTTTTGGGGTGACTCATATGTGCTAAATGTTTTATCAATGGTTTCAAGAACAATTACAATATGGTTTCAAAAACGACTAAAACGATTTATACAAAACTAATAACGATTTCATAAAGTGAACAAACTTGTTGGTTGTGTTTACATAACAAATGACATTCATTAGCAATGATCAAGCCGACCAGTATTAGGTTATGGTACCATAGGATCTGACAAATCCCGTTATTTACTACCCCCGTGGTTATGTGTGGGCAATGGTAGGTAGCGACTGAATCTGAAAACATTAACTTACCCTATGGAGGTTTGTTAATGCGAAATCGAGAAGCGACGAGGTATATTCGAGTCACGAAGGTTTGAATGTTATTAGCGAGACGATCACATAAGTAGTTTCACGACCTAAAACGAATTAAACGATTAACGATTGGGTTTTCACACGATGTTTTAACGATTGGGTAACGATTGGGTTTTGGTTACATATTGCATGATTTATATTGGGCATGAACATTAGTTTGGTGGTTTGGTTTGGTTAAGTGATTAAGTAACGATGCGTGTGTGATATGATACAAACATGGTGGATACGCCGCTGGTACTTCCTATATATAAGTGTTTGTATGGTATTACATATCGTAGCGTTATTTAAATCATTTCAGTTTGAGACATAGAACATTTTATACAAGTAACATACTTTTCACAAGACATTTATTTACAAACAACTTATCTTATACAAACTCATTTTTACATGGTTATTCATTTAATCATGCATTATTCCCTTAGTTATACATATCACCTGAACTTATCATTGTTTTTCCAAATAATTTACTAAAACAAATGTTTTTGGGTTAAGAGTCATGGCTACGAGGTTTTACAAATTATAACCCGCTTGATTTGAGTTGGTTAATTAAGTTGCAATATTATACTCTTTTCAAAACAAGGTTTTAAATAAAGTATTGCAACATCTAAACTAGCCATGATTTCGACACTCCTACAAAACCTATGTACTCGCCAGCATTTCTTTGCTGACCTCGTTTTTACATATGTTTCAGGTATTGTTGAAAGATATCGATTGATAAGATGCATGCTCACATAGGACTGGACAAGGCCTTAGTGACTCAATAATAATGATAGATTATGATTAATTTATGTATTTAGATTTCCAGACGATGTAATTATTCAAAGTTTAATAAAACGAAACACTTTTTGTATCCATGGTAATGAAACATTAATTCTGTTACAACACTCCCCGATGTTTCCGCCACGCCTTGTATGTTATACGTGGTCGGGGTGTGACAGAAAAGATGGTATCAGAGCCAATGGTTATAGGGAATTAGGTTATTAGTAATGCTTTGACCTAGTCTATAACCTTCTTAGGACCCTAACGCGAGTTTACTTGCATTTAGTCATAAAACAATACCGTCACCTATCCTTAGGCGACAACCACAACAAGAACATAAATTTCAAAACCACTTTGAAAACTAATCATCTGTTCTAGGATGATTTATTACAAGGTTTTGAACCCTCTGTTATATGGTCTTGAACCCCCTTTGAGTTTTCAAAATCTCGTCAAGGTTTTGGGTTTTAAATAATGTGAACACGTGCAAACTGGAAGGGTGAATGCCTGCATTCTGGGTTTTCTGTCTAGGCAAGCACTTCGTATACATCTCATCAGACGCGAGACCAGTTGTGCTTACCTGGGAATTCTTGGGATGAGTGTTCACTTATAGGCGAGCATGTCTTCGCGATACATTATTTTTGACCTATTTACTTTGATTAAATCACCGAGGTCGTTTGTTGCTTTGTAGTAACAAACAAATGACCACTATCCTTGCTTTCATCAGATTTGTTTCATTTCATTCTTTTCGTCTAATTCTTTCACTCGTTTCCTTCTCAGACAATGCCTCCTCGACGCGATACCCGAACCGATACTCGGACTTTTACTATTGAAGAACTCGCAGCCCTGATCTCTCAACAGGTGGCTGCTGTGGTTCCCGGTGTTGTAACCCAAGTCCACGAGATGTACAACAACGGCAACAACAACAACAATAATGCACCGTGTAATTTCAAGAACTTCAATTCTGCGAAGCCACTTAAGTTTTCTGGGTCTCAAGGAGCAACTGCGCTCCTACAGTGGTTTGAGAGTATCGAGAGCACATTCAGACATGTGCAGTGTCAGGATGCGCGTAAGGTGGAATTTGCTTCGAGTGTGTTTGAAAAGCGAGCGCTTACTTGGTGGAATGGTGTTATGCGAGATAGGGGTGCCGAAGTGGCGTTGGCACAAACATGGGCAGAGCTTCGGGCTCTCATGATGAAGGAGTTTTGTCCCCGTCACGAGATTCGAGTTTTGGAACGAGAGTTTGACGACTTAAAGCAAGATGGGGCTGAACACCGTGCGTACACGGATCGTTTTGAAGAACTCAGTCTATTGTGTCCCACCATGGTTACCCCTCTGGAGAAAGCGATCGAGAGATACATAGATGGTTTACCCGATTCTATTATGGATATTTTGATTGGTGTTAATCCTACCACCCTTCGTCAAGCAATCGAGTTGTCAGCTACCCTGACTGAGTCTCAAGTCAGAAAGGGTACACTCACCCGCAAGGGTGATAAAAAGAAGGCAACCGATTCTGGAAAGGACAAGAAGAAGGATAAGGGGAAGGGTGAGGAAGGTGAGACGTCGAAGAAATCAAAGAAGCGGAAGGGTGCCCAAAATTTTGCTGTTACAGCACAGACTGCTCAGAACCTGCAGAATCCACCGGCTCAGCCACATGCAAAGAAGGCATATGCTGGTACCGCACCACATTGTGCCCGTTGCAACGGTCATCACTTTGCACAGCAAGATTGCAAGAAATGCACAACGTGTGGTAGACTTGGGCATTTGGCCAATACTTGTCGTCTGAGACAAAATCAGGCTGCTCAGGTTCAAGCTCCGGTTCAAGGGAATGCTGTGAGATTCCCACTGGGTTCATGTTTCAACTGCGGAGAGTTAGGTCATTTCCGCCCCAACTGTCCGAGACTGGTGAATGCAAATGCTAACGCAAACCCAAATGCGAACGTTCACGTCAATGTGAATCCAGCACGGGGTCGAGTGTTTAACATCAATGAGGCAATCGTTGATGAAGAAGTGAACTTTTAGTATTTTGTATTTCCTCTGGTTGTTATCTTGTAACATTTAAAGACAATGCGGTTGTTACATAAATAAAAATTTGTGGTTTTTATTTTTAACTAATGCAATTGTATGAATGTTTGATCCAACCTTATGATGTTAACACAAAGACAAAACTACTCGTGTGGTTCTGTCATTTTTATGATCACTTGTGATCTCCCTAAGAACCTCAAACGTTTGTTTCTTCTAAATCTAAAGTATCTTATCGTCTTGTACCGTTCGAGATACAAGAAATATCAAAACAGCTTCAAGAGTTGTCTGATAAAGGATTCATCCGTCTGAACTTTTCACCTTGGCGAAACTCCTGTTCTCCTTGTGAAAAGAAAAATGGATCTTTTCGAATGTATATCGATTAATGTAAGCCTAGTAAGCTTACCATCAAGAATCGATATCCCCCTACCTTAAATCAACGATTTCTCCGACCAACTGCATAGCGTTTCATAATTTTCCAAGATCGTTTTGCGTTCTTGGTATCATCAACTTCGTATCCTCGAAGAAGATGTTCCCGAAACGGTTTTCTGCACGAAGTATGGCCATTACGAGTTTACAGTCATACCTTTTGGTTTGACAAATGCTCCAGCCATCTTCATGGACTTAATAAATAGGGTCTGCAAGCCTTATTTGGATCAGTTCGTCATTGTTTTTACTGATGACATCTTGATCTATTCAAAGTCCCGAGCCGACCACGATCAACACCTTCGTTGATTTCGGAGCCTGATTGGATTCCTAATATGCTTTAAATACCCATGTCCAAAGATAACAAATTTAACGATTATACGATTAAACGATTTTGCGATTAAACGATTATACAATTATGCGATTTTGTGTTTATGTGTTATGTGTTCTCCTCTATGTTTTTGTGTGATCCAATTTTCAAATCCTCATAGAATCTTTCGTATCTTTATATGAGGGATTCATAGTAGGATATTCAAAAGGTACTACTTTAAATCCTTAATGGGCTTCTACGTTGTAGTTAAAGACCCTTGGGATTATATAATACCACTCCATAGTTCGATAAGAGACCCTTTTAGTGGTCTAGTCAAAAAGATTGATTCGCAATCTGGTTAAAGAATGACGTCTAGTGATGTAGCTGGACAGACTCCTTGATAGTCTACTTAAATCATTTATTGATTTAGTCTAAAGGACTCTATGGCGGTCTAAGTCACGCTCATCACAGGATTGTTCATTTGGTTTTACCCTACACATTATAAAATAGACTGTGTGAACTGTGCAAGGAATTCTCTAATTATGGATGCGCACATAATTATGAAATTTAGTGCACAGAAATCCAGTAAGATTTATTATGTGAAGGAACCGATAGTGACAACAATAACAAAATGAGAACGATGTAATGGAGGCATGGTGGACGCACCAATGACGCTTCATATACTTGTATATAAGTGTCCCTCTTACATTGCAAACATAATGTTATTAAGGTTACTAGAAGTTCAAGAACCTTAACCAATGTTGTTCGATCTTTTCAACTTCATGTTTTAAACTCTTACAAGTTTCCTCTAAATAAATTTCGGGACGAAATTTCCTAAAGTAGGGGAGACTGTAACACCTGTGCCTTCACGGCCATCAAACAAATACCGAACCAATGAAATATTATATTTCATACTAGGGATTTGTAAAAATATGTGTATCATTTGCACATATCAATTCTTGTTCGATTTCAAACTCTAAATCGCTTTCTGGAAGGTTATACGCGCACCGATGCGTAAATATAACCAGTTTAATGCAACAAACACTCCGGAATAGTGACATAGGCTTAACATACCTTAAATAACCTTTACTTAACTTAGAAATAAGCTTTGAGGGGTTCGGTGTGCTAAAATAAACTTTTGGGTCATTCAGGGACTAAAAGTGTCAAAAAGTGCACAAGTTTGCATTTTCGCGCATAACTTACGTTCTGAATACATCCGGACATCCAAAAATTTATGTAAGCATGACTACATTATATTTTAGTGTTTGCCTTAAGAAAAATCCGTTCGTTGCGTCGTTTGGATCGTTTTTCGCGCTTATGCGCATTCCGTCGTAATTAAGCGAACATCGCGTTCGTACGACCAAACGAACCATCATCCGGCATATTTTTGAGCATGTTTTGAGTTCCCTATACTTTAACTTCATTTTAGAGCCTTAAAATGAGGTTAACGGGGTTCAAACGCATCGAAAAAGGGCTTAAACATGTGCAGGGACCATTTCTGCCATTTCTGTAACTTTTCTGATCAGGTGGGGTGCTAGCGTAGCGCGACTGCAAAGGCCTTTGCACTAGCGCTACGCGAGTGACTGATCTGACCAGATTAAGTGTTTCTAACACAAGTTGCAGCTGATTAATCCTACACCACATGTTTAAACTTGCCTAATCAGCAGATAAGATCAAGATTTTAGCCACCACAACATTGTGACAAGTGTTCGGCTTGGATCGTGGCACGATATTCGACAAACGATCTTAACGGTTCACCGAAAACTATATATACCCATCCACCCCCATTGCATTTCTCACTAGAATTCTGAATTTGAGAGCTCTAAGTTGAAACCATTGTTTCATACCTGAGTTCTTGAGTCGGGATTAGCATTCGGGGACCCTGGGTTAGTATTCTTTCGTTCTTTTCCTTATTTTTACTGCTTTTCGAGTCAGAAAGTCAAACTTTGTTTGACTTTCAGCGTTGACCAGTAATGGTCAATGCGAAGTTCGTAGGAACTTCGCAACGTGAGTGTAATCACGTTGGTCATAGTCCCTTGGGACTATGCCCACTGATTACCACGTTGTCTAGAGTCGTAGGGTAGGCGATCTAATAAATCGCCTATACCTTCGAACTCGACCCATTTGGTCGATCATTAGGATCGGACCAAATACATTAGGTGACCATAGTAGGTAGGGAATAACCTTCCGAGGTTATACCCTATGGTCACATCGTTTAAGTAGTTGTATGATAGGTAGTTTATATGCCTTAGGTAAATTACCAGAATACCCTTTTCATGTATAATTGGTAATTAAGCATATGTAACCTAAACTTTTGTCACATGACTGATTATGTAACATGTTTAGGCATATAACACTTGTCATAGGACTAGTTAGACGGTCCGAACGCGTTTCACGCGCACGACGCGTTAAAGTAACGTATGTTACCTTAATGGGTCGCGATGGGTCGAAAGCACTTAGGTTAAGTTCCTTTTAGTATGTAGGCTTTGTTAAACCATATCACATGAGTTCCTACACTCATTTGGTTTACGAACCCTCATACTACCCAGTCTTCCGATTAGGTCCGGGTTAATTATGTAGTTACCTATATTAGGTACCGTTTGATTTCCGGGACTCCTCTAGCTTACTTGGTAGTTGTTCAAGACTCCTAAGCACTCTCAGGCGAGTACATTCTTCCCCTATTTTACTGTTTTCAATTGTTTTGGGGTGACTCATATGTGCTAAATGTTTTATCAATGGTTTCAAGAACAATTACAATATGGTTTCAAAAACGACTAAAACGATTTATACAAAACTAATAACGATTTCATAAAGTGAACAAACTTGTTGGTTGTGTTTACATAACAAATGACATTCATTAGCAATGATCAAGCCGACCAGTATTAGGTTATGGTACCATAGGATCTGACAAATCCCGTTATTTACTACCCCCGTGGTTATGTGTGGGCAATGGTAGGTAGCGACTGAATCTGAAAACATTAACTTACCCTATGGAGGTTTGTTAATGCGAAATCGAGAAGCGACGAGGTATATTCGAGTCACGAAGGTTTGAATGTTATTAGCGAGACGATCACATAAGTAGTTTCACGACCTAAAACGAATTAAACGATTAACGATTGGGTTTTCACACGATGTTTTAACGATTGGGTAACGATTGGGTTTTGGTTACATATTGCATGATTTATATTGGGCATGAACATTAGTTTGGTGGTTTGGTTTGGTTAAGTGATTAAGTAACGATGCGTGTGTGATATGATACAAACATGGTGGATACGCCGCTGGTACTTCCTATATATAAGTGTTTGTATGGTATTACATATCGTAGCGTTATTTAAATCATTTCAGTTTGAGACATAGAACATTTTATACATGTAACATACTTTTCACAAGACATTTATTTACAAACAACTTATCTTATACAAACTCATTTTTACATGGTTATTCATTTAATCATGCATTATTCCCTTAGTTATACATATCACCTGAACTTATCATTGTTTTTCCAAATAATTTACTAAAACAAATGTTTTTGGGTTAAGAGTCATGGCTACGAGGTTTTACAAATTATAACCCGCTTGATTTGAGTTGGTTAATTAAGTTGCAATATTATACTCTTTTCAAAACAAGGTTTTAAATAAAGTATTGCAACATCTAAACTAGCCATGATTTCGACACTCCTACAAAACCTATGTACTCGCCAGCATTTCTTTGCTGACCTCGTTTTTACATATGTTTCAGGTATTGTTGAAAGATATCGATTGATAAGATGCATGCTCACATAGGACTGGACAAGGCCTTAGTGACTCAATAATAATGATAGATTATGATTAATTTATGTATTTAGATTTCCAGACGATGTAATTATTCAAAGTTTAATAAAACGAAACACTTTTTGTATCCATGGTAATGAAACATTAATTCTGTTACAACACTCCCCGATGTTTCCGCCACGCCTTGTATGTTATACGTGGTCGGGGTGTGACAGTAGGTGCGACAGACAGGGCCGTGTCAGTATCAGAATCAGTGGGGTAATGCTGCAGTCCCACTGCATGCAAGGTGGAGGATGACACAGACTCAAAGGAATCTGGAACAGAATGATCAGAGGAAACCTCAATAATAGGAATCCCAACGAGTGGAACAACAATGACATCCTCAGCTAAAACTCCATCACCCTGGGCATCATCAGGGGGACCATCAATAAAAAGATCGACATCATCATCAGACAAGTCATCAAAAGGCAAATCCTCAAAAGGAAAGGCCGCAAGAGGCAAAGGGGTGAGGATCGGTGCCACGACGATCGGTGCCACGACATGCTCACCATCGGGATATCCGAGGATGAGATGGTACTAGTCCGGAATAGGAATAAGAAAGGGATCCTCATCGGGGATACCATCAGCAAAGTTGGGCAGCGTAAAAGGCTGAAAATCGTCGTCATCGTCCGACATCATCTCCGGTTCACTCTCGGTATCGGAGGTAAAGATCTCTGGCTTTGGACGGTCTCAATGTCAGAAACAATGGCCATGGGGTCGACAGTATCAGACAGTCCACTCTCAGACGAAGACATAGCGTCTGTAACAAAACATTCACAACATATGCACATATATCAACAACAATTATTAAGCATGTAATTAATAACAATGTAATCATGTATTCTTCCTAGTCTTCCCAGACTATCCCACCCAGTCTCCCAGACTAGACTACCCAGTCTCCCAGACTAAACTGCCTAGTCTCTCAGACTAAACTCCCACTCTCCCAGACTGAACTACCTAGTCTCTCAGACTAAACCTCCAAGTTTCTCAAACTGAACTACCCAGTCTCACAGACTGTACTTCCCAGCCTCTCAGACTGAATTATAATCATAAACTTTGAAATGTGTTTCGTGTCTTTTTATTTGTAAAAATGTTTGTTTCCTGGATCTGGGCGTTTCGTGTATGCAATGAAAACTTGTTTGTAAAAACGTTTTCGTGAGAGCCCTAATGATTGTAGTCTAGACTCGAGAAGGAATCCTAGTTTGCTACAATCGAAGCTCTGATACCAAGCTGTCACACCCTGACTTTTACGGAAGCGTGATTATGGTGTGACTTTCTTAATACCATTGCATTCAATCATCACAACAACTATATGATAAAACCATACATTTGTCATCCATTAAATAAGTTTAGAACATAACAACATTGTTTTAAAACGTAGAGTTCAATTTCAAGTTATACAAACCATACGAATTGTTTATGAGTTCGCTAAGTACTCATCAAAAGATAAATAAAACAAAGGTTTGGAAGACGTGTCTCGTCCAGGAATAAGACACACTGACCAAACCCAAGGACCATGGATGACATCTTTATTCCTAACGCAACATAAAACTTCCAACGCCCGCCAGATCCACTTACTAATTCCCTGAAATACATGTAGTTTGAAAACATCAACAAAAGTTGAGCGAGTTCATGTGTTTGTTTTTGTGTATGAGTAAACCTTTGAAAGTATGTCTGTAAGTATGTAAATCCTGGTATGAAAGCAACAAGGAAAACATATCACCAATGGTTTGCAAGGCCATTGATATGTGTGAAGTGATGCAGGAAAACTCAAACCTAGCAGATTTGTCTCCGGGAATAAGACATAGTCACCACATGGGCCACCCTGGTCCGCATGGGTGTGGGCTCGCTATACCCAAATAGATCTATCACTCATGTCCCTCGGTCCTACAATGAGGATTAATGGCCTTAAGTGTTATACCCACCACTCACATGATCAAACAATACCCTTCCTTAGCTAACCATACCATGTATAAAATGTTGTAAACAGTTGTAATATGTACTTCACCCCCGAAGTTATAAAACTGAAAACAGTTAAAAGAAAAGGGGGACATGAACTCACAGTCTCGCGTCTTCGGGTCACAGTAACTCAAAGCTCCTTCGGTGAACACGACTACCTACAATGTACTAATGTCTATTAGAAGAACGGGCCGTGCCTTGGTTTAGTATTAATTTCTTTGAGTTACGTTTCTTTTATGCCTTTGATATTATTCCAAGTTATATAACTATTGTCAAAATAATAAATATTTTAACGAGTTAATTACATAGTTAGTCCATGTGGTTTGCACAAAATAACATACTTAGGTACTAATAGTTTAAAATCACCTTCTAGGGTATTAACTTTTCATTTTGTAACGTTTGGAGGTATTAACTTCTAGGGTATTAACATAGTTAGTCCCTGTGGTTTGCACAAAATAACATACTTAGGTACTAATAGAATGTGATTTTAAACCTACAAATAACGTTAATACCTCCAAACGTTACAAAATGAAAAGTTAATACCCTAGAATGTGATTTTAAACTATTAGTACCTAAGTATGTTACTTTGTGCAAAGCACAGGGACTAACTATGTAATTAACTCTATTTTAACTTAAATTATATTTATTAAATTTTGGAATAATTGTTAAACAATATATATTAATTTAATATTTCCCAAGTATTTATACTTGTATTTCCTTCCCAAGGATGGGGGTATCTTATACATGTGTATTGTATTTGTATTTTCATATAAGTTCCAAAAATAATATATTTTCAAGTCTATCTTTAGAAAATATATATACATAAACTTATTTTTATCAAAAAATAATGTATTTCAAGTTTACTCAAGAAAATATATATTTTTTCCCAAAAATAATATATCTTCTAAAAATTCCAAGTAAATGTATTTTTACTTCCCAAAAACAATATATTTCCTTCTTGCCATAATATGATATAACTTGTGATAATCATAAAAATCATATTTTTGTTTCCTTGTGTCCAAAATATTATTATTTACCAAAATATACTTGTGACTTAGGTTCCGGAATATTTTGTAAGTTACATTTCTTGTTTGGTTTCGCCAATGTTTTGTGTGTAAGTTGTATATTTATTCCTTGATATTTTGGTAATACTTTGGATTGTAATCCTTGGTATTTTGATGTGTTACATTATTTCATGCCCTAAAATAATATAACTAATACACAAAGTATACAAATAATCACACATGTGTGTCTTCAATGTATATATATTCTAAATATATATTTAGCCACTTTTGTTTATAAAAACCAACCTCCAATATTTGTATTTTTGTAACAAAAAATTATAGCAAAGTTTTTTGTAACCATTTATTGTTGAAAATACACTTGTAAGTGTATGTTTACAAATATTTTTCTAAGTGTTTATATTTTTAGAAAATTTTGCCATAGTTTCCCCTAAAAATGGAGGTTTCCATGCTTTCAAACATATCATTTTCTTTTGTAAAATCACCACAATCAATTTACAATCAACTCTAAACAACTTACACTTACCGATCTTGCCAAACTCATGCATATTCTACTACTTCATGAACTTGAAAGTTTATGAAAATTTGTAGTAATTTGGTAGGGTGTTTAGTAAGTTTAGTTACCCTTTAAAGTGTAGTTGTTTATATAAAAACATCATTCTTGAATGACTTAGATGTTTACAACTTATAATCATGTTTTATAAAAATGTTTCTTTATGAAATTTTCTTGTTACACAAGTGTTTCTACACATGGTTAATCACTAAAAACAAGTCTTGTTTATATAAGAACCAAGATTATATGAAACTTATGTTTTTAACTTGGTTTCTTTGAAATGCCATTTATAAATATTTAGATCCATATGATCAACAACTTACTTTAATCATGTTTTTTCAAGAAAACATTATTTCCTTCAAGTTCATGCTTTAAGTGTGGATGATCCATCATCCTATGACAATTTCTACTTTCACATCTTGCTAAACTATGTTTTTAATCATGATTTAGCAAGACCTTATGATGATTAACATCACTTCTACAAACAATCAAAGATCAACAAGCATAACAACTTATATTCATCAAGATATCTTTACTAAACAAGCTTATGTTCATGTTCACTTCATATGATTCTTTGGTGTTCTTGATGTTTTTGATCATGATTCATTATTAACCACTTAAAATAGATGTAACATAGATGGATCAAGGTTCTTACCACTAGCACAAGGCTAGGGATGATTCAAGTGTAGAAATGAAGAGGATAAAAGCAAACAAAAAAGGTCCTTTAAGATCCAAAGCCACCAAGCTCCTTTGTATACCTTCTGTCACACCCTGCTAGTAGCGGAAGCGTATTGTGTGTGACGTAAGAAAGGTAATCATTGCATCCAAATGTATTAACAACATGAACCAACAACGATGCCATATATATCTAGTTTTCCACAAAAGAATTACAAGTTTTAACATAGTTTCCAAGTTCACCAACGTTTGACAAAACATAGTTCTAAGTTATTTTACATATAGCAAAAGATTGTTTTTGACACAACACATAGTGAGGTTTTGTCCCCTATATACCCATACGAAGTTGGGATATAAAAGACAAACCCTCCCAAAAGTGGCCATCGTTGTCATTTGTTTTCCCGAATCCCATAGTGAATCACGGCTCAAGACCTGTTTCCTGAAATACATGTAGTTTTAAAAAGTCAACAAAAAGTTGAGCGAGTTCATGCAGTATTTGATATCATATGAAATCTAGTACTTGTTATCTTGTAATCATGGTATGTTCTGATTTAAAATCATGGAGTCTGTTTAAAGATCTATCAGTGGGTAGCTAGCCCCCTGACATAATGCGCCATAAGCAGAATAACCAAACCGAGGACACTTAGTTCGCATTGGGATCAACAAAAGCACTCCACGGTTAACAACTAGGAGTGGGGCGTGCCTCAAGCCCAATAGATCTACACCTTTTGCACCTTGGTCACTACGTGATTAATGGTTATCAATGTAGATTCCCTACTTATGCACATTGATCATGCCTCCTACTCCGTAACTAACATACCCATAGTTTTAACATGTATTTCCCCTCGATGTTTTTGAAAACAAAACATTGAAAACAGTGAAAGGAGGGACATGAACTCACAAGTTTGCGTTCCGTGAAATATGATATCAAAGTAAGCGTCCGTACGTGTCAATAACCTACATGTGTACTAATCTCGTTAGAC
Source organism: Helianthus tuberosus (assembly GCA_030545235.1). Lineage (NCBI taxonomy): Eukaryota > Viridiplantae > Streptophyta > Magnoliopsida > Asterales > Asteraceae > Helianthus > Helianthus tuberosus. The sequence goes on from CM060442.1 coordinate 101,166,668, forward strand.
ACTAGGTCTTTCGGACCTCGTACAAGTTGTTCATCTTGAATTCTTTATTATGTTTTCGCTTGTCATCATTATTATTGGGCCTAGCCCTAGTTTTCTTGTTATTGGGCCTAGCCCTAGTTTTCTTGTTATTGGGCCTAGCCCTAGTTTTCTAGTGAGTCCATTAAATATATTCTAGAAATTTTTACCAAAAATTCACCAAGCATGTAACTTAATAAGTTTGTTTTTCACATGAAAAATACTTGGTAATTTTTATAGTTTTCGACTTTCTGGATTCTTGTTTTTGACCACTTGTCACACCCCGACCGCGTAAAACAACAAATCGCGGCGGAAACATCGGGGCGTGTTGCAACAGAATTAATTGTTTCATAACCATGGCATACAAAGTTGTCTTTTATTTAAAAACAAAGGTGTTTCATTGTTTCAAACAGGAAATTAAAGAGTTCAGAACATAATTAAACATAGTCTATCTTATTTGAAAGTCTCTAAGGCACAGGTCCGCCCTAGTATCATGATCAACATCCTATGGAAAAGCACCTGAAAACACATGTGAAAATAGGTACGTCAGCATAAAAATGCCTGTGAGATACATAGGTTTGTAAAAATAGGATTCATGACTTATATTTAAGAAAATGTTTAGTCATGAACCTTGTAATTTGCTTTGTCTTGTAAATCATTTGAAAATAATAAGATCAGATGATATGTATAAGTAGATGTCAGGTTAAATAAATGACCATGTAAAAATGTGTTTGTATAAGATAAGTTGTTTATAAATCAATGTCTTGTGAAAAGTATGTTATTTGTATAAAATGTTCTATGTCTCAAACTGAAATGATTCAAATAACGTTACGACATATAATACCATACAAACACTTATATATAGGAAGTACCAGCGGCGTATCCACCATGCTTGTATCATATTACACACGCATCGTTACTTAATCACTTAATCAAATCAAACCAACCAATGTAAGAAGTCTATGTTTAAACCAATTGTCAAATGTATTGAATAATAGGTCAGATGTAAATCATGTAAAATGTCTATGTCAAATATCCATGTCAAAGGTCTATGTCAAATATCCATGTCAAATGTCTATGTCAAATATCCATGTCAAATGTCTATGTCAAATATCCATGTCAAATGTCTATGTCAAGTATCCATATCAAATGTCTATGTCAAAATGTCATGTATGGCAAGTGAAATGTCTCAAACTAAACCATATGCACAAAAACAAAGTATTGAAGTAAAACTTGGTTTAAATCAAAGCTATGTTTTGTGTAAATGCATGCAAATATTTAATATGAACATTTATGCGGTATTGTGAAAATGCATACATCCAAGCCTTGTGACTGTGGTGATAAACCCTTTAAACAAATTAAAGGTCTATCTGTCTTATATATCATCGAATTCGGTCATTCCTTTCTGTCCCCTTTCCCTGGGATGTCCGGAACGGGAGTTGTCAATTCCTATGGTACCACTACCTACTAACGAACGGCATGATCGGTGTTAATGAATGTATTGTCCCATGTAAACAAACCAAATGTCATACCACAATGTAAGCATGTGAAAATAATGCACTAAGTATGTAATCAAATGAACATACATAGCGTGAAATGTCATGTAAAACGATGTACTAAGTAATGCACACAATGGGCACACCTAGCAGGAAATGTCATGTAAAACGATGTACTAAGTAATGCACACAATGGGCACACCTAGCAGGAAATGTCATGTAAAACAATGTACTAAGTAATGCACACAATGGGCACACCTAGCATAAGATGAAATGAAATCATGTACTATAATGTACTAACGAATATAGCATGTATATGATGTGAAAACAGGAAAGCATGGAAGTAATAAGTAGGCACATGTGTTCCACCCCAAAACAGTTTGGAAAACAGTAAAAGAGGGGTCTATGTACTCACTTGAGATTGCTCAGATGTCTAAAGATAATCACCAAGTAATGCTAGAGATCTCGGAATCAAACGGCACCTAATATAGGTAACTATGTTAATAACCGGACCTATATCGGAAGACTGAGTAGCATTAGGGTTTGTAAACCAAATGAGTGTAGGAACTCACGTGACATGGTTTAACAAAGTCTACATACTAAAAGAAACTTAACCTAAGTCTTATTGACCCGTTATGATCCGTTTAGGTAGCTTATGCTACTTTATCGCATCGTGCGCGTGAAACGCGTTCGGACCGCCTAACTAGTCCTATGACAAGTGTTATATGCCTAAACGTGTTACATAATCAGTTATGTGACAAAAGTTTAGGTTACATATGCTTAATTACCAATTATATATGAAAAGGGTATTCTGGTAATTTACCTAAGGCATATAAACTACCTATCATACAACTACTTAAACGATGTGACCATAGGGTATAACCTCGGAAGGTTATTCCCTACCTACTATGGTCACCTAATGTATTTGGTCGGATCCTAATGATCGACCAAACTGGGTCGGGTTCGAAGGTATAGGCGATTTATTAGATCGCCTACCCTACGACCCTAGACAACGTGGTAATCAGTAGGCATAGTCCCAAGGGACTATGACCATCGTGATTACAATCACGTTGCGAAGTTCAACCGAACTTCGCATTGACCATTACTGGTCAACGCTGAAAGTCAAACAAAGTTTGACTTTCGGACTCGAAAAGCAGTAAAAATAAGGAAAAGAACGAAAGAATACTAACCCAGGGTCCCCGAATGCTAATCCCGATCTAAGAACTCAGGTATGAAACAATGGTTTCAACTTAGAGCTCTAAAATCAGAATTCTTGTGGGTTTTTAAGCCAAAGGGGGTGGGGTATTTATAGTTTTCGGTGAACCGTTGGGATCGTTTCTTGGAAAAGGGGAAAAGATCTAGTCCATACACTTGTCACAATGTTGTGGAAGCTAAATATGATCCTTATCTAATGACTAAGCAAGTTTAGAACATGTGGTGGAGGATTAAATGGCTGCAACTTGTGATTAAAAACATTTAATCTGGTCAGAAGGTGGGAAGCGGCCCGCTTTAGGATCAGCCAAACACAATGCGGGCCGCCTGAGCATGTCAGATCAGAAACAACTTTCAAAAATGACAGTTTAGGTCCCTGCACGTGTTTAAGGCCATTTCCGACACTTCTAAGGCCCGTAAAGCCAACTTTAAGGCCCTAAAATGTTGCCTAAACATTGTGGACATGAAACATGTTCAAAAATATGTCGGATGATGGTTCGTTTGGTCGTACGAACGCGATGTTCGCTTAATTACGACGGAATGCGTAAAAGCGCGAAAAACGATCCAAATGACGCAACGAATGGATTTTTCTTAAGGCGAACACTAAAATATAATATAGTCATGCTCACATAAATTTTTGGATGTCCGGATGTATTCAGAACGTAAGTTATGCGCGAAAATGCAAACTTGTGCACTTTTTGACACTTTTAGTCCCTGAATGTCCCAAAAGTTTATTTTAGCACACCGAACCCCTCAAAGCCTATTTCTAAGCTATGTAAAGGATATTTAAGGTGTGTTTAACTTATGGTCATGTTCCGGAATGTTCGTTACAGTTCAAATTGACATACTTTCGCAGTTTGTCATATTTAGTCCTTGTAAGCGAATTAACTTGTTTTTGCCATACCAAAGTCTTCAAAACTTATTTCTAAGTTATTTAAAGGTTATTTAAGGTATGTTGAGCATATGTTGATGTTCCAGAGTATTTCTCGCATTAAACTGAGTACGTTTACGCACTAGTTTGCGTATAACTCTCCAGAAAGTGCTATAGAGTTTGAAATTGAACAAAAGTCAAAACATGAAAAATGTTAAACATAACAAAACAAAAATTGTGATCAAATAACATTGTTTTATTGATAACAGAACTGTTCATAGTGATTACAAGCACAGTTGTTACAGTCTCCCCTACTTGTGGAAATTTCGTCCCGAAATTTATTTAGAGGAAACTCGTGGAAAAAGATGCGGATATTTCGCTTTCATTTGATCTTCGCGTTCCCAAGTAAACTCAGGTCCACGTTTAGCTTCCCAGCGAACTTTGACCAAAGGAATGCGCTTGCGTTTAAGCCACTTGACTTCACGTTCCATGATTTCCACTGGTTTCTCAACAAATTTCAGTGTTGTACCAACACGAATTTCGTCAAGCGGTATGGAGAAATTCTCATCAGCTGTACACTTCTTGAGATTGGACACGTGAAAAGTTGGATGAACATTTCCAAGTTCAGGAGGTAACTCAAGTCTGTAGGCTACCTTTCCGATTCTTTCGACGATCTTGAATGGTCCAACGTATCTAGGTGCAAGTTTTCCTTTCTTTCCAAATCTGATCACACCTTTCCAAGGTGAGACCTTAAGTAATACTCGATCACCGACTTGAAATTCCAAGGCTTTGCGTTTTGGATCCGCGTAAATCTTCTGACGGCTTCTAGCTGCCTGAAGGTTATCACGAACTTTCTTGACCTTGTCAGTTGTCTCTAAAATGAGGGCAGGTCCAGTAAGTTGAGCCTCGCCAATCTCATTCCAGCAGACTGGTGAACGACATTTTCGACCATAGAGAGCCTCGAAAGGAGCCATTTTGATGCTAGTGTGATAACTGTTGTTGTAGGAGAATTCAATCAATTTAAGATGTGAATCCCAGCTACCACCAAAATCGATCACACAAGCTCTTAGCATATCCTCCAGAGTCTGGATTGTTCTTTCAGATTGACCATCCGTTTGCGGATGATAAGCTGTGCTCAGATTAAGTTGGGTCCCCATAGCAGATTGCATGGTTCTCCAAAAATGAGAAGTGAAACGAGCATCTCTGTCAGAAATGATGTTCAAAGGAACACCATGTCGAGCTACAATTTCATCCACATAGATTTGTGCAAGTCTGTCAGCAGGAAAATCCTCACGGATTGGCAAGAAATGTGCTGACTTTGTAAGACGATCAATGACTACCCAGATGGCATCATGACCTTTCTTTGTGCGCGGGAGTTTGGTAACAAGATCCATAGTAATGTTTTCCCATTTCCAAACTGGGATCTCTGGTTGCTCCAATAAACCAGAAGGACGCTGATGTTCAGCCTTAACCTTAAGACAAGTAAGGCATTTGGATACGTATAAGGCAATGTCTTTCTTCATACCAGGCCACCAATAGTGAGTACGAAGATCCTTATACATCTTATCTGAGCCCGGATGAATAGAATAACGAGACTTATGGGCTTCATCCATAAGCAAGGCACGAAGATCATCCTGGCTTGGGACCCATAAACGGTCCATGAAGTAATATGATCCATTGTCCTTCAGTTCCAGAGCAGGTGTTATGTGATAGGGAAATTCCTTATCCATCAATCCTTGTGAAACACAAGATTGTTGAGCTTGAGAAATGCGTGCTTGAATATCGGATCGAGCTTGAATAACAGATTGAACACGTACACAATGAAGCTTAGTACGTTCCTTACGACTCAATGCATCAGCTACGACATTCGCCTTACCAGGATGGTAACGAATTTCGCAGTCATAGTCGTTTAAAAGCTCAACCCAACGTCGTTGTCTCATGTTGAGTTCTTTCTGGTTGAAGATATGCTGAAGACTTTTGTGGTCAGTGAAAACCACACATTTTGTACCGTACAAATAGTGTCTCCAGATTTTGAGAGCAAAGACAACTGCACCCAACTCAAGATCATGAGTAGTGTAGTTTTTCTCATGTATCTTCAACTGCCTCGATGCATAGGCTATGACTTTGTTCCTTTGCATAAGAACACAGCCAAGACCCAATTTCGATGCATCACAATACACAACAAAATCATCATCACCCTCGGGCAATGATAGAACAGGCGCATCGCAAAGCTTCTGCTTCAGGTGTTGAAAAGCTTCCTCTTGTTTGAATCCCCAGTAAAAGGGCGTTTTCTTCTGAGTTAGAGCAGTTAGAGGAACTGCAATCTTAGAGAAATTCTCAATGAAGCGGCGATAATAACCCGCTAGACCAAGAAAAGAACGAACTTCAGTAGGAGTAGTAGGTGTATCCCAATCCTTAATCGCACTGATCTTGGAGGGATCTACATGAATACCTCGTTCGTTGATAACATGCCCCAAAAATTGAACTTCTTTAAGCCAAAATTCGCACTTGGAGAATTTGGCGAAAAGTTGCTCTTTCTTTAGGAGTTCCAGAGTAAGACGAAGATGTTGCTCGTGATCAGCTCGCGTCTTAGAGTAAATCAAGATATCGTCAATAAAAACAATGACGAACTGATCCAAATAAGGTTTGCAGACCCTATTCATTAAGTCCATGAAAACAGCCGGAGCATTAGTCAAACCGAATGGCATGACTGTGAACTCGTAATGCCCATAACGGGTACGGAACGCTGTCTTCGGAATATCTTCTTCTTGCACCCGAAGTTGATGATATCCAGATCGCAGATCAATCTTCGAGAAATAAGAAGCGCCTTGTAACTGATCAAAGAGATCATCAATGCGAGGTAGGGGATATCGATTCTTGATGGTAAGCTTGTTAAGCTCACGATAATCGATACACATCCTAAAGGATCCATCCTTCTTCTTGACAAAAAGAATGGGAGCACCCCAAGGTGAAAAACTAGGACGTATAAAACCTTTGTCAGAGAGCTCCTGAAGCTGTTTAGACAACTCTTGCATCTCAGACGGTGCAAGACGATATGGAGCTCTGGCAATAGGATTTGCACCAGGTACGAGATCAATGCGGAACTCGACTTGACGTGCTGGGGGTAGACCAGGTAAATCTTCAGGGAACACTTCAGAATAATCCCGAACGACAGGAATATCTGAAATAGACTTACCCTTGCCTTTATCTTCTGTAACATGTGCTAAGAAAGCCACATAGTTCTTCTGCAGATACTTCCGAGCTTTAAAACAAGACATGAGTTTGAGACCAACGGTAGGCTTCTCACCTTGAACCTGCAGAATCTCGCCTGTCGAAAGCGGCACACGAACAATCTTCTCAGAACAAACTATCTCTGCGTGATGCTTGGATAACCAATCCATTCCCACAATAACGTCGAAGCTTCCGAGTTGCATAGGCGTGAGATCGATAGGGAAAAGATGATCATTTAGGTTCAACTGGCAGTTGCGAAGAACAGAATCAAGAATAATGGGTTCACCACTAGCAACCTCTACTGTCAAAGATTTACTTAGTTTTGTTCTAGACACGTGAAGCATAGGCTCAAAAGACAAAGACACGAAACTCTTATCGGCACCGGAATCGAAAAGAACAGATGCAGGCTGATTATTAATAAAGAACGTACCGTTCACCACATTATCGTCAGCCTGTGCCTCTTGGGCATTCATGTTAAAGACTCGCCCTCGAGCCGGAACCTGATTCTGATTCTGGTTCTGGTTCTGGTTCTGGTTCTGGTTGGCTAGTCTTGGGCATCGGTTTCTGTAGTGGGTCAGGTCCCCACAATTATAACAAGCACCCGGTGGGTAATATGGTCGTGCAGCTTGACCCTGTTGCGGAGCAGGAGGCTGAGCAACTTGTTGAGCCGGGTTCTGAACCGCGTGATTCTGAGCAGACCGACAAACATTGGCAAGATGGCCTGATTTCCCACAGTTAGTACAGAAACGGCATGGAAGTTGCGGCTGGTGGTGACTGTTGCATCTATTGCACAAAGGTGCATTCCCTGTATAGGGTTTCTTTGCTGGAAGCTGTGCGGGTTGGTTGGGAGCTGCCTGGTTAGCTTGGGCAGTAACAGCATAGTTTTGGGAAGCCTTACGCTTCTTTGCCCTCTTCGAAGAACCAGAGTTCTTTCCATTCAAGTTTTGACCTTTCTTGCTATCCACCTTGTCAGCCGATTGTTCCTTGCCCTTGTCACCCTTCCGGTGTAACTTGTTCTTCCGGATCTGCGACTCAGTCAATGTCGCAGATAACTCGATCGCCTGACGGAGTGTGGCAGGTTCACTACCAGTAAGAATGTCTTGTACCGAGTCAGGTAGGCCGTCGATATATCTTTCGATATCCTTGTCAAGTGGGGTAACCATGGCCGGGCAAAGCAAACTCAGCTCTTCAAACCGATCAGTATAAGCCCTATGCTCACCACTATCTTGCTTCAGCTCATCAAACTCCTTCTCCAACGCTCGTTGCTCATGACGAGGACAGAATTCCCTCATCAAAAGGGCTCTAAGTTCAGCCCATGTCTGTGCGAGAGCAACTTCTGCACCTTGGTCCCTCATAACCCCGTTCCACCATGTCAAAGCCCTCTTCTGAAATACGCTCGAAGCAAACTCGACCTTGCGATTTTCGAGACACTGCACGTGGCGAAAAGTATTCTCTATGCTCTCAAACCACTGAAGAAGCCCAGTCGCTCCTTCAGAACCACTAAACTTGAGTGGTTTAGCCTGGTTAAAATCCTTGTATTTGCACGGACCATTGTTGTTGTTGTTGGCTTGTTGCCATTGAGCAAAGAGATTTGGGAATTGAGCAGCCATCTGCTGCGCAATAATTTCTGCCAGCTCGGCAGTAGCTATCTGATTGTCGCGTCGAGGAGGCATTCTTAAAAGAGGAAAAAAAAAACATGAAAGGAAACGAGTGAGATGATTGGATGAAAAGAATGAGATGATAAAAACAAGAATTGCAAACAGCATAGATGGTGGTCATTCGTCCGTATCACAAAGCAAACAAACGACTCACAGTGACTAATCAAAGTAAATGGGTCAAAAATAATGTATAATGAAGACATGCTCGCCTATAAGTGAACACTCATCCCAAGAATTCCCAGGTAAGCACAACTGGTCTCGCATCTGGTTGAGATGTATACGAAGTGCTTGCCTAGACAGAAAACTCAGAATACAGGCATTCACCCTTCCAGTTTGCACGTGTTCACATTATTTAAAACCCAAAACGTTTGACGAGATTTTGAAAATTTGAAGGCACAAGGCCAAAAATCTAATACTGAAAAGGGTTCAAAACCATATAACAGAGGGTTCAAAACCATATAACAGAGGGTTCAAAACCTTACAAAAATTTATTCAAAAACAGATGATTGTTTTTCAAAAATCGTTTCGGAAGAATTTTGGTTCTTGTTTTGATAATCACCTAAGGATAGGTGATGTACATGTTTTAAGATCTAAACACAAGATAACTCGTGTTAGGGTCCTAGAAAAGTTATAGTCTAGGTCAAAGCATTACTAATAACCTAATTCCCTATAACCATTGGCTCTGATACCAACTCTTCTGTCACACCCCGACCGCGTAAAACAACAAATCGCGGCGGAAACATCGGGGCGTGTTGCAACAGAATTAATTGTTTCATAACCATGGCATACAAAGTTGTCTTTTATTTAAAAACAAAGGTGTTTCATTGTTTCAAACAGGAAATTAAAGAGTTCAGAACATAATTAAACATAGTCTATCTTATTTGAAAGTCTCTAAGGCACAGGTCCGCCCTAGTATCATGATCAACATCCTATGGAAAAGCACCTGAAAACACATGTGAAAATAGGTACGTCAGCATAAAAATGCCTGTGAGATACATAGGTTTGTAAAAATAGGATTCATGACTTATATTTAAGAAAATGTTTAGTCATGAACCTTGTAATTTGCTTTGTCTTGTAAATCATTTGAAAATAATAAGATCAGATGATATGTATAAGTAGATGTCAGGTTAAATAAATGACCATGTAAAAATGTGTTTGTATAAGATAAGTTGTTTATAAATCAATGTCTTGTGAAAAGTATGTTATTTGTATAAAATGTTCTATGTCTCAAACTGAAATGATTCAAATAACGTTACGACATATAATACCATACAAACACTTATATATAGGAAGTACCAGCGGCGTATCCACCATGCTTGTATCATATTACACACGCATCGTTACTTAATCACTTAATCAAATCAAACCAACCAATGTAAGAAGTCTATGTTTAAACCAATTATCAAATGTATTGAATAATAGGTCAGATGTAAATCATGTAAAATGTCTATGTCAAATATCCATGTCAAATGTCTATGTCAAATATCCATGTCAAATGTCTATGTCAAATATCCATGTCAAATGTCTATGTCAAATATCCATGTCAAATGTCTATGTCAAGTATCCATATCAAATGTCTATGTCAAAATGTCATGTATGGCAAGTGAAATGTCTCAAACTAAACCATATGCACAAAAACAAAGTATTGAAGTAAAACTTGGTTTAAATCAAAGCTATGTTTTGTGTAAATGCATGCAAATATTTAATATGAACATTTATGCGGTATTGTGAAAATGCATACATCCAAGCCTTGTGACTGTGGTGATAAACCCTTTAAACAAATTAAAGGTCTATCTGTCTTATATATCATCGAATTCGGTCATTCCTTTCTGTCCCCTTTCCCTGGGATGTCCAGAACGGGAGTTGTCAATTCCTATGGTACCACTACCTACTAACGAACGACATGATCGGTGTTAATGAATGTATTGTCCCATGTAAACAAACCAAATGTCATACCACAATGTAAGCATGTGAAAATAATGCACTAAGTATGTAATCAAATGAACATACATAGCGTGAAATGTCATGTAAAACGATGTACTAAGTAATGCACACAATGGGCACACCTAGCAGGAAATGTCATGTAAAACGATGTACTAAGTAATGCACACAATGGGCACACCTAGCAGGAAATGTCATGTAAAACAATGTACTAAGTAATGCACACAATGGGCACACCTAGCATAAGATGAAATGAAATCATGTACTATAATGTACTAACGAATATAGCATGTATATGATGTGAAAACAGGAAAGCATGGAAGTAATAAGTAGGCACATGTGTTCCACCCCAAAACAGTTTGGAAAACAGTAAAAGAGGGGTCTATGTACTCACTTGAGATTGCTCAGATGTCTAAAGATAATCACCAAGTAATGCTAGAGATCTCGGAATCAAACGGCACCTAATATAGGTAACTATGTTAATAACCGGACCTATATCGGAAGACTGAGTAGCATTAGGGTTTGTAAACCAAATGAGTGTAGGAACTCACGTGACATGGTTTAACAAAGTCTACATACTAAAAGAAACTTAACCTAAGTCTTATTGACCCGTTATGATCCGTTTAGGTAGCTTATGCTACTTTATCGCATCGTGCGCGTGAAACGCGTTCGGACCGCCTAACTAGTCCTATGACAAGTGTTATATGCCTAAACGTGTTACATAATCAGTTATGTGACAAAAGTTTAGGTTACATATGCTTAATTACCAATTATATATGAAAAGGGTATTCTGGTAATTTACCTAAGGCATATAAACTACCTATCATACAACTACTTAAACGATGTGACCATAGGGTATAACCTCGGAAGGTTATTCCCTACCTACTATGGTCACCTAATGTATTTGGTCGGATCCTAATGATCGACCAAACTGGGTCGGGTTCGAAGGTATAGGCGATTTATTAGATCGCCTACCCTACGACCCTAGACAACGTGGTAATCAGTAGGCATAGTCCCAAGGGACTATGACCATCGTGATTACAATCACGTTGCGAAGTTCAACCGAACTTCGCATTGACCATTACTGGTCAACGCTGAAAGTCAAACAAAGTTTGACTTTCGGACTCGAAAAGCAGTAAAAATAAGGAAAAGAACGAAAGAATACTAACCCAGGGTCCCCGAATGCTAATCCCGATCTAAGAACTCAGGTATGAAACAATGGTTTCAACTTAGAGCTCTAAAATCAGAATTCTTGTGGGTTTTTAAGCCAAAGGGGGTGGGGTATTTATAGTTTTCGGTGAACCGTTGGGATCGTTTCTTGGAAAAGGGGAAAAGATCTAGTCCATACACTTGTCACAATGTTGTGGAAGCTAAATATGATCCTTATCTAATGACTAAGCAAGTTTAGAACATGTGGTGGAGGATTAAATGGCTGCAACTTGTGATTAAAAACATTTAATCTGGTCAGAAGGTGGGAAGCGGCCCGCTTTAGGATCAGCCAAACACAATGCGGGCCGCCTGAGCATGTCAGATCAGAAACAACTTTCAAAAATGACAGTTTAGGTCCCTGCACGTGTTTAAGGCCATTTCCGACACTTCTAAGGCCCGTAAAGCCAACTTTAAGGCCCTAAAATGTTGCCTAAACATTGTGGACATGAAACATGTTCAAAAATATGTCGGATGATGGTTCGTTTGGTCGTACGAACGCGATGTTCGCTTAATTACGACGGAATGCGTAAAAGCGCGAAAAACGATCCAAATGACGCAACGAATGGATTTTTCTTAAGGCGAACACTAAAATATAATATAGTCATGCTCACATAAATTTTTGGATGTCCGGATGTATTCAGAACGTAAGTTATGCGCGAAAATGCAAACTTGTGCACTTTTTGACACTTTTAGTCCCTGAATGTCCCAAAAGTTTATTTTAGCACACCGAACCCCTCAAAGCCTATTTCTAAGCTATGTAAAGGATATTTAAGGTGTGTTTAACTTATGGTCATGTTCCGGAATGTTCGTTACAGTTCAAATTGACATACTTTCGCAGTTTGTCATATTTAGTCCTTGTAAGCGAATTAACTTGTTTTTGCCATACCAAAGTCTTCAAAACTTATTTCTAAGTTATTTAAAGGTTATTTAAGGTATGTTGAGCATATGTTGATGTTCCAGAGTATTTCTCGCATTAAACTGAGTACGTTTACGCACTAGTTTGCGTATAACTCTCCAGAAAGTGCTATAGAGTTTGAAATTGAACAAAAGTCAAAACATGAAAAATGTTAAACATAACAAAACAAACATTGTGATCAAATAACATTGTTTTATTGATAACAGAACTGTTCATAGTGATTACAAGCACAGTTGTTACACCACTTAGTTATGCGTTCGCCTTAGTGTCTAAAAATATGTTATTTTTAGACTCGACATTGTAGTAACTTGTTTACGATGTCGATACGTCCAAATTGTCGTCATCAAGAGTTATGTATTTCCATTTCGGCCATTTCATTTAACTGTCCGATTTTACTAGCATTTCTTGGACCATGTAGGAACATGTATGTGTATATATTTTGACCATCCTATCGATATCTAATACATACACATATATGGCACACATTACATACACTTAGCAAGTTTCCGAATAGATATAATTTTTACCAAAAAATTATATTTATACTTTGTTATATTTTTACCCATTTATTTTTGTAAAAATATAAGTTTAAGTTCATAAGAACTTCTTTGAATATTTAACTATTAAATATTCCCATCAAAGTTTCCATAATGACGTTTATGACCACTAATCGCGTTTAACCATGTTAATCACCCTTTAATCCCATTTTTAATCGCGATTAGATTTTTAGAAAAATTTGCCATAGTTTCCCCTAAACTATGACGTTTCCCACGTTACAAAAACGCGTTTAAATCAATGATCAATTTTCTCAAATCACCACAATTTACCAAGTTTCACTAAATATCATTTTATAACAATAATCTCACACTTTACCCTTCAAAGCTTATTATGAGCATTTCTTTGGTAAATCTTTTAACACTTTAAAGTTAACCATTTTTCAAGTTAATTATGTATATGAACTTGTTTAAACTTGTTTTTCATTCATAAAAATTCCCACATTTTTATGAAGATTTCCAAGACTTTTTATACTTTACCTTTTAAAGTAAAACATTATAACTTGCTTTATGTCCAAAAATCAAGTTTATTAGTGTCTTCCAAAAGTCTTGTTAACATGATTATTCTTGGTTTAATCTTCCCAAAATTTACTAAATCAACTTCACATACAAATGCTCATAATCTTTGAAGTAGATGATCATTCTTGATTTAAACATAATCATGTTTAAATCACATATTCATGTTCATCATGGTAAGATGAACCCAAATATCAAATACTACATGAATCTATTAACTTGATCATCATAAGCATAGACTTTAATCTACTAATCTCAACAAAAATAACATAATCATCATGAACACATGAACATATTAACACTAAACAACATAAATCAACACATAATATATTCATATTTAGTGTTTATTAGCTTTGTGTTTAGGGTTTTTGATTATGTTAAGCTTTAAATTCAAGATCATCAACTTGTACTTCTATGATTAACTAGTAAAATGAAGCTTAAAAATGGTGATTAGGAGACTTACAATATTGCACAACTAAATAAGAAAATAAGAAGAAGATTAGGCTCCAAAAGTACTCCTAATGATGTTCCATGCTTAACCCACACTTGGATGATCTTGAAAAGCCTTGAAAGTGAGTAAAATGAGGTGATTAATGGTAGCTTATGGTGGTGTTTAGGGTGTTCTATGGCTGCCGATTTCTAAGGTGCACAAGGAAGGCTTCTTTGAATTTTTAAAGTGAGGAATGGTGTTGAAAAGATGAGTTATGGAAGGATGGTAATAAGTATGGTGGGTGTTCCAATTTTTCAACACATTCCATGCATTCTTATCCTTTAAAATCAACTAGAACATGGTGGGTGGGACCCACCATTTTCGTCCATAATGGGGGGGGGGGGGGGGTAAAGTGAATTTTTTTTTTTATAAACTTAATAAATATCTAGATATTTTGGGGATTAATTCAAGTATGGTGATTTGGGTTTAAATCACACCATCAAGAGGGAAATTAGGGATTTTGAATCAAAATTAATATTAACTAGTTTTCCAAACTGGTAAAATTCATGTCTTGATGCTTAAAACGCTTCTCGTTTCGTCGACGGCGTGTTTACGACGCTTTTATGCTGCACCGACGAATATCTCCGCGAGGGGTCAAACTATATCCGAAAGATGTATGGAGTGATTCCGAGTCCCAAATTTAACTTAACTAGTTCACTAGACTCTTCGTTTGCTTGTTTTGTGACGAAAATATCGCATACTAGTTCGTCGGTTCGCTAACGAACTATTTTAGCGCATAGCGATGTAATACCGGAAACTTGTGATTATGAACATTCCATTGATATCATCTTATTATTTTAGTATGTTTTTCATCAATTGACATTATTCCGAAGTCCCGGAAATGCTTTGTATTAGGTTCGGACGAGTTAAAAATACTATATTTTAAGCCGAAACGGACACTTTTGAGATTAGGGCGTTATACCGGAAAGTCTTGTTTCTTGGCAAGACTTGTTTTCACAATGATGTTTTCTTATATAATAATGGACTCAGTTATGTTATCCGGGTGTCGTTTTTCAGTGTTTTTGGTCTAGTTTCACGGTTTGCTGGCATGAATAGTGTAACCGTGAATAGTTCACGCAGCACTTTCTACCAACATCTTTAGGGCATTGTTAGCTTGGTTTCGCCATACGACGAAAACCAACATATGTTTTAGCTTTGTTTCCTTGTCCTAACCTTGTTATTCAATTAACGACACTGTTACGTAATTAAATTACGCTAAATGCATGAGATTTAGAAATATAAATAGTGATTAGATTGTACGGAATTACCAGTTATTTGCCAGTTGTCACACCTTCTAGCACCCTTGTAAGTGTATTGATTGTATAAAGGAAGCTGAATGATGATGATGGTGGTTGTGGTGGGTTTTGGCCGAGAACAAGAGCAAGGGAGGAAGAGAGAGTGGTGTGTGAAGTGTGTGGAAGATTATGAGTTCATGGTCTAGCATGACATACTTATAATCATCTAACCAAATTATCCTTTGGGTTTTATGTCATAAAAAGCACAACCAAGATCTATTTAACAAATGAAATAAAATCAAGGTGTGGGGGCCAAGCATGGGCCGTCCCATAGGTGGGGGGGGGGGGGGGGGGTCTAGCTTAGGTTTGAACCATTTAGTTGTAATCTAGTTCAAATTCAAGTATCGGTTACGTGTTTCAGTTATTAGATATTTTTAGGAGGTGTTATGATGTTCGGGGATCATAATTAGCTTGGTAATGTTAAAACAGTGCTTCTAGTGTAAATTTGATGTTTCGGGTAGTGTCCGGTTGTTCGGTTAGATACTGATTCGTTAAGGTGCTAAACCTTGCAGTTTAGTGTTCTTTATGAACCCTTTTGTGGCACTTTTAATTCCCGACACTTAGGGAAAGCATTCAGGACCATTTTATTATGTTTCAGCATAATATTAATATGTTTAAATGCTGATTTATGCTGAATTCAGCACTTTGGGTGAGTTTTACGCACTTTCTGGCACTTAAACTATCACCTAGAAAAGCAGTTTTGTGATCCTTACTTCCCTACTCTTTATACTAGTGTAGTACTTAGTTTCTGGCTCATACTGGATCTCAAAACACTATCTGTCTATGTGCTGAGTTTTGTCAGCATTTGCTGATTTATCCGTTTACTGTGCTAACTGTGCTTTGTGCATCATTTATGTCAATATGTTTGCATGTAGTAATGACATGACATTATGCAATATGTGATGCACATGTAATTATAATGTAGTAATCAGGAAGTAGTTAATTGTAATTCAGCACAGTCATTAAGCACTAATCAAGATTAATTAATTGTACGGATACCTGGATTTTTGACGGTTGCCACACAATTGTGGGGATTTGACCCACTACAGAAATCAGTGTCCAAGGTTGGTTAATGCAAATCAGGCGCATGCTTGTGGTCGATTCTTTAACATGAATGCAAACGAGGCGCGAGCAGACAACGAGGTGGTGAATGGTACGTTCCTTGTTAACAATCAGCCTGCATCCGTTCTTTTTTATTCGGGTGCCGATAAGAGTTTTATGTCATTATCTTTTGAACCTTCGCTTCGCATGTCTAAAACAAAACTAGGAAAGCCCTTGACAGTATAGGTAGCTAGTGTTGAACCCGTTGTTCTTGATTCTGTTCTCCAAAACTGCCAGTTGAACCTTAATAACCATCTTTTTCCTATTGACCTCACACCGATGCAACTTGGAAGTTTCGACATTATAGTGGGAATGGATTGGTTAGCCAAATACCATGCATATGTAGTTTGTTTTCAGAAGATTATTCGTGTGCCGCTTTCGACTGGTAAGATCTTAGAGGTTCGTGGTGAGAAACCTGCTAGTAGTCTCAAACTCATGTCGTGTACTCAAGCTCGAAAGTATCTGCGAAAGAACTATGTGGCCTTCTTGGCACATATTGTAGCGGATAAAGGCAAAGGTAAATCTATTCAAGATATCCCTGTTGTTCGGGATTATCTTGAAGTGTTTCCTGAAGAATTACCTGGTTTACCCCCAGCACGCCAAGTCAAGTTTCGTATTGATCTTGTACCTGGTGCTAATCCTATCGCTAGATCTCTGTATCGTCTTGCACCGTCTGAGATACAAGAGTTATCTAAGTAGCTTCAAGAGCTTTCTGACAAAGGTTTTATCCATCCTAGCTTTTCACCTTGGGGTGCTCCCATTCTTTTTGTCAAAAAGAAAGATGGCTCTTTCAGGATATGTATCGATTATCGTGAGCTTAACAAACTTACCATCAAGAATCGATATCCCCTACCTCGTATTAATGATCTCTTTGATCAGTTACAGGGTACTACTTGCTTTTCAAAGATTGATCTACGTTCTGGGTATCATCAACTTCGTGTGCTTGAAGAAGATATTCCCAAGACTGCTTTCCGCACAAGATATGGGCATTATGAGTTCACAGTTATGCCATTCGGTTTGACTAATGCCCCTGATGTTTTCATGGACTTAATGAATAGGGTTTGTAAGCCTTATTTGGACAAGTTCATCATTGTTTTCATTGATGACATCTTGATTTATTATAAGACTCGAGCCGATCATGAGCAACATCTTCGTCTTACTCTGGAACTCCTGAAGAAAGAGCAACTTTTTGCCAAATTCTCCAAGTGTGAATTTTGGCTTAAGGAAGTTCAATTTTTGGGTCATATCATCAACGAACAAGGTATTCATGTAGATCCCTCCAAGATCAGTGCGATTAAGGATTGGGATACGCCTACTACTCCAACCGAAGTTCGTTCTTTTCTTGGTCTCGCGGGTTATTACCGCCGCTTCATCGAAAACTTCTCCAAGATTGCAGTTCCTCTAATTGCTCTAACTCAGAAGAATAAACCCTTTGATTGGGGATCCCAATAGGAAGAAGCTTTTCAGACCTTGAAACAAAAACTCTGCGATGCACCTATTCTATCTTTACCTGAGGGCAACGATGATTTTGTCGTATATTGTGATGCATCCAATTTAGGCCTTGGCTGTGTTCTCATGCAAAGGAACAAAGTCATAGCTTACGCATCAAGACAGTTGAAGGTTCAGGAGAAGAACTACACGACTCATGATCTTGAGTTAGGTGCAGTTGTATTCGCTCTCAAAGTCTAGAGACACTATCTGTATGGTACTAAATGTGTGGTTTTCACTGACCACAAAAGTCTTCAGCATATCTTCAATCAAAAAGAACTTAACATGAGGCAACGACGTTGGGTTGAACTTCTAAACGACTACGATTTCGAAATTCGCTACCATCCTGGTAAGGCGAATGTCGTGGCTTATGTATTAAGTCGTAAAGAACGAGTCAAGCTTCATTGTGTTCAAGTTCGATCTGATATTCAAACCCGCATTTCTTAGGCTCAACATACTTGTGTTACACAAGATTTGATGGGTAAGGAATTACCATTTCATATTAAGCCTGATCTCGAGCTGAAAGACAATGGATTGTATTATTTCATGGACCGTTTGTGGGTCCCAAGCCAAGACAATCTCCGCACCTTTCTTATGGATGAAGCTCATAAGTCTCATTATTCTATTCATCCTGGTGCAGATAAAATGTATAGGGATCTTCGTACTCAGTATTGGTGGCCCGGTGTGAAGAAAGACATTGCCTTGTACGTATCCAAATGCCATACTTGTCTTAAGGTTAAGGCTGAACATCAACATTCCTCTGGATTATTGGAGCAACCAGAGATTCCAGTTTGGAAATGGGAAAACATTGCTATGGATCTTATTACCAAACTTCCGCGCACTAAGAAAGGTCATGATACCATTTGGGTAGTTGTTGATCGTCTAACCAAGTCAGTGCATTTCTTGCCAATCTGTGAGGATCTATCTGCCGAAAAGCTGGCTAAAATCTATATGGATGAGATTGTATCCCATCATGGCGTTCCTTTGAACATTATTTTTGACAGAGATGCTCGATTCTCGTCTCATTTTTGGAGAACCATGCAATCTGCTATGGGAACCCAACTTAATTTGAGCACAGCTTATCATTCGCAATCAGATGGTCAATCTGAAAGAACAATCCAAACACTGGAGGATATGCTTAGAGCTTGTGTGATCAATTTTGGTGGTAGTTGGGATTCGTATCTTCCGTTCATTGAATTCTCCTACAACAATAGTTATCACTCCAGCATCAACATGGCTCCTTTCGAGGCTTTATATGGTCGAAAATGTCGTTCACCAGTCTGCTGGAATGAGATCGGTGAGGATCAGCTTACTGGACCTGAGCTCATTCTAGAGACTACAGATAAAATCAAGAAAATTCGCGACAACCTTTAGACAGCTAGAAGCCGTCAAAAGAGTTACGCGGATAGACGACTCAAGCCTCTGGAATTTCAAGTCGGTGATCGCGTCTTACTTAAGGTTTCACCTTGGAAATGTGTGATCAGATTTGGAAAGTCAGGAAAACTTGCACCTAGATATGTTGGACCATTCAAGATCGTCGAAAGAATCAGAAAAGTAGCCTACAACTTGAGTTACCTCCTGAACTTGGAAATGTTCATCCAACCTTTCACTTAGCCAATCTCAAGAAGTGTTTAGCTGATGAGAACCTCCACATACCGCTTGATGAAATTCGTGTCGATGACACAATGCATTTTGTTGAGAAGCCTGTGGAAATCATGGAACGTGAAGTCAAGTGGCTCAAACGCAAGCGCATTCCTCTTGTCAAAGTTTGCTGGGAATCTAAATGTGGACCAGAATTTACTTGGAAACATGAAGATCAAATGAAGGCAAAATATCCACATCTATTCTCACAAGTTTCCTCTAAATAAATTTCGGGACGAAATTTCCACAAGTAGGGGATACTGTGACATCTGGGCTTGTAATCATTGTATAAACTCTAATCAGTTCAATGATCAATAAAACAATGTGATTTGGCCCCAATGTTTGTTTATTTATGTTTGACATTTTGCACGTTTTAATTTTGTTCAATTTCAAACTCTATTTCGCTTTTTGGAAAGTTATACGCAAACTGATGCGTAAACATAATCAGTTTAATACGAAAAACACTCTGGAACATCAATATATGCTTAACATACCTTAAATAACCTTTACATAACTTAGAAATAAGTTTTAAAGGGTTTGGTATGGCAAAAACAAGTTTATTCGCTCGTAGGGACTATTTGTGTCAAACTGCGAAAGTATGCCAATTCGTATAGTAACGAACATTCCAGAACTTGATCATAAGTTAAACATACCCTAAATATCCTTTACATAGCTTAGAAATAGGCTTCGAGGGGTTCGGTGTGCAAAAATAAACTTATTGGTCAATTAGGGACTAAAAGCGCAAAAAGTTCATAAGTTTGCATTTACGCGCATATCTTACGTTCTGAACATATCCGGACAGCCAAAAATTTTTGTAATCATTAAAATATTTTATTTTAGTGATTGGCATGCTAAAATTCCATTCGTCGCGTAATTTGGATCGTTTTTCGCGTCCGTTCATGTTCCGTCGTAATTAACCGAATAACGTGACCGTACGACCTAACGAACCGACATCCGAGATGTTTTCAAGCATATTTCATGTTCCCTATTCTTAGGCATCATTGTAGAGCCTTGAAAGTGGCTTAACAGGCCTTGATCGTGTCAAAAAGGGCCTTATATGCATGCAGGGACCAAAGCTGTAACTTTTGAAACTGTTTCTGAACTGATCAGAGGTCGCGGGCCGTGTAAGAGTAGGCTAAAGCCTACGCGGGGTGTGAGAGCTCCCCAGATATGCAAAAACCAGTTTTTCACAAACAGCAGCTGGTTTCTGGCTTTTGTACATGGTTTATTCAAACTTTGAGCTGGTTTTGGGCACCCATAGAATGCTAAAACAGTGGGTAATACTTGTAAGGTCCAGATTGAAGTTCGAAATTCAAGAAACGATCCTAACGGTTTTCTGAAATCTATAAATACCCACCTTAATTCTTTTGCATTTCCTCACATTTGATCTGATTTCTACTCTAAGTTGAAGCCTTAGCCATACCTGAGTATTTTAGATCAAATTCTTCATTGCTTGGACCTTTTGTAAGCTTCTTTCATGCTTTTATGCGTTTTTAAGCACGAAAGTCAACAGTGTTTGACTTTCTGCTTTGACCAGTCTTTGGTCAACACAAAGTTCGTTTGAACTTTGCAACGTGAGCGTAATCACGATGGTCATAGTCCTTTGTGACTATAACTACTGATTACCACGTTGATTAGGCGTAGTGACGAGTCATAGTTTCGGTCAAAATACGTGTTTATGCGTATTTTGCAACCAAACTATTCTTGGGTATAAAAACACTTTGTTTTGGTATCAAACTTGTTTTCTAACTTAGTTAAACATGTTTTAACATGTTTAACTCGTCAGTTTTAGTTTAGTGCTTGTATAGGGTAGTAAGATAAGCGGTCTAAACAACCGCTTAGACTTTCGAACCCGACCCGTTTGATCGATCATTAGGATCCGACCCAACACATTTTATGACCATAGTTATATAGGGAATAACCTTTCGAGGTTATACCTTATGGTCACTACGTTTAGTTAGTTATATGATAGGTAGTTTATATGCCTTAGGAAAATGACCAAAATGCCCTTTTTGCGCATAAAATTCATTCTAAGCATATGTAACTTAAATTTTGACATCTAAACTAATTAGGCAACATTATTAGGCATGGTAAGGCATATAATACTTGTCATAGGACTAGTTAGGCGGTCCGAACGGGTTTTACGCAAACGATGCGTTAAAGTAGCGTAAGCTACCTAAACGAGTCGTAACGGGCCATAAGCACTTAGGATAGGTTCCGTTTTAGAATGTATGCTTTGTTAAACCATATTATATGAGTTACAACACTCAATTGGTTTACAAGACCTCATCCTATCCAATCTTCCAATTTAGGTCCGGTTTATTAACGTAGTTACCTATATTAGGTACCATTGATTCCGTGATCCTTCTAGCGTTACTTGGTTGTTATTTCAAGACTTTTAAGCTATCACAAGTGAGTACATAGACCCCTCTTTTACTATTTTCAAATATTTTGGGGTGAAACACATGTGCCTATTTGTTACTTTCGTGTTTTTCATGCTTTTATAACATATGCTTGCTATGTTCATTAGTACACGTATAATACATGATTTCATCCATGTTTTTGCTATGTATGTTTTAATATTTTTTTTTGGGTAAAGGGTTACCCCGGTGATTCTATTATAGACAACCGCCAAATAAGTACTAGTAGTGAGGATGAGTTCCCCACTAGTTCATATACAGGACAGGCCCCATATATGTAAGCAAAAAAACAAAACAAACCAAACTACCACCTCGACCTAGCCTACTACAATCATGATAATGACTAACTAGTAGACAAACGAAAATAAATCATACAACGACGTCAACCGCCATCATCAAAAATGAAATGGCCACCAACCGGCAGCCCCCTAGCATGAAACAAAAACCACCTATCCATTGGATAACTTTGTGGAAGAGGTGCTTGCCCCTGTACTGGAAGACGTAGGATGTGTACCCGAAGTGATAAACTCATTCATTTCATCATATATAACCTCTACCTCATCATCGTCAGACTCCTCATTTAACTCACGTCCCCCTTTATACTTCCCCTGGAGAGAACCCCCATTCCCCCCAACAAACCTAAGAGCACTAAACGAATTGTGTGTTTGAACCTTGGACGAACTAGTACCCCGTGCATTCACATAGGAAGAACTCACTGCCTTTTTCTTTTTATCCACAGGTCTATATTCAAACTTGGGCTTCTGATTGTTAACTTGAAAACCGCTCTTCTTTGGATTCTTTTTTGTCCTAACTTCCGTATAACCATCCTCATCTACTTTCGGACTGTTAGTAGGAGGCCTCACTGTCGATCGAATGCATTTTGGACACTCCTCAGAGTCATGCCCAAATATACAATAGTGGGCACATCTCGGGGGTTTCCATTCATATTCCACACGAATAGTCTCATTGACATACTTGTTCTCATCCAACTCAGGAATAGCCATGGTTAGGACCTCTTTAAAGTCATGTTCAGCAGATATATCAATGAGTGCCCTAGCATAGCTGCTTCGTCCCCAAGCCTCATTGCACATATCAATAGTATAAGAATCCAACCGCAAAGGAGAACCAATTTTAGATGCCAACATGCTTAACCCATCGTCAGTATACGCCACTAGAGGAACCTCATGCAATTTCACCCAAACCGCAACCTTCTTAATATCTTCTTTTTTAAGAGTGTTTGTAGGGGACCAAGTGTTGAGAAAAAGAGGTTTGTTCCGAATCAGCCAAGGACCCCCTTCAAGGACATTATTCACACCCTGTCTGTCTTCAAACTTGAAGAAGAAAAACCCATTCGAGTTCATCATAATTTTCTGAAAACCATGTTTTTTTCCAATTTGCTTTCACAAAATATTCAACAACCGGATAAGCAATTCTATCCCCCAGGAAGTAACCATAAAGAGTATTTGCTAACCTGCTGTTAACCTGACGAACATAATCAATTGGTAAAACAACATCCACTCCTTCCAAGGAGACATCCGACTTAAGTGACCTAAAATTAATATTAGGAGTTTGATCAGCCGCCTCAAAAGCATTCCTAGCTGAATTTTGAGCAGTCAAACCGGAATCCATGTTAACACTACCCATGTCAACTTGATTGTTTGACACAACATTAGCGTACGATTGACGTTGAGAAGAAGCTCGAGGGAGAGGACTAACATCATTCAGCGGGAGCACAAAAGCTACCTTTCTTTTATCAAGAACCTTAGCATACTATTGATTAGGGGAATCAGACCGACCAACCTGTGCATCATCATCTAATGGCAGCATAAAGGTTACCTTCTTGCTCAGTACGGAAACCCTCGCAGCTATTTTTGACGTTAGTTTTGGCTCAAAAGGTTTACCGTCAATATTCTTTATCTTCCTCGAAAAGACGTTTACGTTGTCAGTATTTTGATCATCCATTTCAGCAGCCGCAAAAAGCAACAGCCGCTACCCAATAGCAAGAATGCGACCAAAACACTAGTGATGACTAAAACAGCAATCGGATTACCACTAGTTTCACAGATTTACTAACAAACACCCGCCAATCAAATAATCAATCAGCGAATGAAAGGGTGAACCTGCCGAAACCCTAGAACAAATCGTCCAGCTGAATGTAGATGCAGCAACGATTAACAGATTCAGCAACGATTAGAGCAGGACACTGCCAAGAAACAACAACCGCATTCAAACCCTAATCTACGAACGAAAAAGACAGAAACCCTAAATACGAAAAAAACCCTAATATGATTTCAAATGATTAGAAACTAAGGAGCGAAATCAGATACTCCCTAGATGCTAACCAAGATCGATCAGAACTAGGGTTAGATTGAAAGATGAAGGTTTCACACGATCACCCAGATCGCCCAAATCGCCCAGAGCTCTCCCATCTCTTTACTAAAACATATTATTATGTATGTTTTAATTAACATGCTAGTACATTGATTTCATAAACACATTTGTTTCATATGTTTATTTTAGCATATGTACACATTGATTTACATCACATTTTTGCTACGTATTTTCATCTAGCATACTTAGTACATTGTTTTCATATAACATGCTTACATTTGGTATGGCATTTGGTTTGTTTAACGGCTCAAAAAAAAGTTCATTAACATTGATCACGCCGCTCGGTAGTAAGTAGTGGTACCATAGGAATTGACAACTCCCGTTTCTGGTTTCCTAGGTTTGTTTGGAAGTAGGAAATGACTGAATCCGATATACATAAATTTTGATAAACCTTTAATTTGTTTAAGGGTTTGTCTCCACAGTCGCAAGGCTTGAATGTATGCATTTTAACATTACCCCATAGATGATCGTATCAATAAAACATTGATTTTACAAAACATAACTTTTGATTTAAACTATGATTTATTCAAATACATTGTTTTATACATTTTACATATGGTTTGGGTAGATACTTTTTACTTTCCATACATAACATTTGATTATACATGAACATTTTTACATTGGTTTAAACAACACATTTTTGTGGTTTATTTTGGTAAGTGACTTAAATAACGAGGTGACGTGTAATATGATAAAAGCATGGTGGATACGCCGCTGGTACTTCCTATATATAAGTGCATTTTTATGATATTACATATCGTTATTTAAACCACTTCAATTTATACAAAAACATGATACATCTCACATAAATGACATAATTTATGCAAATCCTTTTTACTTGGTTATTCATTTAACCTCACACCTTTCTTTTATAACATCTGATTTCCTTATCAAGTTTTGTATGATTTATAAAAGAAAACACTTTTAATAAGATTCATGACTAACTTTTTGTTAAACATTTCTTTCAACTACAAGTCATGAATCCTAAATCAATAAACCTATGTATCTCACAGGCATTTTTATGCTGACGTACCTATTTTCACATGTGTTTTCAGGAGCTGATGCATAGGGTTGTTCAAGATACACTTAGGCGGACTTGGGCCTTAGTGACAATAAAAGAAGCAAGAATAGTTTAACTATGTTATGTACTCTTTGTTTCCTTTGTTTTAAGACAATGTAACCACTTGTTAATAAATAAAACGAAACTTTAATTACCATGGTTGTGAAACAATAATTCTGCCACTCTATTCCCCGACGTTTCCACCGCGGTTTGTTGTTTTACGCGGTCAGGGTGTGAGAAAAAACAGCAAATCATTAACCTTTGTTTTGCCGATGATCTGATTCTGTTCGCTAGAGGTGATGTTGGGTCGGTGAGTTGTCACACCCTGGCTTTGCGGAAGCGTGGGTTTATTTTGGTGTGACTTCTTAATACCATAGCAAATATCATAACCATGCTATATGAATTAAAACACATGATGTTCATCCATTCATCAAGTTTTTAAAAGTAAAGACGACAACAATGTTCAAAAGTCGACACTTAAAACAGATTACGATACGACATAATTAAAACTTGTTCATACGACTTGCCCAAAGACTTGAAATAAAAACACAGTTTAAGACTTGTAACCCGTCCAGGCAAAGGTCACACCTCCTAAACTCGGATGACATCATTATTCCTACGCAGCTTAACATCATTGCAAACTTGGCCAGATCCATTAGTTTCCTGAAATACATGTAGTTTGAAAAATCAACAAAAGTTGAGCGAGTTCATGTAAAAGTGAGTATGTATAAACCCTTGTAGTATGTATGAAAATCTCTGGTATGTAGCAATTAAGGAAAAAGAGATCACCATTGGGTTGCAAAGCCAATGATATGTGTGAAGTGATGCAGGAAGACTCAAACCTAGCAGATTTTTGCGTCGGGCTCAAAGTCACTCCATGGTCCGTACAGTGGACTCATGAGTTGGGCTCGCTACACCCAAATAGATCTACCGCTCATGACCCTCGGTCCTACAACGAGGATTAATGGCCTCAAGTTCCACCTACCCACTCACATGATCTAAGTAGTAAACCCTCCTTAAGCTAACCATACCGTGTACATAAAAGTCTGTAATAATGTAACATGTATTCCACCCCCGAAGTATAAAACTGAAAACAGTTAAGAGAAAAGGGGGACATGAACTCACAGAAGTGCGTATCCAGAAACGTCAATCTCCAACCCTATCTGCTGCGTGAGGACCTACACGTACTAATTCCTATTAGACGGATGGTCATGCCTTGGCTTAGGGTTTAACGTTGGATCGGAGAATTAGTTAGGTAACTATTCCGTAATCACACTTCTTATTTATTTTATAAGTGTATCTCCTTCCCAAGGATGGGGGTTTTAAATACATGTATGCTTTAATTCCGAAAATATATTTTAAGTCTCACTTAGAAAATATATTTTTACTCACTTGTCTAAAATATTTTAATTCCAATATATATATATATTTTTCTCAAAAATATTATATTTTATCTCACGCAATTTCCAAAATAATACTTTATCAAAATATGTCTATAAGAGTATTTTCCCGAAAATACATAAGTTACATTTTAGAGTTCGCGTTGTAATAACAATACCGGTGTAACTTAAATATTTATTTGTGATAGCGTTGGTATTATTTTGGAATTGAAATTTCGTAACATTTCCCAGTTATATTATTTTTACCCTAAAAATAATATATCTAGTTCACAAAACAATACCGGTGTAACTTAAATATTTATTTGTGATAGCGTTGGTATTATTTTGGAATTGAAATTTCGTAACATTTCCCAGTTATATTATTTTTACCCTAAAAATAATATATCTAGTTCACAAAATAATCAAATAATCACACAATCGTTTTATTATAAAATATATATTCTAAATATATATTTATCAAGTTTTATTTACCAAAATCCACATCCGGTACTTGGTAATTTTTGAAATAAAAATCATGGCGAATTTTATTTTGAAAACCAAGTTAAAAATATATTTGTAAACATTTGTTAGAAAAATATTTCTAAGTGTTGAAATCCTAGAAAAATTTCGCCAGAGTTTCCTTTGTAAATGGAGGCGTCTACGCTTTCTAGCGTATCAT
This sequence comes from Helianthus tuberosus, assembly GCA_030545235.1. Lineage (NCBI taxonomy): Eukaryota > Viridiplantae > Streptophyta > Magnoliopsida > Asterales > Asteraceae > Helianthus > Helianthus tuberosus. The sequence goes on from CM060442.1 coordinate 101,194,231, forward strand.
TTTCTTTTCAAAATTTACTCAACAATCATCCATCAACAATATACAATCTTTAATCATCAAACTTGACAAAAATAAGCCTAAATCATAAACTTCATGAACTTGAAGGTTTGTAAAAATATGTAGTAAATTACTAACATATTTAGTAGGTCTTGTTATCTTTAAAAATAAGATTAGTTTCTTAAAAACTTTATTTTTAAAGAATTTGAAGTTTAACCACTTCTAGTCATGATTTACAAAAATGTTTCTTTGTTAAACTTTCTTGTTACACAAGTGCTTATACACTTGTTTACCTTCTAAAAATATATTTAGTTCATGTAAGAACCGGGTTTTAACAAGACTAGTATCTTTCACTTGGTCCTTTCGAAAAACCACTTGTAGATCTTTAGATCTACAAGTTTATAACCTTACTTTTCAAGAAAAATTATGTTTATTCAAGTTTCAAGTTCATGGTGGATGGTTTCATCATCTTTCAATTTTCTAACTTTAACATCTTACTAGTTCATGTTCTTGAACATGATCTAGCATGTCTAGCTGATGATCCATCCAACTTTTACTAACAAACAACATCAAATAATCATAACTACACAAGATCAACATGATTTACCCAAGTAACTTCTCTTTATCCACCTTTTATCCCTTATATTCAAGACTTTAGATTATGTTCATTAGTGTTCTTTAATATTTCATCATTAAATCATCTATTAACCACCAAAAACAAGATCAAGATGATGATTAGAAGCACTTACTACTAGCACAAGGCTAGGGAAGAAACAAGGCGTAAAAGCGGTGGATAAAAGAAAACAAGAGTGGTCCTTGAACTTCCGAGTGCACCAAGCTTGTTTGTTGATCCTATTGCACCTTTGTATGTATGAAAATGGCTTGAAAGAAGGTTGATGGTGGTTGTAGGGTGGTGTGGTGGTGGCGGCCGTGAGGTAGTGAAGAGAGAAAGAGAGTGGTTTGTTGTTGAGTGTTTTGTGAAATGAAAGTGATCAAGACCTCTAGGCTTATTTATAATCCAAGTATTAACATAATCCATAATGTAAAGTGTTCTCTAGATAACCAACATTTAGGAATAAAATAATCAAAGGAAGGCAAGGGGTGGGTCACCCCTTGTGACCGTCAAAATGAGGGGGGGGGGGTATGGTTGGGGTGTAATGATCTAGTTACTAATTTTGTTAGGATTTAAGTATTTAGTTAGTGTATTAGTGTGTGTGTAATAATATAAGGTGTGTTTGGGTGTTCGGGGACCCTAACTAGCTCAGAAATGTAAAAACAATTTTTTTGATATTATTTTTATGTTCCGGGTAAAGTCCGGTTGTTCGGTTGGATGTTGATCCGTTAATGTGTTAAATAAGGCTTTAAAGTGTCTTGAATATTGTTTTTAGTGACACATTAAATTACCAACACTTTGGAAAATGTCTAGGACTATTTTGCCAAGTTTTTGCACTTTACTAGCATTGTTAAGTGCTGAATTTTGGTTAACTAGTGCTGAATTCTGCATTTTAAGTATGTTTTAGGCACTTCCGGGCACTATAACTATCACCTAGTGACGCAGTTTAATGATCCTCACCTCCCTACACTCCCTACCAGTGTAGTACTTTATTCCCGGCTCATACTGGCCTAAAAAATATTGTCTCTCTAGGTGCTGGCATTGTCAGCATGTTTCTGGGTTATCCGCTCACTGTGCTAACTGTGCTTTGTGCATCATGGTTGTCACTAATGTTTGTGTGTAAATAATAGAGTGACAGTATAAAATGTGATGCATGAGTATGTATGTTTCAGAAAACAGTAAGCAGTTTAAATCACAGTTGTAATCAAGCACAGTCATTAAGCACGAATTAAATATTAATTTAGTGTACGGATACCTGTAAATGTGAGGGTTGTCACATTCTCCCCCCGTTAGAGAAATTTCGTCCCGAAATTTTAGGCTCTGCTTCTAGATGCAGGGGTCTTGGGAAATAAATGGGGGTATTTCTCTTTCAGACGATCCTCACGTTCCCACGTGAATTCTGGCCCATGTCTTGCATTCCATCGAACTTTGACGAGCTTAACACTACTCCTGCGTGTTTTGTTAACTTTCCAATCCGTAACCTCAACGGGTTCTTCGGTAAAGTGGAGCGTGTCGTCGATATGAACTTCGTCAGCAGGAATGATCACTGTTTCTTGTGTTGGACTCTTTTTCAAATTTGATACATGAAATGTATCATGGACCCCATTGAGTTCAGCAGGTAGGTCCAACTTGTAGGCTACAAGCCCAATCCTTTGCAGGATTCTGAACGGGCCAATGTGACGCGGATTTAGCTTCCCACGCTTTCCAAAGCGTGCCACACCCTTCCAGGGTGAAACCTTCAATAAAACCATATCCCCAACTTGAAACTCTAAAGGTTTCTTTCTTCGGTTTGCATAGGCTTTCTGTCTGTCGCGAGCCGCCTTGATGCGCTTTCGAATTTGTGCAATCTTGTCTGTCGTCTCTTGGACTATTTCGGGACCAACAAGCTGTCTATCACCCGCATCAGCCCAGCATAAGGGTGATCGACATTTGCGTCCGTAAAGAGCTTCAAATGGCGTGGCTCCAATACTGGTGTGGTAGCTGTTGTTGTACGAAAATTCAACCAATGGTAAATGATTATCCCAGCTACCACCCAGGTCCATTACACATGCTCTCAGCATATCTTCCAATGTCTGAATAGTTCGTTCACTTTGGCCATCAGTTTGCGGATGAAATGCAGTGCTCAGATTCAACTGCGAGCCAAAAGCTTCTTTGAAGGATTGCCAAATCCTTGATACAAATCTCCCATCTCTGTCAGAGATAATCGAGAGAGGCACTCCATGACGTGCGACAATCTCCCTCATGTATATTTCCGCAAGTTTACTCATGTTGTCTTTCTCTTTGATCGGCAAGAAGTGTGCGGACTTTGTTAGACGGTCTACTATTACCCAAATAGTATCATGGCCTTTGGGCGTCTTTGGCAGTTTTGTTATGAAGTCCATTGAAATTTGTTCCCATTTCCATTTGGGTATTTCAGGTTGCTGTAGAAGACCTGAGGGCTTCTGGTATTCGGCCTTTACCTTGGCGCACGTTAAACATTTGCTAACATAAACTGCAACATCGCCTTTAATCCTAGGCCACCAATAAAAATCCTTGAGGTCTTGGTACATCTTATCCGCACCGGGATGAATTGAGTACCGAGATTTGTGAGCTTCATCAAAAATAACCTTCCTTAAACCACCAAACAGAGGAACCCAAATTCGTTTCATGAAGCATAAAGTTCCTTCCTCGTTTGGTACCAACTGCTTCTCCATCCCACGGAGATACTCATCCTCAATATTCCTTTCCTTCAAAGCCTCTCTCTGCGCGGCACGAATGCGCAAAGAGAGGTCTATCTGGATAATCATCTCCAAAGCCCTAACCCTTATGGGCTTGATCCTTTCTTTTCGACTCAGGGAATCAGCGACCACATTCGCTTTCCCTGGGTGATATTTGATCTCGCAATCATAATCATTCAACAGCTCTACCCAGCGTCTTTGCCTCATGTTAAGCTCCTTTTGGTTAAATATGTGCTGCAGGCTCTTATGATCAGTGAAGATCATACATCGCGTACCATACAAATAATGTCGCCAGATTTTCAACACAAATACCACCGCGTCTAGTTCCAAGTCGTGCGTGGTATAATTCTTCTCGTGAATCTTCAGCTGGTGCGACGCATAAGCTATAACCTTTTGTCTCTGCATCAATACGCAACCCAAACCTTGACACGAGGCGTCACAATATACCACGAAGTCGTCCGTTCCTTCGGGTAGAGATAAGATCGGTGCGTCACAAAGTTTGTTTTTCAACAACTGAAACGCTTCCTCTTGTTTGTCACCCCAATCAAACTTCTTGTCTTTTTGTGTGAGTGCGGTCAGGGGTTGAGCGATCTTGGAGAAATCCTCAATGAACCTTCAATAATAACCTGCCAAACCTAAGAACTGTCGGATCTCGGTTGGCGTCTTGGGAGTTTCCCAGTCCTTGATTGCCTCGATCTTTGTGGGATCAACATGAATTCCCTTTCCATTAACCACATGTCCAAGAAATTGGACTTCGCGCAACCATAACTCGCACTTCGAGAACTTAGCGTATGACTTCTCCTTTTTAAGTAGCTCTAGAATAGCTCTTAAGTGCTGTTCGTGCTCATCCTTCATCTTCGAGTAGATCAGAATGTCGTCGATAAACACGATCACAAACTTGTCCAAGTACGGCTTGCAGACTCGGTTCATTAGGTCCATGAAAACTGCTGGTGCGTTCGTTAACCCAAACTGCATAACTAGGAACTCGTAATGTCCATAACGAGTCCTAAAGGCCGTCTTCGGGATACTTTCCTCTTGTATCCTTAGTTGATGATATCCTGATCGCAAATCGATCTTTGAATAGAAACTCGAACCTTGCAGCTGATCAAATAGATCATCGATTCTCGGCAAGGGATATCTATTCTTGATAGTCAACTTGTTAAGCGCGCGGTAGTCTATACACATACGGAAACTACCGTCCTTCTTTTTAACAAACAGAACCGGAGCTCCCCAAGGTGAGAAGCTTGGTCTGATGAATCCTTTATCCAATAGCTCCTGGAGTTGTGTTGACAACTCCTGCATCTCCGAAGGCGCAAGTCTATAGGGTGCCTTGGCTATAGGCGCGACGCCTGGAACCAAGTCAATGTGGAACTGGACTTGCCTTTGGGGCGGTAATCCTAGCAAGTCTTCCGGAAAGACTTCAGGATATTCTCTTACAACTGGAATGTCTTCTACCTTTGGCTCGGCAGCTTCTTTATCCACGATGTGTGCCAAGAAGGCAACACATCCCTTCTGTAAACACTTTCTAGCTTTCAGACAGCTAATAATCCTCAGCGGCGTGTCACGCTTCTCTCCGTGCACTACGATCGTTTCTTCATCCATCATAGGGATGCGGATGGTCTTCTCGTGGCAAACAATCTCGGCCTTGTTGCTCGATAACCAATCCATTCCCACTACCACGTCGAAGCTTCCCAACTCGACAGGTAGCAGATCTAGCGTAAATTCGTGTCCTCCCAATTCTATCACGCATCCTCTTATAACTTCACCCATTTCGACCAGTTTCCCATTCGCCAATTCAATCGAGTATGGAACGTCTAACTTACTAGTGGCCAATCCAAGTATATTCTTAAATTCTAACGATATGAAACTATAATCCGCACCAGTATCAAAAAGAACAGATGCAAAACGTTGGTTTATAGGGAACGTACCGGTGACAACGTTGGGATCCTGGCGCGCTTCCCTTGCGCCAATGTTAAAGACTCTTCCCCGCGCTTGGTTCAATTTTGGGCATTCCCTCTTAAAGTGCCCAACGTCCCCGCAATTGAAGCATCCTGGCCCTTGGCCATTCCCATTTCCATTTCCGCCCCGATTTCCATCTATTCCCCGGTTACTAGCTTGATTTGCAACATTTCCATGATTACCATCACGGTTGTTGTTATTGGAACCCCTTTGGCCACCCTGGCCTAAACCAACCCAGCAAGTATCCTTCAAGTGGCCAATTTGCCCACAAGTTTCACATTTTATCGATCCACACTGGCCAGAGTGATGGCGCTGGCATGTATTACACTTGGGCAGAGTGCCCATGTAGCCTTTTGTTTTGGCTTTGGCTGGCGTGCTTGACTCACCATTCTTGCTCACGTTGCTTGTACCCTGCTTGAAGTTGGAAAATTTCCGTTTGTTTTCACCAGACGACTCAGCATGTGTTTCTTTCTTCTTTGGCTCAACATTTGAAAACATGTTCAACCGAATGGCCTCCTCAGTAAGCGCTACACTTAGGTCGATTGCTTCCGTGATCGTTGCAGGCTTGGATGTGGTAACCATACTCATGATTTGGGGAGCTAATCCCTAGATGAACCTCTCAACACGTTTAAACTCGGGTGTGACCATATACAGCACGACGTGAGATAAATCATGAAATCTTTGAACATATTCTGCAATTTTGGGACCATCCATTCTCAGATGCCAGAACTCAGTCTCTAACTTTTGTATTTCAGCACGCGAGCAGTACTTCCTTCTCATTAACTCTTTTAACTCGGCCCCTGTTAACGCATAAGCAGCAGCTTCTCCTGAAGTCTGCACTTGTAGGTTCCACCACGATAGGGCTCCATCCAGAAACAACCCTGAGATGTAGGTCACTTGTTGCTCGGGAGCGCACTTGCTCATTCTTAGGACAGAGTCTGTCTTTTCAGCCCACCGAACAAATGTAACAGCACCTCCGATGCCGTTGAAATTTACGGGCTTACAGTCGAGGAACTACTTGTAGGTGCACCCCGCACATACGTTGGAATTTACCAATGGTATTAGCGGTCATGCTATAAATATTCAAATGTATGGTAATATGTCTCAAACGACTTGGCATTACCATTGGGTGGGTTGTTATTGCCGTTGTTGTTCGAAATGCTCCCACTGGTTCCGCCCTGGGAGGCTGCATAATGTGCTATAGCGGTGGCAATTATCCCTTGGAGTTCTGCCTGGGTAGTAGGCATGCGTACTTCGCGTCTTGGTGGCATCTTCTAAAAGATGATCATGTAGGTTAGGTCATAGTAAGTATAATAAATATACAATAACATCCATCAACACATAACATCTCATGTCATAAATTAAAACGTTTAACCCAACAAAGCATGTAGTGAGAATGTTACCTTTGAGCTTCATTAATCACGACCACAACAGTGTTTTACAAGTTTAATAGTACATCACATGTCAAAGTAAGATCGTGGGGCTACATCACCCCCCAAAAGTACAAGTCAAACTACAACTATCATATACAAAAAGTGTGATCTCTCAAAAAGCTCCGTAAGCTGGCTCAATAGCGACCTTCTCACCAAAAGATCGAACTGCATAAAACCAAAAAATATGCCTATGCTGATGGCGGTGGAGGAGGAGGAGGAAAATGAGAGAATAACAAGCGACGGATGAGTAACCAGTCCTCCTCTAAAGCACGGCAGACGCGCAACAAATATGCTATCTGCTACTCAGAAGTCCAAAAGCGAGCGTCTGAATCGGGGGAAAGTGGACGAGGAGCGTCTGGTGCTGCAAATGGGGTCTGACAATGACAAGATGGACGTGGAGCTCTCTCCAGGTCCTAAATACGACGCGTCAATGCATCCTATTGTATCATCAAAGAAGTGAGAATGTCCTCCGTAGAGTACCCAACATGGTACGGGTGGTATGGATCAGATAGTGGCATGATAGGGGGCATAATCCATAAAAATGGCTCGCTAGACGGTATGAAAGATGGTGCAGTAGGTGGTGCAACAGAAAGAAACTAAGGCATGACCGGATCAGATGTCGATACAGGTGGAACAACAGTAGAATGAGAAATCTGGGGTATAAACTGGCTGCCTCCTAACATGAACGGTACGTGACCAACAGGCTGTCGTCATGAACCCTCCCCAGGACATGGTGGAGGGATGTCTTGGAGAAAGGTAATCGAGAGATCGGCACGATGGGCATCGGTCGTATGTGGGCGAAAAAGTGGAATATCAGTGGGTGCCGAAACAGGTGTGACGGGTACCACGTATGGTGGATAGTCGTCATCATCGATCCACCCATTACAGGTGTCGGCGTAACGTGGATCTATATGAGCAGCAAAAGGTGCACGGTCAAACAGTACCGGCACGGGATCGGGAAGTGGTGCCTCAACAACAAGATCCTCTATCAAGGGTGGAGCAACAGCAGGCAGATCAGCCACGGGTATATCGTCAATAAAAGGGGCAACGGCTGGTGCATCATCATGGACAGGGCCATGCTCTAATGCAGGGTCAGGAGCAACTACAGGCTCTGGGGCCACAGCAGGCTCCAAGTCAACAAACTCCATGTGAAGATCAGCAGGGATGTCAAGCAAAGGATCAATAGGATCTACGGGCGCCTCTAGGGGCTGATCCATGTGAATAAACTCAATATTGTGGTCAGGACTAAAATCAGGGGGAAAACCGGCTCAAAAGCGTCCTCGACCTCGTGGTCAAACTCGAACTCGTGCGATGGACCGGGTGCAGCTGACATCGCCATGTCAGGGTCAGAAGAGTGAGGCTGCACACCATGGTCGTGCGAAGATGCAGATGCCACAGACTCCAATGAGTCCGGGACAGGTGAACCAACAGGAAGCTCCTCTATAGGGGCCTCAGCAATGGGAAGAATAACGCCAGCATCAATAGGGGCCCCGCCCTCATAGTCAGCCTCAGGGGGATCCGCCTCAAACAGATCGATGTCGTCGTCAGAAACGGCATCGAGTGGCATATCTACCAGTGGAAAAGCAGCAAGCGGTATAGGAGCAGGGATCACCGCAAGTGGTAAATCCCCGGCAGGAATGCCATCAGCAGGCTCAACTCCAACATCGGGCAGCGCGAATGGCTGAAAATCATCGTCGTCCGTGCTGGTTGTGTCTGATGTGTAGACCTCCGGCTCTGACTAAATCTCGTCATCTGACACGATCGCCATGGGGTCTAGTGTGTCCGATACTCCTATGTCTGACGATGAAACCATGTCGTCTGTAACACAATCACATATATGTGTCACACCCCGACCACGTAGAACATACAAAACGTGGCGGAAATGTCGGGGAGTGTTGTAACAGAATTAATTGTTTCAAATCCCTGGCAATTGAAGTTTCGTTTTATTGATTAAAAGTGTTACAATGTCTTAACAAACAAGGAATTACAACATAATTAACTAATCTTGCATCTTTTATTGTCACTAAAGCCCAAGCCTGCCTATGTGTATCTTGATCATCTTATGCAACAGCTCCTGAAAAACACATGTGAAAAATAGGTACGTCAGCATAAAAATGCCTGTGAGATACATAGGTTTTGTGAAAATAGGTTTCATGACTTATGTTTGAGAAAATGTTGATGAACCTTGTAATTTGCTTTGTCTTGTAAATCATTTGAAAAATGATAAGATCAGATGATATGTGTAAATAAGAGAATAATGTATGGTTAAATGAATAACCATGTAAAATGGGTTTGTATAAGATAAGTTGTTTGTAAAACAATGTCTTGTGAAAAGTATGTTATTTGTATAAAATGTTATATGTCTCAAATTGAAATGGTTCAAATAACGCTACAATATGTAATACCATACAGACACTTATATATAGGAAGTACCAACGGCGTATCCACCATGCTTGTATCACATTACACACGCATCGTTACTTAAATCACTTACTCAAACCAAACCACCAAGATGTAATGTTTAACAATTGTAGAAATGTTTATGTATAGTCAAATGTCTATTGTCAAATGTAAATCAGGTCAACAGATACAAATGGTTCACACGGTTCAATAGTTACAGATGATTCACATGGTTCAACAGTTACAAACGCTTCATATAATCAAATGGTTACGACGGTTCACATAGTTAAATAGTTACAACGGTTCAAAATGTAGTATAATGTGTTCATATGTTGGATGAGCATATGCAACAGAAATGCAATGTAAAACAATGTACTAAGTATGCACACAATGGACATACATAGCATGAAATGTAATGTAGAACGATGTACTAAGTATGCACACAATGGGCATACATAGCATGTAATGTAAAACGATGTACTAAGTACGCACACAATGGGCATACATAGCATGTAATGTAAAACGATGTACTAAGTAAGCACACAATGGGCATACATAGCATGAAATGTAATGAAATCGTGTACTATAATGTACTAACGAACATAGCAAGTATATGATGTGAAAACAGGAAAGCATGAAAGTAACAAGTAGGCACATGTGTTCCACCCCAAAACAGTTTGGAAAACAGTAAAAGAGGGGTCTATGTACTCACCTGAGAGTGCTTAGGAGTCTTGCACAACTACCAAGCAAGCTAGAGGAGTCCCGGAAATTAAACGGTACCTAATATAGGTAACTACATAAATAACCCGGACCTAAATCGGAGGATCGGATAGAATGAGGGCTCGTAAACCAGATGAGTATTGGAACTCATGTAGCATGGTTTACAAAAGCCTACATACTAAATGAAACCTAGTCTAAGCGCTTACGACCCATTACGACCCGTTTAGGTAGCTTATGCTACTTTAACGCGTCGTTCGCGTGAAACGCGTTCGGACCGCCTAACTAGTCCTATGACAAGTAATATATGCCTTAACATGTCTAATATGGTTTTCAAATCAGTTTAGATGTCAAAAGTTATGTTACATATGATTAAAACGAATTTTGGCATGAAAGGGGTATTTTGGTAATTTACCTAAGGCATATAAACTACCTATCATACAACTACTTAAACGAAGCGACCATAAGGTATAACCCCGGAAGGTTATTCCCTATATACTATGGTCACCTAAGGTATTTGGTCGGATCCTAATGATCGACCAAATGGGTCGGGTTCGAAAGTATAAGCGATTTATCAGATCGCTTACCCTACGACCCTAGACAACATGGTAATCAGTAGGCATAGTCCCAAGGGACTATAACCATCGTGATTACTATCACGTTGCGAAGTTCAAACGAACTTCGGATTGACCATAAACTGGTCAATGCAGAAAGTCAAACAAAGTTTGACTTTCTGACTCGAAAAGCAATAAAAGAAAGAAAAGAACGAAAGAATACTTACGAAGGGTCCCCGAATGCTAATTTCGATTCGAGTAGCTCAGGTATGAAACAAAGGTTCCAACTTAGAGCTTCTCAAACCAAAATTCTTGTGAGTTTTGCAAATGAAGGCATGGGGTATTTATAGGATTTCCCGAACCGTTAGGATCGTTTCTTGGAAAAAGTGCTTCAATCTTGGCCATACACAAGCACCCATGGTATTGTAATACCATGTGCCCAAAATACCAGCCCATAGATTCCCAAAACCATGTGCAACAAGTGGGAAGGACTAGATTCGATGTATAAGCAAACATCTTTCAGAAATGACAGTTTTGGTCCCTGTTATGTGTTTATGCCATTTCCGACACTTCTAAGGCCCGTAAAGCCAACTTTAAGGCCCTAAAATGATGTCTAAACATTGTGGACATGAAACATGCTCAAAAATATGTCGGATGTCAGTTCGTTTGGTCGTACGAACGAGATGTTCGCTTACTTACGACGGAATGCGCATAAGCGCGAAAAACAATCCAAATGGCATGACGAATGGATTTTTCTTATGCCAAACACTAAAATAAAATATTATAGTGCTTACATAAATTTTTGGATGTCTGGATGTATTCAGAATGTAAGTTATGCGCGAAAATGCAAACTTGTGCACTTTTGACGCTTTTAGTCCCTGAATGGCACAAAAGTTTATTTTAGCATACCGAACACCTCAAAGCCTATTTCTAAGCTATGTGAAGGATATTTATGGTATGTTTAACTTATGGTCATGCTCCGGAATGTCTGTTACAGTTCAAATTGGCATACTTTCGCAGTTTGTCAACTTTAGTCCCTGTAAGCGATTTAACTTGATTTCACCACACCAAACCTTCCAAAACTTATATCTAAGTTATGTAAAGGTTATTTAAGGTGTGTTAAACCTATTTCACTATTCCGGAGTGTTCATTGCATTAAACTGGTTATATCTACGCATTTATGCGCGTATAACCTTCCAGAAAGCGATTTAGGGCTTGAAATCGAACAAGAGTTGATATGTGCAAAAGCTACACATATTTATACAATTACAAAGTATGAAATAAAATATTTCATTGGTTTGGCATTTGTTTGATGGTTGAAGTGACACAGGTGTTACAGTCTCCCTTACTTTAGGAAATTTCGTCCCGAAATTTAATTTTAGTAGAAACTTGTGGGGACGACGGTGATGTTTTCGCTTTGAATGAACCCCTTGAACCCTAAGTAGAACTCTGGGCCATGTTAGGATTCTTAGCAAAAATTTCAACCCTCAAAGTGAAGTCCTTGTAGTAACAAAACATGGAGTTTTGAACTACGGACAGAAGAACGTTTCTTATGAAGACTTATCATAGGAAACTGTGTGTGTGATTGAGATCAGAATTGGGGAGTGTGAGAATAAATGACATTGGTCGAAGTCCAAGACTTCTCCCGTATCATTACTCTTGCCACTGTTGGTCTTAACACATGACAAAACTTCCTGTGGTTTCTGTGCACTGAATTCCATAATTATGTAGGCCTCCATAATTACGTAGTTCCTTGCACAGTCCGCACAGTTCATTTCATAATGCGTATGGGGAAAAAATCAAACGAATAATCCTGTGGTGATTTAACTTGACTGCAATAGAGTCTCTTTAACTAGGTCACCAAAGGATTAGATTAACGAACAATCTCTTGATTTAGACCACCCGAGGGCCTATTTAACTACATAAACACATGATATATTTAACTAGATTGTCGAACCAATCTATTTAACTTAGATCGACGTAGGATCTCTTTAACTAAACTACCCACGGGAATATTTAACTACATCGACGTAGGCTGTATTTAACTAGATTGTCGGACCAATCTATTTAACTTAGATCGACGTAGGATCTCTTTAACTAAACTACCTACGGGGAATATTTAACTACATCGACGTAGGATGTATTTAACTAGATTGTCGGACCAATCTATTTAACTTAGATCGACGTAGGATCTCTTTAACTAAACTACCTACGGGGAATATTTAACTACATCGACGTAGGATGTATTTAACTAGATTGTCGGACCAATCTATTTAACTTAGATCGACGTAGGATCTCTTTAACTAAACTACCTACGGGGAAAATTTAACTACATCGACGTAGGATGTATTTAACTTTATCAACACATGTTATCCCTAAACTTTGGAATAGTACATTATAATCCAAGGAACTTAACTACAAAGTAGAAGTCCATTAAGGATTTAAGATAGTACCTTTTTGAATATCCTACTACGAATCCTTCATATGAAGATAAGAAAGATTCTATGAGGATTTGGATAGCGAATATCCAGAGTATACAAAAACACAAAATGCTTAAAAGGAAAGACAAGATGCATAAACACATAGTCACATAACCACAAAATTGTTTATCTAGATCTTTAATTTGTAAGTTTTGTTTTGTTAATTACATACATGTATTTAAAGCACACTAGGAATCCATTTCCTGGATTCCATTCGGTACTTTAAACATTAGCAAGAATCTAACTATGAAGATAGCAAGATCTTCCAAAAATTCGATTTCGTTTTCAAGAAAACACAATATTCGAATTAAGGAACACAAAAATTTAAAGATGCGGAAATACCCTTAGGTACCCTATTAAGAATTTATAGTGGTACGTTGGGTATTCATACAGAGTTGTAACTTGCGCCTTGTACTTCGTTTCTTTGCAAGAGACGGGTACTAAGGAATTCCGTGGAAAACGCAAGAGATAATAAAATGGAAGAAATTACGGGGTAGTCTGTTCTTCAAGGAATACGGTTCCTTGAATTTCGATATTGTAGGGAATGCGTTGTTTATACATGCCATCATATTTGTACATTGCAATGCAAAATAAAAAGATTTATTTATAAACAACAACAACTGTTTCATGGACCTTGACAACAAGAGAAAATAATACATAAGGCTTGATTATTTCCAAACAACATTGTCTTCTAGTTGGTCCGATGCTCATCCCTGCGCTGGATTCGCATTAGCAATCTTTGGGCAATTTCTTCGGAAATGGCTCATCTCGCCACAGTTGAAGCAAGGACCTCGTGGAAGACGAGCTTGAGCAGGATTTACTTGAGGTTGGTTTGGACCAGCTTGGTTCGGGGTAAAACGACAAGCATTTGCCAGGTGACCGAGTCGCCCACATGATGCACACAAACGACACTGTAGATGAGCTAAGTGGTGTGCATTACATTTGTCGCATATCGGTGCAGTACCGGCATAAGGTTTCCTTGCAGGAGGCTGAGCTGGTTGGTGGCGGATGTTTTGGTTGGGTTGAGCAGCAATCGCAAAATTCTGCGAAGCCTTACGCTTCTTATTCTTGGACACCTCAGCATGTTCTTCCTTTGGTTCCACTTGATCAGTCTTGTCGGATGGTCTTGGGTCGCCTTTTCGAAAAAGCTTTTTCTTTCTGATGTGGGATTCAGTTAAAGTAGCAGACAATTCAATGGCTTGTCTGACAGTAGTAGGGTTGCTGCCAGTAACAATATCCTGAACTAGGTCAGGAAGACCATCAGTATATTTCTCGATCGCCTTATCCACAGGAGTAACCATAGCAGGACACAACAGGCTCAATTCTTCAAAACGGTCAGTATAGGCTCGATGTTCACCACTGTCTTGCTTCAAATCATCAAACTCCCTCTCCAAAGCTCGCAGTTCATGACGAGGACATAACTCCCTCATCATAAGAGCTCTAAGCTCGGCCCAAGTCTGTGCTAGTGCAACTTCAGCACCACGGTCTCTCATAATCCCGTTCCACCACGTAAGAGCCCTCTTCTGAAACACGCTCGAAGAAAACTCGACCTTACGATTTTCAGGACACTGAACATGACGGAACGTATTCTCTATGCTCTCGAACCATTGAAGAAGCCTAGTTGCTCCCTCAGAACCACTAAACTTGAGCGGTTTAGCCGAGTTGAAACTCTTGAAGTTGCATGGAGCATTGTTGTTGTTGATGGCTTGCATCATTTGAGCATAAAGATTTGGGAAGGCAGCAGCCATTTGCTGTGCGATGATTTCCGCCAGTTCGGCAGTCGCTATCTGGTTCTCGCGTCGAGGAGGCATTCTAAAAGAGGAAACATGAAAGGAAACGAGTGAGAGAATTAGACCAAAAGAATGAGATGAAACAAATCTGATGAAAGCAAGGATAGTGGTCATTTGTTTGTTACTACAAAGCAACAAACGACCTCGGTGATTAATCAAAGTAAATAGGTCAAAAATAATGTATCGCGAAGACATGCTCGCCTATAAGTGAACACTCATCCCAAGAATTCCCAGGTAAGCACAACTGGTCTCGCGTCTGATGAGATATATACGAAGTGCTTGCCTAGACAGAAAACCCAGAATACAGGCATTCACCCTTCCAGTTTGCACGTGTTCACATTATTTAAAACCCAAAACCTTGACGAGATTTTTGAAAACTTAAAGGGGTTCAAAACCTTATAATAGAGGGTTCAAAACCTTGTAATAAATCATCCTAGAACAGATGATTAGTTTTCAAAGTGGTTTTGAAATTTATGTTCTTGTTGTGGTCGTCGCCTAAGGATAGGTGACGGTATTGTTTTATGACTAAACGCAAGTAAACTCGCGTTAGGGTCCTAAGAAGGTTATAGACTAGGTCAAAGCATTACTAATAACCTAATTCCCTATAACCATTGGCTCTGATACCATCTTTTCTGTCACACCCCGACCACGTAGAACATACAAAACGTGGCGGAAATGTCGGGGAGTGTTGTAACAGAATTAATTGTTTCAAATCCATGGCAATTGAAGTTTCGTTTTATTGATTAAAAGTGTTACAATGTCTTAACAAACAAGGAATTACAACATAATTAACTAATCTTGCATCTTTTATTGTCACTAAAGCCCAAGCCTGCCTATGTGTATCTTGATCATCTTATGCAACAGCTCCTGAAAAACACATGTGAAAAATAGGTACGTCAGCATAAAAATGCCTGTGAGATACATAGGTTTTGTGAAAATAGGTTTCATGACTTATGTTTGAGAAAATGTTGATGAACCTTGTAATTTGCTTTGTCTTGTAAATCATTTGAAAAATGATAAGATCAGATGATATGTGTAAATAAGAGAATAATGTATGGTTAAATGAATAACCATGTAAAATGGGTTTGTATAAGATAAGTTGTTTGTAAAACAATGTCTTGTGAAAAGTATGTTATTTGTATAAAATGTTATATGTCTCAAATTGAAATGGTTCAAATAACGCTACAATATGTAATACCATACAGACACTTATATATAGGAAGTACCAACGGCGTATCCACCATGCTTGTATCACATTACACACGCATCGTTACTTAAATCACTTACTCAAACCAAACCACCAAGATGTAATGTTTAACAATTGTAGAAATGTTTATGTATAGTCAAATGTCTATTGTCAAATGTAAATCAGGTCAACAGATACAAATGGTTCACACGGTTCAATAGTTACAGATGATTCACATGGTTCAACAGTTACAAACGCTTCATATAATCAAATGGTTACGACGGTTCACATAGTTAAATAGTTACAACGGTTCAAAATGTAGTATAATGTGTTCATATGTTGGATGAGCATATGCAACAGAAATGCAATGTAAAACAATGTACTAAGTATGCACACAATGGACATACATAGCATGAAATGTAATGTAGAACGATGTACTAAGTATGCACACAATGGGCATACATAGCATGTAATGTAAAACGATGTACTAAGTACGCACACAATGGGCATACATAGCATGTAATGTAAAACGATGTACTAAGTAAGCACACAATGGGCATACATAGCATGAAATGTAATGAAATCGTGTACTATAATGTACTAACGAACATAGCAAGTATATGATGTGAAAACAGGAAAGCATGAAAGTAACAAGTAGGCACATGTGTTCCACCCCAAAACAGTTTGGAAAACAGTAAAAGAGGGGTCTATGTACTCACCTGAGAGTGCTTAGGAGTCTTGCACAACTACCAAGCAAGCTAGAGGAGTCCCGGAAATTAAACGGTACCTAATATAGGTAACTACATAAATAACCCGGACCTAAATCGGAGGATCGGATAGAATGAGGGCTCGTAAACCAGATGAGTATTGGAACTCATGTAGCATGGTTTACAAAAGCCTACATACTAAATGAAACCTAGTCTAAGCGCTTACGACCCATTACGACCCGTTTAGGTAGCTTATGCTACTTTAACGCGTCGTTCGCGTGAAACGCGTTCGGACCGCCTAACTAGTCCTATGACAAGTAATATATGCCTTAACATGTCTAATATGGTTTTCAAATCAGTTTAGATGTCAAAAGTTATGTTACATATGATTAAAACGAATTTTGGCATGAAAGGGGTATTTTGGTAATTTACCTAAGGCATATAAACTACCTATCATACAACTACTTAAACGAAGCGACCATAAGGTATAACCCCGGAAGGTTATTCCCTATATACTATGGTCACCTAAGGTATTTGGTCGGATCCTAATGATCGACCAAATGGGTCGGGTTCGAAAGTATAAGCGATTTATCAGATCGCTTACCCTACGACCCTAGACAACATGGTAATCAGTAGGCATAGTCCCAAGGGACTATAACCATCGTGATTACTATCACGTTGCGAAGTTCAAACGAACTTCGGATTGACCATAAACTGGTCAATGCAGAAAGTCAAACAAAGTTTGACTTTTTGACTCGAAAAGCAATAAAAGAAAGAAAAGAACGAAAGAATACTTACGAAGGGTCCCCGAATGCTAATTTCGATTCGAGTAGCTCAGGTATGAAACAAAGGTTCCAACTTAGAGCTTCTCAAACCAAAATTCTTGTGAGTTTTGCAAATGAAGGCATGGGGTATTTATAGGATTTCCCGAACCGTTAGGATCGTTTCTTGGAAAAAGTGCTTCAATCTTGGCCATACACAAGCACCCATGGTATTGTAATACCATGTGCCCAAAATACCAGCCCATAGATTCCCAAAACCATGTGCAACAAGTGGGAAGGACTAGATTCGATGTATAAGCAAACATCTTTCAGAAATGACAGTTTTGGTCCCTGTTATGTGTTTATGCCATTTCCGACACTTCTAAGGCCCGTAAAGCCAACTTTAAGGCCCTAAAATGATGTCTAAACATTGTGGACATGAAACATGCTCAAAAATATGTCGGATGTCAGTTCGTTTGGTCGTACGAACGAGATGTTCGCTGTAACACCTGTGTCATTTCAACCATCCAACAAATGCCAAACCAATGAAATATTGTATTTCATACTTTGGACTTGTATAAATATGTGTATCTTTTCCACATATCAACTCTTGTTCGATTTCAAGCTCTAAATCGCTTTCTGGAAGGTTATACGCGCACTAATGCGTAAATATAACCAGTTTAATGCAACGAACACTCCGGAATAGTGAAATAGGCTTAACATACCTTAAATAACCTTTACATAACTTAGATATAAGTTTTGGAAGGTTTGGTGTGGTGAAATCAAAGTTAATTCGCTTACAGGGACTAAAGTTGACAAACTGCGAAAGTATGCCAATTTGAACTGTAACAGACATTCCGGAACATGACCATAAGTTAAACATACCATAAATATCCTTCACATAGCTTAGAAATAGGCTTTGAGGGGTTCGGTGTGCTAAAATAAACTTTTGGGACATTCAGGGACTAAAAGTGTCAAAAAGTGCACAAGTTTGCATTTTCGCGCATAACTTACGTTCTGAATACATCCGGACATCCAAAAATTTATGTAAGCATGACTACATTATATTTTAGTGTTCGCCTTAAGAAAAATCCATTCGTTTCGTCATTTGGATCGTTTTTCGCGCTTATGCGCATTCCGTCGTAATTAAGCGAACATCGCGTTCGTACGGCCAAACGAACCAACCTCCGGCATATTTTTGAGCATGTTTTGAGTTCCCTATACTTTAACTTCATTTTAGAGCCTTAAAATGAGGTTAACGGGGTTCAAACGCATCGAAAAAGGCCTTAAACATGTGCAGGGACCATTTCTGCCATTTCTGTAACTTTTCTGATCAGGTGGGGTGCTAGCGTAGCGCGACTGCAAAGTGCCTTTTCACTAGCGCTACGCGACTGCATGATCTGACCAGATTAAGTGTTTTAATCACAAGTTGCAACCTCCTTGATCCTCCACCACATGTTCTAAGTTACTTGTCATTAAGTTAAGGTGCCAAGTAGCCTCCATAACTTCCCGACAAGTGTTCGGACGAGATCATTTCCCCTTTTCCAAGAAACGATCTCAACGGTGGACCGAAAACTATAAATAACCCAACACCCCCATTGCATTTTCTCACAAGAATTCTGATTTTGAGAGCTCTAAGTTGAAACCATTGTTTCATACCTGAGTTCTTGAGTCGGGATTAGCATTCGGGGACCCTGGGTTAGTATTCTTTCGTTCTTTTCCTTATTTTTACTGCTTTTCGAGTCAGAAAGTCAAACTTTGTTTGACTTTCAGCGTTGACCAGTAATGGTCAATGCGAAGTTCGTTTGAACTTCGCAACGTGAGTGTAATCACGTTGGTCATAGTCCTTTGGGACTATGCCCAGTGATTACCACGTTGTCTAGAGTCGTAGGGTAGGCGATCTAATAAATCGCCTATACCTTCGAACTCGACCCATTTGGTCGATCATTAGGATCGGACCAAATACATTAGGTGACCATAGTAGGTAGGGAATAACCTTCCGAGGTTATACCCTATGGTCACATCGTTTAAGTAGTTGTATGATAAGTAGTTTATATGCCTTAGGTAAATTACCAGAATACCCTTTTCATGTATAATTGGTAATTAAGCATATGTAACCTAAAATCTTGTCACATAACTGATAATGTAACATGTTTAGGCATATAACACTTGTCATAGGACTAGTCAGGCGGTCCGAACGCGTTTCACGCGCACGACGCGTTAAAGTAGCATAAGCTTCCTAAACGGGTCGTAATGGGTCGATAAGACTTAGGTTAAGTTTCATTTAGCATGTAGGCCTTGTTAAACCATATCACATGAGTTCCTACACTCATTTGGTTTACAAACCCTAATGCTACCCAATCTTCCGATTTAGGTCCGGTTAATTAACGTAGTTACCTATTTAGGTGCCGTTTGATTTCCGTGATCTCTAGCATTGCTTGGTGGTTATCTTTAGACATCTGAGCAATCTCAAGTGAGTACATAGACCCCTCTTTTACTGTTTTCCAAACTGTTTTGGGGTGGAACACATGTGCCTACTTGTTACTTTCAAGCTTTCCTGTTTTCACATCATATACTAGTTATGTTCATTAGTACACTATTAGTACATTGATTTACATGACTTTTCTGCTTCGTATGTTAACTTAGCATACTTGGTACATCATTTTACATTACATTTCATGCTAGGTGTGCCCATTGTGTGCATTACTTAGTACATTGTTTTACATCACATTTCATGCTAGGTGTGCCCATTGTGTGCATTACTTAGTACATTGTTTTACATTACATTTCATGCTAGGTATGCCCATTGTGTGCATTACTTAGTACATTGTTTTACATTGCCTTTCTGTTGCATATGCTTATCCAGCGTATGAACACATTATACTACATTTTGAACCGTTGTAATCATTTGACTATGTGATCCGTTGATACATGTGAACCGTTTGTAACCGTTGAATCAAGTGAACCGTTTGTAACTGTTGAACCGTTTGTATCCATTACATGATTTACATTAGACATGAACATTACTTTAGTGGTTTGGTTTGATTAAGTGATTAAGTAACGATGCGTGTGTAATATGATACAAACATGGTGGATACGCCGCTGGTACTTCCTATATATAAGTGTTTGTATGGTAATACATATCGTAGAGTTATTTGAATCATTTCAGTTTGAGACATAGACATTTGACATAGACATTTCGACATAGACATTTTAACATGATTGACATTTGATCATGCATTTACAGAAGACATAATATTGATTTAAACCAAGTTTTACTTCAATACTTTGCTTTTGTGCATATGGTTTAGTTGAGACCTTTCACTAGCCATACATGACATTTTGACATAGACATTTGACATAGACATTTGACATAGACATTTCGACACAGACATTTTTTACATGATTGACATTTGATCATGCATTTACACAAGACATAATATTGATTTAAACCAAGTTTTACTTCAATACTTTGTTTTGTGCATTTCACCTATGGTTTAGTTGATGCATTTCACTAGCCATACATATCACATTTGTTTTACATTACATGATCTACATCTTGACATAAACACTTTGACATATTATCCAATACATTTGACAATTGGTTTAGACATAGACATCTTACATTGGTTGGTTTGGTTTGATTAAGTGATTAAGTAACGATGCGTGTGTAATATGATACAAGCATGGTGGATACGCCGCTGGTACTTCCTATATATAAGTGGTTGTATGGTATTACATGTCGTAGCGTTATTTGAATCATTTCAGTTTGATACATATGACATTTTATACAAATAACATACTTTTCACAAGACATTGTTAACAAACATCTTACTTCATACAAACTCATTTTACATGGTTAATCATTTAACCATACATTATTTATACATATCATCTGATCTTATCAATTTTCAAATGATTTACAAAACAAAGCAAATAACAAGGTTCATGACTAAACATTTTCTCAAACATAAGTCATGAAACCTATTTTCACAAAACCTATGTATCTCACCGGCATTTTTATGCTGACGTACCATATTTTCACATGTGTTTTTCAGGAGCTGTTGCATAAGATGATCAAGATACATATAGGAAGACTTGGGCTTTAGTGAAAATAAAAGATGCGAGACTAGTTAATATTGTTGTATTTCTTTGTTCGATAAGACATTGTAACACTTTTAATCAATAAAACGAAACTTTAAATTCCATTGTTGTGAAACATTAATTCTGTTACAACACTCCCCGACGTTTCCGCCACGTTTTGTATGTTCCACGTGGTCGGGGTGTGACAGAAAAGATGGTATCAGAGCCAATGGTTATAGGGAATTAGGTTATTAGTAATGCTTTGACCTAGTCTATAACTTTTTAGGACCCTAACGCGAGTTTACTTGCGTTTAGTCATAAAACAATACCGTCACCTATCCTTAGGCGACGACCACAACAAGAACATGAATTTCAAAACCGCTTTGAAAACTAATCATCTGTTCTAGGATGATTGATTACTAGGTTTTGAACCCTCTGTTATAAGGTTTTGAACCCTTTGAGTTTTCAAAATCTCGTCAAGGTTTTTGGGTTTTAAATAATGTGAACACGTGCAAACTGGAAGGGTGAATGCCTGTATTCTGGGTTTTCTGTCTAGGCAAGCACTTCGTATACATCTCATCAGACGCGAGACCAGTTGTGCTTACCTGGGAATTCTTGGGATGAGTGTTCACTTATAGGCGAGCATGTCTTCGCGATACATTATTTTTGACCTAATTACTTTGATTAATCACCGAGGTCGTTTGTTGCTTTGTAGTAACAAACAAATGACCACTACCCTTGCTTTCATCAGATTTGTTTCATCTCATTCTATTTCGTCTAAATCTCTCACTCGTTTCCTTTCATGTTTCCTCTTTTAGAATGCCTCCTCGACGCGAGAACCAGATAGCGACTGCCGAACTGGCAGAAATTATTGCACAGCAAATGGCTGCTCAATTCCCAAACCTCTTTGCTCTATGGAATCAAGCCAACAACAACAACAATGGTCCATGCAATTTCAAGAGTTTTAACTCGGCGAAACCACTCAAGTTTAATGGTTCTGAGGGAGCGACTGGTCTTCTTCAATGGTTCGAGAGCATTGAGAATACTTTCCGCCATGTGCAGTGTCCTGAAAATCGCAAGGTCGAGTTTGCTTCGAGTGTGTTCCAGAAGAGAGCCCTTACATGGTGGAACGGGGTTATGAGAGACCGTGGTGCGGAAGTTGCTCTAGCACAGACATGGGCTGAACTTAGAGCCCTTATGATGAAGGAGTTTTGTCCTCGTCACGAAATCAGGGCTTTGGAAAGGGAATTTGATGATCTTAAGCAAGATAGCGGTGAGCATCGAGCCTACACGGACCGTTATGAGGAGTTAAGTCTGTTATGCCCAAACATGGTCACGCCTTTGGATAAGGCAATCGAAAAGTATATTGATGGCCTTCCCGACTCAATACAAGACATTTTGACTGGTAGCAACCCTACTACTGTTAGGCAGGCCATTGAGCTATCTGCAACCTTGACTGAATCGCAGATCAGGAAACGTAAGCTTTTCCGAAAGGGTGACAAGAAACTGGTCGAGGAATCGAAACCAATCGAGGAATCAAAGACCATGGATGAACAGACTGGATCCTCTAAGAAGTCAAAGAAGCGAAAGGCTTCTCAGAACTTCGCCGTGGTCGCTCACAATGATCAAGCCTTCCCCAACCAACCAGCTCAACCCCTTGCCAAGAAACCCTACAACGGAACTGCACCCTTGTGCAACCAATGTGGCTTACATCATCATGCTGGTGTGAGGTGCCGCACATGCCAAGTTTGCGGACTTATAGGTCATGCAGCGAGGGTTTGCCCAACAGCAGCAGCACCAAATCAGATTAACAACAATCCTGCTCAAGCTCGTTTTCCACCGGGGTCTTGCTACAACTGTGGCGAGATGGGCCATTTTAGTAGGAATTGCCCAAGACTTGCTAATGCAAATCCAGCGCAGGGATGAGCATATGATCAACCAGAAGACAACATCGTTTAGAAATAATCACGTCTTATGTATTATTTTCTTTTGTTGTCACGATCCATGAAACGGTTGTTGTTATCATTGTTTATAAATAAATCTTTTATTTACATCGCAATGTATTTATGTGATTGTATGTATAAACAACATATCCTCTACAAATACCGACAATCAAGGAACCGCATTCCTTGAAGAACATATTACCCCCAAATTTCTTCCCTTGTATAATCTCTTGCGTTTCCACGAAAATCCTAAGTACCCGTTTCTTCCAAGAGAAACAAGGTACGAGGCGCCAAGTTAATAGCAATCAATAACAATATGATAACAATTAAACAATTATGTGGTTATATGCTTATGTGTTTCCCTTTTATGTGTCATGTGATTCAAATTATGTTATCCAAATCCTCGTAGAATCCTACATATCCTTGTGCAAGAGATTCATAGTAGGATACCCAAAGGTACTACCTAAAATCTTTAATGGACTTCTATGTTGTAGATAAGTCCCTTGGATTATAAAGTACTGCTTCATAATTAGATCCCTTGAGAGGTCTAGTTAAACTGGATGATACAAGCTGAAAGGACTCCTTGGTGGCCTAATTAAGAAGATCCTCTGAAGATCTAATTAAAAAGGACCCTATGATAGTCTAGTCACCGTCATCACTAGTTCGACATCCTTCCCCACAACATTATAAAACAAACTGTGTGGACTGTGCAAGGAATTACGTAATTATGGATGCATACATAATTATGGAATTTAGTGCACGAAAATCACAGCAAGTTCTATCATGTATCTAGAGTAAACCCTATTCATTTCCAATTCTGATGAAGCATCCGTTGAGGAAAAATGAACTAGCTATTCATTTTTCACTTCTGAAGAATATCCGTTGAGGAAATGAATATCCGTTGTTTATCTTTTCATTTCCATTCTGAAGAATAGCCGTTGAGAAAAATGAATTATCCATTCATTTTCATTCTGAAGAATATCCGTTGAGGAAATGAATACCCGTTGTTTATCTTTTCATTTCCATTCTAAAGAATAACCGTTGAGAAAAATGAATTATCCATTCATTTTCATTCTGAAGAATATCCGTTGAGGAAATGAATATCCGTTGTTTATCTTTTCATTTCCATTCTGAAGAATAACCGTTGAGAAAAATGAATTATCCATTCATTTTCGTTCTGAAGAATATCCGTTGAGGAAATGAATATCCGTTGTGTAATCTTTTCATTTCCATTCTAAAGAATAACCGTTGAGAAAAAATGAATTATCCATTCATTTTCATTCTGAAGAATATCCGTTGAGGAAATGAATATCCGTTGTTTATCTTTTCATTTCCATTCTGAAGAATAACCGTTGAGAAAAATGAATTATCCATTCATTTTCGTTCTGAAGAATATCCGTTGAGGAAATGAATATCCGTTGTGTAATCTTTTCATTTCCATTCTAAAGAATAACCGTTGAGAAAAAATGAATTATCCATTCATTTTCATTCTGAAGAATATCCGTTGAGGAAATGAATATCCGTTGTTTATCTTTTCATTTCCATTCTGAAGAATAACCGTTGAGAAAAATGAATTATCCATTCATTTTCGTTCTGAAGAATATCCGTTGAGGAAATGAATATCCGTTGTGTAATCTTTTCATTTCCATTCTGAAGAATAACCGTTGAGAAAAAAATGAATTATCCATTCATTTTCGTTCTGAAGAATATCCGTTGAGGAAATGAATATCCGTTGTGTAGTCCTTCATTTCCAACTCTGAGGAAATAACCGTTGAAAATGACTCCGTTAGTTCATTTTCATTTCTGAAGATTTATCCGTTGAGGAAATGAATATCCGTTGTGTAGTCCTTCATTTCCAACTCTGAGGAAATAACCGTTGAAAATGACTCCGTTAGTTCATTTTCATTTCTGAAGATTTATCCGTTGAGGAAATGAATATCCGTTGTGTAGTCCTTCATTTCCAACTCTGAGGAAATAACCGTTGAAAATGACTCCGTTATTTCATTTTCGTTTCTGAAGACTATCCGTTGAGGAAATGAATATCCGTTGATTTTTCTTTCATTTCAAATTCTGAAGAACAAACCGTCGAGGAAAATGACCCCGTTTGTTCATTTTCGTTCTGAAGAATATCCGTTGAGAGAAATGAATATCCGTGGATTATTCCTTCATTCCCATTTCTGACGAAGAATCCGTTGAGAAAGAATGAATCATCCATTCATTCTCACTTCTGAAGAATATCCGTTGAGGGAAATGTATATCCGTTTAGTTAATTCCTTTATTTTTCCATTTCCGAAGAACCCGTTGAAGAAAATGACTCTGTTCGTTCATTTTCACTTCTGAAAAATATCCGTTGAGGAAAATAATCAGATTATGCTTTACATATCTTTGATGACTATTTGACACAAAGTCATAGACAGACTCCTACGAATAAATTTCGGGACGAAATTTCCTAAAGTAGGGGAGACTGTAACACCTGTGTCATTTCAACCATCCAACAAATGCCAAACAAATGAAATATTGTATTTCATACTTTGGACTTGTATAAATATGTGTATCTTTTCCACATATCAACTCTTGTTCGATTTCAAGCTCTAAATCGCTTTCTGGAAGGTTATACGCGCACTAATGCGTAAATATAACCAGTTTAATGCAACGAACACTCCGGAATAGTGAAATAGGCTTAACATACCTTAAATAACCTTTACATAACTTAGATATAAGTTTTGGAAGGTTTGGTGTGGTGAAATCAAAGTTAATTCGCTTACAGGGACTAAAGTTGACAAACTGCGAAAGTATGCCAATTTGAACTGTAACAGACATTCCGGAACATGACCATAAGTTAAACATACCATAAATATCCTTCACATAGCTTAGAAATAGGTTTTGAGGGGTTCGGTGTGCTAAAATAAACTTTTGGGACATTCAGGGACTAAAAGTGTCAAAAAGTGCACAAGTTTGCATTTTCGCGCATAACTTACGTTCTGAATACATCCGGACATCCAAAAATTTATGTAAGCATGACTACATTATATTTTAGTGTTCGCCTTAAGAAAAATCCATTCGTTTCGTCATTTGGATCGTTTTTCGCGCTTATGCGCATTCCGTCGTAATTAAGCGAACATCGCGTTCGTACGGCCAAACGAACCAACCTCCGGCATATTTTTGAGCATGTTTTGAGTTCCCTATACTTTAACTTCATTTTAGAGCCTTAAAATGAGGTTAACGGGGTTCAAACGCATCGAAAAAGGCCTTAAACATGTGCAGGGACCATTTCTGCCATTTCTGTAACTTTTCTGATCAGGTGGGGTGCTAGCGTAGCGCGACTGCAAAGTGCCTTTTCACTAGCGCTACGCGACTGCATGATCTGACCAGATTAAGTGTTTTAATCACAAGTTGCAACCTCCTTGATCCTCCACCACATGTTCTAAGTTACTTGTCATTAAGTTAAGGTGCCAAGTAGCCTCCATAACTTCCCGACAAGTGTTCGGACGAGATCATTTCCCCTTTTCCAAGAAACGATCTCAACGGTGGACCGAAAACTATAAATAACCCAACACCCCCATTGCATTTTCTCACAAGAATTCTGATTTTGAGAGCTCTAAGTTGAAACCATTGTTTCATACCTGAGTTCTTGAGTCGGGATTAGCATTCGGGGACCCTGGGTTAGTATTCTTTCGTTCTTTTCCTTATTTTTACTGCTTTTCGAGTCAGAAAGTCAAACTTTGTTTGACTTTCAGCGTTGACCAGTAATGGTCAATGCGAAGTTCGTTTGAACTTCGCAACGTGAGTGTAATCACGTTGGTCATAGTCCTTTGGGACTATGCCCAGTGATTACCACGTTGTCTAGAGTCGTAGGGTAGGCGATCTAATAAATCGCCTATACCTTCGAACTCGACCCATTTGGTCGATCATTAGGATCGGACCAAATACATTAGGTGACCATAGTAGGTAGGGAATAACCTTCCGAGGTTATACCCTATGGTCACATCGTTTAAGTAGTTGTATGATAAGTAGTTTATATGCCTTAGGTAAATTACCAGAATACCCTTTTCATGTATAATTGGTAATTAAGCATATGTAACCTAAAATCTTGTCACATAACTGATAATGTAACATGTTTAGGCATATAACACTTGTCATAGGACTAGTCAGGCGGTCCGAACGCGTTTCACGCGCACGACGCGTTAAAGTAGCATAAGCTTCCTAAACGGGTCGTAATGGGTCGATAAGACTTAGGTTAAGTTTCATTTAGCATGTAGGCCTTGTTAAACCATATCACATGAGTTCCTACACTCATTTGGTTTACAAACCCTAATGCTACCCAATCTTCCGATTTAGGTCCGGTTAATTAACGTAGTTACCTATTTAGGTGCCGTTTGATTTCCGTGATCTCTAGCATTGCTTGGTGGTTATCTTTAGACATCTGAGCAATCTCAAGTGAGTACATAGACCCCTCTTTTACTGTTTTCCAAACTGTTTTGGGGTGGAACACATGTGCCTACTTGTTACTTTCAAGCTTTCCTGTTTTCACATCATATACTAGTTATGTTCATTAGTACACTATTAGTACATTGATTTACATGACTTTTCTGCTTCGTATGTTAACTTAGCATACTTGGTACATCATTTTACATTACATTTCATGCTAGGTGTGCCCATTGTGTGCATTACTTAGTACATTGTTTTACATCACATTTCATGCTAGGTGTGCCCATTGTGTGCATTACTTAGTACATTATTTTACATTACATTTCATGCTAGGTATGCCCATTGTGTGCATTACTTAGTACATTGTTTTACATTGCCTTTCTGTTGCATATGCTTATCCAGCGTATGAACACATTATACTACATTTTGAACCGTTGTAATCATTTGACTATGTGATCCGTTGATACATGTGAACCGTTTGTAACCGTTGAATCAAGTGAACCGTTTGTAACTGTTGAACCGTTTGTATCCATTACATGATTTACATTAGACATGAACATTACTTTAGTGGTTTGGTTTGATTAAGTGATTAAGTAACGATGCGTGTGTAATATGATACAAACATGGTGGATACGCCGCTGGTACTTCCTATATATAAGTGTTTGTATGGTAATACATATCGTAGAGTTATTTGAATCATTTCAGTTTGAGACATAGACATTTGACATAGACATTTCGACATAGACATTTTAACATGATTGACATTTGATCATGCATTTACAGAAGACATAATATTGATTTAAACCAAGTTTTACTTCAATACTTTGCTTTTGTGCATATGGTTTAGTTGAGACCTTTCACTAGCCATACATGACATTTTGACATAGACATTTGACATAGACATTTGACATAGACATTTCGACACAGACATTTTTTACATGATTGACATTTGATCATGCATTTACACAAGACATAATATTGATTTAAACCAAGTTTTACTTCAATACTTTGTTTTGTGCATTTCACCTATGGTTTAGTTGATGCATTTCACTAGCCATACATATCACATTTGTTTTACATTACATGATCTACATCTTGACATAAACACTTTGACATATTATCCAATACATTTGACAATTGGTTTAGACATAGACATCTTACATTGGTTGGTTTGGTTTGATTAAGTGATTAAGTAACGATGCGTGTGTAATATGATACAAGCATGGTGGATACGCCGCTGGTACTTCCTATATATAAGTGGTTGTATGGTATTACATGTCGTAGCGTTATTTGAATCATTTCAGTTTGATACATATGACATTTTATACAAATAACATACTTTTCACAAGACATTGTTAACAAACATCTTACTTCATACAAACTCATTTTACATGGTTAATCATTTAACCATACATTATTTATACATATCATCTGATCTTATCAATTTTCAAATGATTTACAAAACAAAGCAAATAACAAGGTTCATGACTAAACATTTTCTCAAACATAAGTCATGAAACCTATTTTCACAAAACCTATGTATCTCACCGGCATTTTTATGCTGACGTACCATATTTTCACATGTGTTTTTCAGGAGCTGTTGCATAAGATGATCAAGATACATATAGGAAGACTTGGGCTTTAGTGAAAATAAAAGATGCGAGACTAGTTAATATTGTTGTATTTCTTTGTTCGATAAGACATTGTAACACTTTTAATCAATAAAACGAAACTTTAAATTCCATTGTTGTGAAACATTAATTCTGTTACAACACTCCCCGACGTTTCCGCCACGTTTTGTATGTTCCACGTGGTCGGGGTGTGACAGAAAAGATGGTATCAGAGCCAATGGTTATAGGGAATTAGGTTATTAGTAATGCTTTGACCTAGTCTATAACTTTTTAGGACCCTAACGCGAGTTTACTTGCGTTTAGTCATAAAACAATACCGTCACCTATCCTTAGGCGACGACCACAACAAGAACATGAATTTCAAAACCGCTTTGAAAACTAATCATCTGTTCTAGGATGATTGATTACTAGGTTTTGAACCCTCTGTTATAAGGTTTTGAACCCTTTGAGTTTTCAAAATCTCGTCAAGGTTTTTGGGTTTTAAATAATGTGAACACGTGCAAACTGGAAGGGTGAATGCCTGTATTCTGGGTTTTCTGTCTAGGCAAGCACTTCGTATACATCTCATCAGACGCGAGACCAGTTGTGCTTACCTGGGAATTCTTGGGATGAGTGTTCACTTATAGGCGAGCATGTCTTCGCGATACATTATTTTTGACCTAATTACTTTGATTAATCACCGAGGTCGTTTGTTGCTTTGTAGTAACAAACAAATGACCACTACCCTTGCTTTCATCAGATTTGTTTCATCTCATTCTATTTCGTCTAAATCTCTCACTCGTTTCCTTTCATGTTTCCTCTTTTAGAATGCCTCCTCGACGCGAGAACCAGATAGCGACTGCCGAACTGGCAGAAATTATTGCACAGCAAATGGCTGCTCAATTCCCAAACCTCTTTGCTCTATGGAATCAAGCCAACAACAACAACAATGGTCCATGCAATTTCAAGAGTTTTAACTCGGCGAAACCACTCAAGTTTAATGGTTCTGAGGGAGCGACTGGTCTTCTTCAATGGTTCGAGAGCATTGAGAATACTTTCCGCCATGTGCAGTGTCCTGAAAATCGCAAGGTCGAGTTTGCTTCGAGTGTGTTCCAGAAGAGAGCCCTTACATGGTGGAACGGGGTTATGAGAGACCGTGGTGCGGAAGTTGCTCTAGCACAGACATGGGCTGAACTTAGAGCCCTTATGATGAAGGAGTTTTGTCCTCGTCACGAAATCAGGGCTTTGGAAAGGGAATTTGATGATCTTAAGCAAGATAGCGGTGAGCATCGAGCCTACACGGACCGTTATGAGGAGTTAAGTCTGTTATGCCCAAACATGGTCACGCCTTTGGATAAGGCAATCGAAAAGTATATTGATGGCCTTCCCGACTCAATACAAGACATTTTGACTGGTAGCAACCCTACTACTGTTAGGCAGGCCATTGAGCTATCTGCAACCTTGACTGAATCGCAGATCAGGAAACGTAAGCTTTTCCGAAAGGGTGACAAGAAACTGGTCGAGGAATCGAAACCAATCGAGGAATCAAAGACCATGGATGAACAGACTGGATCCTCTAAGAAGTCAAAGAAGCGAAAGGCTTCTCAGAACTTCGCCGTGGTCGCTCACAATGATCAAGCCTTCCCCAACCAACCAGCTCAACCCCTTGCCAAGAAACCCTACAACGGAACTGCACCCTTGTGCAACCAATGTGGCTTACATCATCATGCTGGTGTGAGGTGCCGCACATGCCAAGTTTGCGGACTTATAGGTCATGCAGCGAGGGTTTGCCCAACAGCAGCAGCACCAAATCAGATTAACAACAATCCTGCTCAAGCTCGTTTTCCACCGGGGTCTTGCTACAACTGTGGCGAGATGGGCCATTTTAGTAGGAATTGCCCAAGACTTGCTAATGCAAATCCAGCGCAGGGATGAGCATATGATCAACCAGAAGACAACATCGTTTAGAAATAATCACGTCTTATGTATTATTTTCTTTTGTTGTCACGATCCATGAAACGGTTGTTGTTATCATTGTTTATAAATAAATCTTTTATTTACATCGCAATGTATTTATGTGATTGTATGTATAAACAACATATCCTCTACAAATACCGACAATCAAGGAACCGCATTCCTTGAAGAACATATTACCCCCAAATTTCTTCCCTTGTATAATCTCTTGCGTTTCCACGAAAATCCTAAGTACCCGTTTCTTCCAAGAGAAACAAGGTACGAGGCGCCAAGTTAATAGCAATCAATAACAATATGATAACAATTAAACAATTATGTGGTTATATGCTTATGTGTTTCCCTTTTATGTGTCATGTGATTCAAATTATGTTATCCAAATCCTCGTAGAATCCTACATATCCTTGTGCAAGAGATTCATAGTAGGATACCCAAAGGTACTACCTAAAATCTTTAATGGACTTCTATGTTGTAGATAAGTCCCTTGGATTATAAAGTACTGCTTCATAATTAGATCCCTTGAGAGGTCTAGTTAAACTGGATGATACAAGCTGAAAGGACTCCTTGGTGGCCTAATTAAGAAGATCCTCTGAAGATCTAATTAAAAAGGACCCTATGATAGTCTAGTCACCGTCATCACTAGTTCGACATCCTTCCCCACAACATTATAAAACAAACTGTGCGGACTGTGCAAGGAATTACGTAATTATGGATGCATACATAATTATGGAATTTAGTGCACGAAAATCACAGCAAGTTCTATCATGTATCTAGAGTAAACCCTATTCATTTCCAATTCTGATGAAGCATCCGTTGAGGAAAAATGAACTAGCTATTCATTTTTCACTTCTGAAGAATATCCGTTGAGGAAATGAATATCCGTTGTTTATCTTTTCATTTCCATTCTGAAGAATAGCCGTTGAGAAAAATGAATTATCCATTCATTTTCATTCTGAAGAATATCCGTTGAGGAAATGAATACCCGTTGTTTATCTTTTCATTTCCATTCTAAAGAATAACCGTTGAGAAAAATGAATTATCCATTCATTTTCATTCTGAAGAATATCCGTTGAGGAAATGAATATCCGTTGTTTATCTTTTCATTTCCATTCTGAAGAATAACCGTTGAGAAAAATGAATTATCCATTCATTTTCGTTCTGAAGAATATCCGTTGAGGAAATGAATATCCGTTGTGTAATCTTTTCATTTCCATTCTAAAGAATAACCGTTGAGAAAAAATGAATTATCCATTCATTTTCATTCTGAAGAATATCCGTTGAGGAAATGAATATCCGTTGTTTATCTTTTCATTTCCATTCTGAAGAATAACCGTTGAGAAAAATGAATTATCCATTCATTTTCGTTCTGAAGAATATCCGTTGAGGAAATGAATATCCGTTGTGTAATCTTTTCATTTCCATTCTAAAGAATAACCGTTGAGAAAAAATGAATTATCCATTCATTTTCATTCTGAAGAATATCCGTTGAGGAAATGAATATCCGTTGTTTATCTTTTCATTTCCATTCTGAAGAATAACCGTTGAGAAAAATGAATTATCCATTCATTTTCGTTCTGAAGAATATCCGTTGAGGAAATGAATATCCGTTGTGTAATCTTTTCATTTCCATTCTGAAGAATAACCGTTGAGAAAAAAATGAATTATCCATTCATTTTCGTTCTGAAGAATATCCGTTGAGGAAATGAATATCCGTTGTGTAGTCCTTCATTTCCAACTCTGAGGAAATAACCGTTGAAAATGACTCCGTTAGTTCATTTTCATTTCTGAAGATTTATCCGTTGAGGAAATGAATATCCGTTGTGTAGTCCTTCATTTCCAACTCTGAGGAAATAACCGTTGAAAATGACTCCGTTAGTTCATTTTCATTTCTGAAGATTTATCCGTTGAGGAAATGAATATCCGTTGTGTAGTCCTTCATTTCCAACTCTGAGGAAATAACCGTTGAAAATGACTCCGTTATTTCATTTTCGTTTCTGAAGACTATCCGTTGAGGAAATGAATATCCGTTGATTTTTCTTTCATTTCAAATTCTGAAGAACAAACCGTCGAGGAAAATGACCCCGTTTGTTCATTTTCGTTCTGAAGAATATCCGTTGAGAGAAATGAATATCCGTGGATTATTCCTTCATTCCCATTTCTGACGAAGAATCCGTTGAGAAAGAATGAATCATCCATTCATTCTCACTTCTGAAGAATATCCGTTGAGGGAAATGTATATCCGTTTAGTTAATTCCTTTATTTTTCCATTTCCGAAGAACCCGTTGAAGAAAATGACTCTGTTCGTTCATTTTCACTTCTGAAAAATATCCGTTGAGGAAAATAATCAGATTATGCTTTACATATCTTTGATGACTATTTGACACAAAGTCATAGACAGACTCCTACGAATAAATTTCGGGACGAAATTTCCTAAAGTAGGGGAGACTGTAACACCTGTGTCATTTCAACCATCCAACAAATGCCAAACCAATGAAATATTGTATTTCATACTTTGGACTTGTATAAATATGTGTATCTTTTCCACATATCAACTCTTGTTCGATTTCAAGCTCTAAATCGCTTTCTGGAAGGTTATACGCGCACTAATGCGTAAATATAACCAGTTTAATGCAACGAACACTCCGGAATAGTGAAATAGGCTTAACATACCTTAAATAACCTTTACATAACTTAGATATAAGTTTTGGAAGGTTTGGTGTGGTGAAATCAAAGTTAATTCGCTTACAGGGACTAAAGTTGACAAACTGCGAAAGTATGCCAATTTGAACTGTAACAGACATTCCGGAACATGACCATAAGTTAAACATACCATAAATATCCTTCACATAGCTTAGAAATAGGTTTTGAGGGGTTCGGTGTGCTAAAATAAACTTTTGGGACATTCAGGGACTAAAAGTGTCAAAAAGTGCACAAGTTTGCATTTTCGCGCATAACTTACGTTCTGAATACATCCGGACATCCAAAAATTTATGTAAGCATGACTACATTATATTTTAGTGTTCGCCTTAAGAAAAATCCATTCGTTTCGTCATTTGGATCGTTTTTTCGCGCTTATGCGCATTCCGTCGTAATTAAGCGAACATCGCGTTCGTACGGCCAAACGAACCAACCTCCGGCATATTTTTGAGCATGTTTTGAGTTCCCTATACTTTAACTTCATTTTAGAGCCTTAAAATGAGGTTAACGGGGTTCAAACGCATCGAAAAAGGGCCTTAAACATGTGCAGGGACCATTTCTGCCATTTCTGTAACTTTTCTGATCAGGTGGGGGTGCTAGCGTAGCGCGACTGCAAAGTGCCTTTTCACTAGCGCTACGCGACTGCATGATCTGACCAGATTAAGTGTTTTAATCACAAGTTGCAACCTCCTTGATCCTCCACCACATGTTCTAAGTTACTTGTCATTAAGTTAAGGTGCCAAGTAGCCTCCATAACTTCCCGACAAGTGGTTCGGACGAGATCATTTCCCCTTTTCCAAGAAACGATCTCAACGGTGGACCGAAAACTATAAATAACCCAACACCCCCATTGCATTTTCTCACAAGAATTCTGATTTTGAGAGCTCTAAGTTGAAACCATTGTTTCATACCTGAGTTCTTGAGTCGGGATTAGCATTCGGGGACCCTGGGTTAGTATTCTTTCGTTCTTTTCCTTATTTTTACTGCTTTTCGAGTCAGAAAGTCAAACTTTGTTTGACTTTCAGCGGTTGACCAGTAATGGTCAATGCGAAGTTCGTTTGAACTTCGCAACGTGAGTGTAATCACGTTGGTCATAGTCCTTTGGGACTATGCCCAGTGATTACCACGTTGTCTAGAGTCGTAGGGTAGGCGATCTAATAAATCGCCTATACCTTCGAACTCGACCCATTTGGTCGATCATTAGGATCGGACCAAATACATTAGGTGACCATAGTAGGTAGGGAATAACCTTCCGAGGTTATACCCTATGGTCACATCGTTTAAGTAGTTGTATGATAAGTAGTTTATATGCCTTAGGTAAATTACCAGAATACCCTTTTCATGTATAATTGGTAATTAAGCATATGTAACCTAAAATCTTGTCACATAACTGATAATGTAACATGTTTAGGCATATAACACTTGTCATAGGACTAGTCAGGCGGTCCGAACGCGTTTCACGCGCACGACGCGTTAAAGTAGCATAAGCTTCCTAAACGGGTCGTAATGGGTCGATAAGACTTAGGTTAAGTTTCATTTAGCATGTAGGCCTTGTTAAACCATATCACATGAGTTCCTACACTCATTTGGTTTACAAACCCTAATGCTACCCAATCTTCCGATTTAGGTCCGGTTAATTAACGTAGTTACCTATTTAGGTGCCGTTTGATTTCCGTGATCTCTAGCATTGCTTGGTGGTTATCTTTAGACATCTGAGCAATCTCAAGTGAGTACATAGACCCCTCTTTTACTGTTTTCCAAACTGTTTTGGGGTGGAACACATGTGCCTACTTGTTACTTTCAAGCTTTCCTGTTTTCACATCATATACTAGTTATGTTCATTAGTACACTATTAGTACATTGATTTACATGACTTTTCTGCTTCGTATGTTAACTTAGCATACTTGGTACATCATTTTACATTACATTTCATGCTAGGTGTGCCCATTGTGTGCATTACTTAGTACATTGTTTTACATCACATTTCATGCTAGGTGTGCCCATTGTGTGCATTACTTAGTACATTGTTTTACATTACATTTCATGCTAGGTATGCCCATTGTGTGCATTACTTAGTACATTGTTTTACATTGCCTTTCTGTTGCATATGCTTATCCAGCGTATGAACACATTATACTACATTTTGAACCGTTGTAATCATTTGACTATGTGATCCGTTGATACATCCGTTTGTAACCGTTGAATCAAGTGAACCGTTTGTAACTGTTGAACCGTTTGTATCCATTACATGATTTACATTAGACATGAA